>JAOXYL010000001.1:9938338-9956165 GCA_028564955.1 Terapon puta | reverse complement strand
TTATTATTATTATTATTATTATTATTATTATTATTATTATTATTATTATTATTATTATTATTATTATTACAGATTATATTTGGTATGTAGAAATAGCTCAATGGCAACAGGAATGATGTAGTGGTTGTTACTTGGACATATATATCTAATAGCTTGCCTGTGGCTGCTCTGCTGCAATTGCTCCACCATTAGAACACTTAAGCAGTGAGGGAAAGAGGAGTTGAGGAGTGAACTATAGCCAGAGGAAATGTGAATTATACACGATCTTAAGTCACAGGTTGGAAAAGAGGCTCAGGTTTTTTCAACCGGCTGAAGCAGAGATCTTCCCTGACTGACCTTGCAATATTTATTGAGTGCCTCTGACCGCTGTGAATAAGTGAATGGTCCGGGCTGCCAAATGCACAACAACAACAAAAAAACAGCACAAAAATAGTTTAGATAGTGCAATGAAATACTTCCAATGAACATCAGTTTAAAACTGGTTGAAGGGTTTGCACAAACACTGGTGGGAATTTTCTGAGCAGTGCTGTCACAGATGTGATGACAGATAAACATCAGTTTGCCTGTTCTCAGCACATTTTGGCCTTGGATGGGTTCCCATGGCCGTTCACGGAACCTGTTTGTTGAGGTTGTTCAGTTTTTTTTTGTTTTTTTTTTCCTAGTCTGAGGTCTGATTGTCAACAGATAACTGTGAGATTCAACCCATTTCGTTTCACACAGTTGTCTCAAGGCCGACCTTCTCTAACAATTAAAGCTAGCAAGAAACCTTTGAGTACAGCATGCTGCAGAACAGAAAGTGAGTCTAAAGCATGTAGTGGCGACGCAGGGATGCGAGGGAAAGCTATTCATATTGTAATGGGATATATTTAAATGAGCTTTGTTAAAAACCCTCAAGTGGCAGGCACACTGACACTGGCAGAGTCCAGGTTCACTGTCCATTCTGCTCTATTCAGACAAACAGTCAAACAATACACACACACAAAGGAGGCAGCCTTTATATAACCAGGTAGGTCACTTGCAAACAAATTTGTATTTATAAGGACCGCATCGTGCATTTTAGGCCCCTCATTGCTGCTTTGTGTTAAAGGGAAAGTGCTGTTTGAGAACATAAATCCAGCTGTCCAGATGCCTCATCTCTGCAACCCACAGACCTTTCTCGCCACCCACAGCACACAGCCCTGCTTGCTCATCATTGATTGGGCTTTGTGTGTTTGTTTTTGTTTGAATATGAGCTTATGCTCCTCTTCCTCCTCCTCTTGGGTTTTTATCCCTCTCTCTGCTATGCATAAATACTCTCTTCTCAGGGTGTTCTTTGAACAACTTAGCCAGGCATTAGCTGACGGAGGGCCCTGCGGTTTGTGAGGGAACGCCTGAAGAGAGGACGTGTTTGATCCTGAGATATATGTCCTTGATTCAGTCTCGGCAGCGCCAGCCACTGCACACCCCCACCACTGCTGCCAAGCATTTCCTGCTATGCATCGGTATTCTCTTGCCTCCCACTGTGATAAAAGCTATTACACCAGAGAAAAGTATCCTTCTCATTGTGCTAAGCCACCCATTGCACAAAACATTTCAGACATATTCCCTCAGCACAGAGCCGCACTTGCAGTAAAACTTTGAGAAAATAACTGCACACTAACCAACATTTGATTTAAGCTTGCTTATTTGTATACATTACATTGATCATCTGTACTGATGCTACAGATGGGAAGCTTCAAAAGAAAAAAAGGGGATACGTGTATTTAAAACAGCAGTTTAATCCAAATTACCATTTTAAATTGCATCATGGGCGCCATTTACCATTGCTAAGAGATTTCAAGCTGAGCAATAGGCCAGTATAAAATGCACATCCACTGAATACACCACAAACAGCAGCTTTTCGTGGAAATACCATTGTACTGCAAGCTAATGTTGACAAAACAGACCGTCCAACTTTGGAGAGCAACCTGTTTTCCCAGCGGCGCTCTGTTATCTCACAACAGTATCAGATGCTGCAGTACACTTTAGAAAAAAAATATAAATTATCTTGCACTTCATCTGAAGTGATGAGGAATATAGTATTTGATGCGTTTGGGTCTCTGTCGTGGCAAAACCAAATTCACAGCAGAATAAATAGCTGAGGGGTCTTCGTGAACAGTGCTTCTTTTGTAAAGCAAATTGGAAAAGTGGTAACTGTAAGGTCTACCTCAGCAGTGAATAACATATCCAGTGTTTTTTTTCTTTTTAATAGCCCCAGGACAAATTGGCCCTCCAGTCTACTTTGTAAGCCTATTTCTTCTAAAAGAAAACCTGAAATTGCCAAACACTCACTCTGTTCACCAAGACCCAAAGTTTGAAATTCTCTCTGTAGCTGCTGTTGTTGTTGTAGACTGGCGACCTGAGAAGTCATAAGATATTTACTAAACATTAGGCTCAGTCAGAGTGGAGACTCTCTCATCTGTGCAGTTCAAATATTTAGTCACCCTGATTGGCTGAGAAGGCAGGGAGGGGGGATTGCATGGATCAGCTGGGCTAGATAACAGTAGGCGAGGAGATTAAAAACACAATGACACACGCGCATGCACACATAAACACACACTGTGAGCTCCCTCAGGTGAACAGGTGCAGTCATGGTCTGTCACAGATGCTCTGCGCAATTCGTCAGCTGCCATTCCTCCTGTCCACCTTGGGTAGGTTGGGGGATATTCACCGCAACACAACCTCAGCACACAAACACACACAGACACACACACACATTATCTCGGATCATTCTCCATGCTCATAGGCTTCTTTGGTAGCTTGTAATGTCTGTCTAATGGGGTGCATGATGGTAAAATGATTCAGCACCACTGTGATGGATGTTAAATTGTTGTGCGTCTGCAGCTTTTAACGTCCCTGCACTTTATTTTTTAACATAGGGAACAGTCCACCACACTGTGCATTCAGGTTGCTGCCGTTGCTCCGCTCGCAATAACCTACGTGCGCGGCCCTCTCTTGGTTCCTCCCTCCCTCGCCGGGAACCACAGCCTGTGAGAGAGGGACATTAATCACAGGGCTGGGTAATAAAGCGAGGAGGGATGGGCATGTAGGGCCAGGGGGGGCAGGCGTCTAGAGGGAGAAAAGGGTGTTTAGGGAAATCACACCATGCTTTATGACACACACTGATACACAAGCACACTTTTACACTCACAGGTTTAGGTGCACATCCTTCACGCCCCGCACTGAAAGCTTCCACCCTGAAAGTTTGAAAAATTAATTTGTGGAGAGAGGAAAAAAAAAAAAAACAACTCCAGGAATGGTGACCGGTTGCTTTCTATTAGTGCTTGTTGAGGGAGCGCCCTGGGCCTCTGTGATTTTACGTGGCCTGTGGCCCCGTTAATTAAGTGTTCATTTAGAATGGGACTTTTTCTGGAAGGAAATTACAGGAGCCTTTTTTTTAACAATTTGGAAAAAGATGAAAGGTGTTTTATGGCTCAGTAGAAGAAACACCTTCACTGTTCCTGTGATGCTGAGGTGGCTGCGGGAGGTTTTCATGATAGCAATAACTCTCATGGTCTGAGATAGCAATAAAAAGTGCCTGTTTGTATATGATTACTAGCTAATGACAGCAGAACACACAATTTAGTAGTCCACTGGGTTTAACTATATTGAGTTGTTTTTTTTTTCCTTCAGCATTTATCTCTGACCCTTTTGGGTTATTGGAGTTTTTTAATTTAGACCTCCCTCCATCTTGACATTTTACAGTGGACACTGGGTTGTGAATCATATGAAGTGGAGTTGTGATAGTGGAGATATTGTGTGTGAACGTACACTCTATGTACACATGAGCATCCTCAACTCTTCATTGTGTATTTTCTATTGCTTTTGCACTTACATGGTCTTCCAAATAGTGGGTTGAAAAATGAGATACCAATAATAGTTTCCTGTTCTTGTATCTCTAGCAAATATGACTACAAACACAACAAAGGCTCAGTGCTCTAGATCTTGAAGATGGGGGCAGAGAGGACAGCATTGTAAGACGTGGTGCTATCCTTTGGTACAGCACTTTTGCCTATTAAGTCTATGAAATTATTAAAAACAATAACAAATTGTTCCTTTTCTATGTGCTTTTGTCACACAGAAATTGCAAGTCTTTCTCTGCTGAAGATTTTTTTTCACTGCTTTTTGGTTGGAAACATTAAGTTGTTGATATAGGTCTATTGATATATGCAAATTCACTGTCATTTATACAGACTGCCAGCACATATACATTCATATGCAGTTTCAGTGCTCAATAAATGTCGTCCTCTGTTGTTTTGTCCTTGCCTTTTGCTGTTTTGAATACACTGGGCAGTTATATTTTATATGCTCTGGCCCCTTTTAAATGGAATACATTATTGAAATAATTTATTCAAATTATTCATAATTGAGTCTGCAAGAACAGTCTCTAAAAATGTCCCAGCCATTTTAAAGAGATACTTGTCGGGACAGACTTTTACATTTTAGATAAGGCACCTCGCTGGTTCGTTGAGTAATGAGTAAATCTTTCATCCACAGATCTTTCACTTTCACCGGCCCATCTCATCCTGGGTCATGTTACAAGGCACGGCAGCATCTGATGTTGACAAATAGCACCGTGATCAGGATCAGTTACTTATCCTTCTTCTTTTTCTCATGTTGCTGAATTAAAGGTCTCTCTAAATTGTTCATGTCTTTTTTTTACACTGTTGGTCCTTTTGCTATTGCTCAAAGATTTCTCAAAGCAGCCTTGCTACTTTCAGATTGGTTTCATGTGCTCTTAGCAGCAGAGATAACTGGCAGCTTCATAGCTGTCCTATCTAACGTATTGTTGCTATTTTGCCCTAAAGCAAGGCAATTAACCCTGCCAGAGGTAGTGAAAGTCTGGCCGCTCAATGTTAAAAAAAAGTACAAAAGAGTGTGCAGAGTTAATTAAACTTTTTGTTGCCAATGGAGGTGTAATAAATACCTGATTTCATTCAGGGATTCAGGTCAAGTGTCTACAATGAGGCTGCAAAGATACAAACACCAACGGTGCTTGCTGAACAATTCCATCAGAGTTATATTTGAATACTTTCCTTGAAAGCAAAACTGACTTTTGTCTTTTCTCTTCTTTCTGACCTTTAGTCTATGATGTTTTGGTCGCACTTTCTACTGAGGGATCTCAGATTCTTGCTGCATATCATTACATCGCTCCCCTGTATTTTTCATTTGTCCCCATTTGGTTCAGGGCCAGTGTGATTATAAGGCCTACTATCCATTTTCAGAGCTTGCATGTAAAAGGAGACAAATTTTTCTTTAGCCATACAATATCAGAGCTCAAGATAGCAAACTGGATAAGAGTGAACAATAAAAGATAAAAATGCTGCCTGCTGTAAACATAGATTGATATCTTGAGGTGTGAGCTATCCTGAGCTTTTGATTTTACAACAAATACTCGCCATGAAAATGAAAGCAATGATGTCGCAAAAAAGACAAAATAATCCTCATGACTGAGGACATCTATTGAGAGGATATCAGCACAAAACATAAACGTGAGTGGACAGTATAAGCAGGTCTAAAGTGATGGAGAAATCAAGAAGAGAACATTTTACTCGTCTACATGGAAATCCGGTCCTTTTTCTTAATGATTTACTGTATACTCCCCAATACCGAATAAAGCGGATTATCAATGTGCTTCATCACTGTTGCGTATCAAACCATTGACTGAGGGGTGAGTCGAATTGTGACAAATGATCGCACGTTCCAGCGCATCTATCAGTGTAATTCATCTCGGACCAAACGCAGCGCCGAGAGAGAAACTGGAGAGTGCTGGAGTCGGCTGAGCACGCCCCGGCTAGCCAAATCATCACAGGCAAATGTGTCCTTGGTGAAGGCTTCTATCGCCCATCCCGGAGAGCTGGTCGACCCACACAGAAGAGAGAGAGACAGAGAGACAGAGAAAGAGAGGGGGGAGGGGGAGGAGGGAGATGAATGTCACCCTTGCTCTCATATGTCATATTGTTAGCCATAGATATGAGGAGAACGCCTCAAGGTTGAACGTGCAGCTGAGACATGAATAATCTATCAGAGGTTTCCTCCGACTAAATAGAGGGAAATATGTCTGCATGGATTATTTATGCTTTAATATGCGCACGGTGAATGGACAATCACCTCTGAGAGCATGAAGACATTGTGGGGGCCAAGCTAATTGTGTGTGTCTGGATGTGCGGAAGGCAGGGGTTGTCTCGCTGTTGAGCTTGGTTACACGTAGCGTCCACATTTTGTGGCTCGGTGATGGATTACAGTAATAGTGCGTTCGGGTCGGAAAGTGTATTCAGGTTTGTATTATGTATGTACAAGCTTTCGACCATATCATCGATCTTTTTGCTTTTGACGTGTTGTTTATATTCTGCTACTCAAATCTCCAGTCAGTCTTGCGCAAACAGAACAGGCACACGCAGTCAAATGCTTCCCGGCGTGTGCAGCTGCATTCGCTCACCCCCACGCCATTTAAATGTAGTCCATCTCAAACTGGTCTGGCCTCCGCTTTCCAGCTCACCTTATTTCCTCTTCAGATGACTGGCTCGACATGGGAAATGTCAGGCTCTCTTTGCCAGCGCTGTTTGGCTTCTTCAAACATTTGTGAAGTGTTAAGCTCATCTCTACAGCTTAGGGGGGCAGTCTCTCAGGAATCAAGGCTGCTGACCCGCAACACAGCAAAGACAGCCTAGCCAAGTGCACTCAAGCACATCCACTCTGCCCGTTCATTTGCATCACCGAAAGATTGTATTAGTCCCAAGTTTGTGGTCTTTAAAGCAGCACTCTCGCCACACTGTAAAGGTCCACGCGTAGCATAATGGAATTGATGGGGTGGATTTACAGCTCCTAACAGTAATGTTTTCGCCGCACATTTTGTTGAGAATAATCGTGGAAAGGCTATTCTGCTTTAAGTAGCCCCATTTTTCCGCCTTTAAATGTTACTTTCACAACAAAACATGTTCAATCCCTGCATTAACAGCTCCTTTAAAATGTCACCTCGTGACATTGATGTCAGACTTTAAAGCGCAAAAGGATTATGAGAAGATAAATTACACTGATTTAAAATGTGGTTTAGGTCCCACACTGAATAAATGAGAAGGAAGATTCATCAGGTGACAAGACGCTGTTTTCTGTTCATTATAAAACCATGAGACTTGACAGGTCTATGACTGTGTTTTACTTCAAATATTATACTATTTGCTCAACTGATACTTTCTTTGAGCTATGCAAACATCAGTAATTAAGGTCATATAAATGGACTGATTCCTGCAGCACCTCTGTCACAGTTTGTTTTTGTGTTGCACTGCTATAAGAAATTAGAAGTGTGGTGTTTGTCTGCAGCATTTGTCTCCACAAACAGGAAGAAATGCATCACATATCTCAAACCCAATATGCAAATTGGCCTGAGCTGCTGCATTTGTTTAGAAGCCTGTGCAAGCAACCTTTGGATTTCACAGAGAGCAGTGAAAAATGCTGGTGTGCTATTACATTCTTGGTTTTATTCTAACCTCTGCCTTGTTGTGTTTGCACCTCTTTAACTAATGGAATGATTGATGGAGGCCTGCCGATGCACTTTGAAATGTGTCAAGAAGCATGTCTGATTGCACATGCTACAGCAGTGCCAAACAATCAGCATTTTAATATCTTCTCATCAGTTTCTGTCATTAACCACTTGTAGTGTGTTACATTGTCTGATGTGTCAATGAGGATGAAAAACAAGGAACCCACTGCACCAGTTTCATACGTATAGCCTCAACTGTTGTGTTTTTGTGTGTGTCTTCTCCTGGTTTCATCCCACCCGGCCAATGGAAAAATTCCATTTATGGGACAACAGATGCTCAGTTTTTTTTTTTCCTCTATTTTTCACTTCATGCCCAAGAGGAGGAAAAAAATGTGCTCCTCTTTTTTATTTTATTATTATTTTTTAAACCAAGTTCTGGATCTGTTTGACACAGGCATGAACACTCCCATAATCAGCCAAAGTGTGCATCCTTCTGAATAGAGATGAAAGAGGCGAACACACACACTTACACGTATACACACATGCATGCATGCACAACTCACACACACACACACACACACACACACACACACACACACCAACAACAACAACAAGGAGCACACAAATAAACAGGCACAAACACACAGGGAAGAAGCACAAGCCATTTGGCACAGTCTCTCTGTCTAGGGAGGGCTTCAAAGCCCACTGACATGAATTTATGATAACGGTACTATGCCTTTGCCAAACCTCAACTGTTGTTGTTTTTCTCTCGCTCCCTCCCCATCCTTTCTGTATGCTCTGCCATCCCCTTGATCAGAGCTTTGGAAAATGCTAGCAGGTGTCCCCCAGTCCCTTGGAAAGGTGTGTGTGTGTTTGTGTGCAAATGGGCATGCATTTCCATGTGCGTTTGGAATGGGGCATCCTTAGCCAGCTCTTCCTTTTTTCAGTAGGTTTGGCTCTACTTCCCCAACTTTGTGCTCCAACTCTTTGTACAGTTCAGTTTCATAATAGTACTATGATTCTATTACTCTGTGTGTGTGTGTGGCTTTACCCTATTATATGCACACTACTGACATAAATGTTGCTTTCTTCTCCATCCACCCCATTCCCTGTTTTTCTATCTGCAGATGAGGATTGTGTGAATTGTACAGAGGAGTGCCGAGTACTGGGTCATTCTGACCGCTGCTGGATGCCCCAGTTCCCCGCCGGAGGAAACCAGGCAGAGGGCATCGACTACCGCAACAATATGTTTGTGCCAGCAGGGATGGAGACTGTGCCTGAGACAGAGACCTACGAGACTGTCAATCCTAATGGCAAGAAGACGTTCTGTACTTTTGGAAAAGAGAGGCGTGACCACACCATCCTCGTCGCCAATGTCAAGCCCTACTTGAAGGCAAAACGTGCCCTCAGTCCACTGCTCCAAGAGGTACCTTCAGCCTCCAGCAGTCCTACCAAGGGCTGCTCCACCATGTCTCCCTGCTCCTCAGTCAAAAGCCCAGCTGACGGGGCTGAAGGCAAACCTCCTCCAGCCACTTGCTCTGGCCACTACGGGCCTCCTGATGGTCAGTACCTGTCACCAACCAAACAAACCAGAGACCAGGGGGTCTACCCACCCTTGCCTCCCTCAGACCCAGTGGCCAAGGTGCTCGCTGAGGCCCGCTCCAGGATCAGCCAAGAGGCAACAGGTGAAATGGAGTGTGTCCTGGAGCAGGTGGAGCCCGACGCGAACCGTGACAGAATGGACGCAGACCAGGTGGTGAGAGACATCGACAAACTATTGCAGGACTGCAGAGGAAGTGAGGCCACTGGCACACTCAGGAAGTGACACAAAAGACTGCAACAGAACGAAGTTGGGTGGTAGAGAGAGGAATAGAAAGCTATTCCAAAAACTCTCATGCCAAAACTGTCACCAAAACAAATCGAAAGGTTAAATGGCTCTTATGATAGGAGCTCTTTTCACTGTATTTGTTGTTGAAAAGTACCAACACTGGAAGGACAGTGGGAACATTTAATATGTCAGTCTTTTGGCACCAGTTTTGGTGCTAATATCTCTACCGAAAAAAAAGGAACTGGGTTACAAACATCTGAATTCTGCTCAATTTATAAACTCTTTTTGTTTTGGATTCTTAAGCAAATTGCAGAGGCTTATGCCTCTGGCACCTCGCAAGCTATTATCTAAGTGCCCACCAGCTCATAAGTGTGTTGTCCATGGTCTCTCGTGAAATCCTACATATCTAAGTGTGTGTAGGTGGATTTCTGTTATGTGTGATGGCCATAGAAACTGAATGAAAAAGGACTATTCATGGTCAAACACGACAATCGATGCGGAAAACAGAGAAACAAATTCCAATCCATTTGGGACGGTGAAAGATCGAAATACGCAAAACAACCTTATCTTTTCTGACTTTAATATAGGTGTTTAACGTGTAATGGATCCTGTATCTGAACATGAAGAGGTTGGTTAATCAGGGGTGTCTTCGCAGGGGTTGGTCATGGACTTGGTTGGAGGGGCTAAACGCTACTGTACGCTGAAGGAGAATTATTAACAGTGTAACCATGTTTCACCTGTCATTTGTAGCCACATGTGTAAACTGTGTCTGTCTCACGCCTCTATTTAAACATTCATGTTGCTGACCGGTGTAGTTGCACGCACCAATTTTACACATGTGCACTACACTTTGCGCATACACATGCTGACACACTGACACGCACTGACACTTCTACACACATGCAAACACACACACATACACACTAATGCTTACACACAACTGGCCATCTGTGTAATTGTCTTATACATGAACATCATCAGCTTTCAGTCCCTTGTGTACAGTGAATTATCATGTGTGTGACTATGCCTTAAGGCAATCACAAGTTGTATAAAAAGGGACATTTTTCCTCAACTGTGAAAAAATTATATCTATATGATTATATAGATAATTATATGTATGAATCCATGTATAGTGTCCAAATAGTAACAAAATATTTATACATTTTATAAGAAAAAAAAGAAATGAGGAATCTCAGCAAAAAGTGTCCTTGAGTTAAGGTCAAGTGCGGGGTATTAACTCAAAGAACTGCAAAGGACACTGCCATTGTTTCGAAGACAAATATCCAAAAATATAAACAACAAGAAAATGTCCCTTCACATTATCACTATACATAATATCATTATATGTGTAAATGTATCCAATTTAGATGTGTTTACATCAAAAAATTGACATATTTTTATTGATTTTACTGCAATTTCTGTGCATTTGAGCCAAATTGTTATGTGTACAAAAGCTATATTGTGTATTTTATTAAATGAATATATAGTTGTGTTGCAATATACATGGGCTTATATTGTATTTGGCAAAAGTTGCCTTAGTAGCTGTCGAACTCTGTGAGTTTGCTTTAGTTTGGGTTTTTGTTGGTGTTTTTTTTCCTCTCTATTCTGCATCTTTGCAGGCTGGCTTCAGTGCTTTTGAGATGTCGCCTCTTTTTACCCTGAGATCCAGCTGGATCAAATACAATAACTGTTGAAAGCTTAATGAGCCAGCTGATCTAGAATACAATTCAAACCAACAACAAAAAGCAACAACCACAAGATAACCGTTTGAATATTTTTACTGAGCAGATTTTTACAGGGCAGCTATTTTCTTTAACAATAACTAGTATGCGTATTTTGTGTTCATTACGTTTTTACTTTCTTTCCAAAAAAGAAACCTGCCATATGGAAAGTGGAGTGGTTTCCTTGGTGATCATAAAACTGCCTTACTGTCTCTGCGGAGAGCTTGTTGTATCTGTGGAGCTTGTGACTGCTTATAAAGCCCTGGTCCACCAGAATGTGCATTTTCTATAAAGGACCAAAAGAGGTTCTTTTTCAGCAGTCTGTGTTGTTTATGTATGTACTCCTTCTCAATACATGTTAGAATTCTCATACTTTGCAGAGAAACTTGACATCTGAAATTCTATCTGAAGTTACTTTGGATTTGATGTCTTAGCTGTTTAGGTACACGGTTTATATAACCAAGTGTCTTCACATTCAGGCTTTCTTAAAAAAAAAGGAAAAAAAAAGAAATGATACAGACATTTATTTTTGAAAATTTTGGCACATTTCGGCCACTCTCTGAAATAAGAATGGGAGGAGCTTTTTCTAATATTCTCTGACAGTAAGCAGAACAGTAGACTATTAGACTAGATGTGTTCGGGAATATATGACCACAATCACCAAATCTATGTAAGATGCAGCCATGAGAGGGAACAGTGACTTGCATTCGTGTGGCTCCTGGTGTGTTTACTGTGAAGTGTACTTGAGTTGGAAATCTCGACAGCAGACACGACTCATTCTGTCCCGCTGATATGTCACATCTGAGTATTTAAGTATCTCCGTTCTTGCTTTCCTTTTCTTAATCGAGTTACATGTTTGGACACTCTCTTGTCACTCTGCCATTCCGCCGTATCCTTTGCCTACTCGCCACCTTTTTTTTTTTTCCACCATTCATTTGCTTACTTTTCTCCTCTTCAGCTGTTTGCTTTCTCGCCTCTGAGGAGCAAAGCAACTGTTGGCTTTTCTCCTCTCTTTCGTCTGTAAAGTATTTGGTTTTGGCTTACCCTTGCTCTTTTCCTGGGAGATGGCAGAGGCTGTTTTTAGAGAGGGCTCTGGAAGGTTTGACAGAGGAGGAAAATATTTATGGTTATTTTTAAATGAGATTTTTTTTTCTTTCTTCTCTCTCAAATATCTGGATAAATCAAGCAAGCCCGACATTCATGTCATAGAAACAGAGCAAACAGTTAAAATGTGCTTTTCAGAGCACGCAGGGCAACTGTGATCCACACACACTCCCCGTTACACACACACACGAACACCTGGGCTCAGTGCCTTTCATTTAAATGCATTGCCCCTTAAAGGTATAGTGAAGGCTGAAAGAGAGGGCGAAACACTACCCAGACAAATGTGACACTTCCACAGTTGTCTTCATGGTTTATTTTCTTTTTATCTCATTGTGCTCAGTCTTCATGCTGGATCAAGCATTCTCCACTCTGTGTGCGGTTGTGTGTGTGTGTGCTTGATTCGCTTTCATGCCCTCATTGTTTGACAGAACAATTTCTTTCTTCTTATTTCATTTCTGTCACCTGTGTTCTGTAGATTTAATTCCAACGCTCATGAACCCTCCATTGTTGTGGTCTCTCTTTTATTTGGGCATTAATTAAAATAAAGTGCAGAGGTCACGCCAGGATTCTGTTTTTTTTTCTTCTTCTTCTTTTTTTTTTTTTTTTTTTTTACTCAGTCTGGCTGCCACAAACAGTCACTGTCACAGTTCAGGCACATTTAAAGTGCTGTCCCCTCTAATGGTGTTCCCCTGGCCTTGCCACTGTCTGTACACTCACAAACTGTGGGCAGGAAACGAGCTGGGTCCAGTGGATGGAAGGTACTCTTTAAAGCCATGGCCCCTCTCTCAGGCTATTTGCTGTCTAATAGAGCAGAGGCTGCTGCTGAGGTCAACACATAGTTGGAGATTGAGCATAATGTAAGGCCTCTCATTATTGTCTAATTACACACTGCTGGCATCATACACTGTTAGTAGTGCATTACTCAAATCTAGAGTGGGTTATTTTTGCCCACTTGAGACTGTTGGTTTTACCAAGTGATTAGGACAGGGCCTTGTTGAATGTGGCCGACCGCCTCCAGTCTCTGACTCACACTGTTGCAGGTGCACATAGACTCAGACAGTCACTGCTTCACACACATAGAGACAACATGCCATTTTGGTTAGTTAAAACAAGCACCCGATGTTTGTCAGTGTCGTCCCCTCACCCCCAAGCCCGCACTGATAGCATAGGGCTCCACGCTACAATGGGCAACTGGTGAAAAGACCAGAGACATTCATTTGTATGGATTATTTCAACTGCTATTGTCTAAAGGCTGTGTTCATTGTGATCTATCTGAAAAAAAGATGAAAAGATCAAATAAAAAAGCAATTACTAATAATGTTTGCTCTTGTCCTTGTATGAGTTGGTTGAGGAATGGCTAGTCATGGCTTTGATTTAATTTCTCTCTCCCAAGAGATAACCTCGCACACCCGATATTTCTGTTCCCTCAAGCATCTGCGCAGCCAATTTTGCCTTGTCAAATAGGATTGCACTGTTTACTCTCACAGTGCCAGGTTACTTAGGAAAAGATAAAAACTAGCTTTTTCAATTGCGCTCTTTGGCTTTAAATGCACATATGCATGCCCCCCATACTCAGGCGTACTCACACACTTAAAATTTTGCTTGGGGCAAATTATTCTTCATTCATTACATTAGTTCACATTTTCAGCACACAAAAGATTACTGCTCATGCTTGTTTTTTCCTCTAATTGCTCAGAGGCAAATAAATTGGTGCTTGAAATTATGTGTACTAATGCTTCGCAGATAAGATGTTGCACCCACCCTTTAGCTAGATTTGGATTCAGAAGGCAATTTGTAGTCTCTTCAACACTGGCCCATGGTGAGAGAAATATGCTTCCCATTCGCTCAGTCAAGTCTAGTTTACCTAATTAATAATTGATGGCCATTAGGTGTTAGATGTTCAGGCAGGAATATACACAAGCAGTGGCAGATGTGACCTCCCTTGTGATGCTTAGTTCTCCAAGAAGAATAGTAAACAAACTTTTTAGAGCTGACTGGTGCTTAAATTATTAGTGCTTTGAAATGGCTTTTTAATGTCCCCTTTCAATGTGTCCCAGTACAAAATGACAGACCATGGAAACTAATGATACACCATTACATTTGTCTCAGGAAACTATTTCATCAACAGCATTTTAATTGCAGAAGTACATATGGTTGCATACTTTTGTGACTTCACACATCAGTCGGCATACTGCTGTCTAAGGATTAAAGTTAGTCATTTCAATGACTGCAGTCTCTCTAAATGCGTATTCACATTCTAATTGCACAAAAGCTCCCTGTAACCTGCCAGTGGGTATTTTCGTGTTGGTGAATTGATTAAAACATATCAAATATGAAACGAAAATAATTTGAATGGTAACTCTGCATGTCTGTAGTATTTGTAACTGTCTCAAGATCCATCTTGATAGAGCTGAATTTTCAGAATTAAGTGGGATGCGTAATTTTAGTGCTTTATGTGTACAAAAATTCCATGCTAAAAAGAACTCATTCAAATACATCAAGATAAATTATTCGTGGAATTATTTTTCATTTGAAGAGGACTCGATCAAATTAATTTTCATTTCGACCACAGAGGGAATGTTTCACCCCAAACTGGATTTGCAGACTATTGGTATGCACCGTGACTTTTTTCTGTTTGTATCCAACTTGCCTCAAGGCAGATATTAATTAAAAAGATAGCAGAGGTACTTTCTGAAAAACACCATTTCTAGGACTGCAGTGGCTACATGCGGCGCAGTCTCATTTGGCCGAATTGGTAAGAGTTTTCTTTAAACCTTCAGCATACCTTGAAGAAAATAACAGCCTGTCCTCTTGTATGTGTCAATCACCTTCAATCATAGTCTCTCAGAACTTCAGATCACACATTTTCTAATGTAACTCTGAATATGTGAAATATAAATGGTATGGATGGCTGCATGGTAGAAAAAGAGCAGCATAATTTGACCAAACCTGAGCCTGACAATGATATGTAAGTTGATTTTTATATGACAACACACACATTACATTTGACAACAAGCCTCAGTCAGCAAAATATACATCCAATATAAATATAGGCATAAGTGACCTGATATTTATTTTTATTGTTTAGTCTGAGGCAAAGTGCATACCACATAGGGAAATCATATTTCTGCCTTTTAATCAAGGTCCTTGATCCAAATAAATGGGAAATGCAAATGGGTTTAATCAAGGACTGTTCTATATTGAGCTGGCTGAAAGGGCAAATGGACAGAAGATCTTTTCAACACTAAGAAAAGAAGGTATTCATCTAATGTGAGTTAAAGAACAAGAGTTCTCTTTTCATTTTTGCAGTGTTCGGGAAGGTAGGCAAATTGAAAAATGTGCATGTGTGCGTGTTTATAACTGTATAAAAGGGCGTGTGTGTGTGTGTGTGTGTGTGTGTGTGTGTGTGTGTGTGTGGCTGTGTGTGTGTGTGTGTGTGCGTGAGAGACACCGGGGTTGGAAATATGAACATACGTTTCACAACAGGAACAGCCATGCGTGTCGACTTCAATTTGATGCTGCTGACAAAAAAAGACTCCCAGTAGGTATCTATGGCCACAGTGCCTGAGTGGGTGTTTAAGAAAATCACTTTTCATCAAACAGGACAAGAAGTGATGGCACACGCAATCATGGCAAACAACGTCATGTGCCTAAATAACAATGCAGAGCACTATGAATGTGCCATGGTGATAAGAGTTTTTGTGCCACCCTCTTAACGTGCATCCAGACTCTATATAAATTCCTCCTTGTCTGTCAGAGAGTATTAACTGGAAAGAGTTTGTATGATTGTGTCTGTTCTCTGCATTCATGCATCTATTTTTGTTATGAAATGCGAGCACCGAAATTAACATCTGTTTAGACATTCAGCTATTTGAGACACTTGTTACTGCACACAGCACCTCAGACTGCTGGCTCTCCTTCGTGTTCCCAGTCACCTCGAAGTGAAGCAGCGTGTAAAGTGTTCAAGTGTTTCTCACCAGAAGCAGAATAGAAAGCGGCCAAATAATGGCTCTAGACAGTTTCTGTGAAGGGGCCAGCTCACATCAGCACGAGAAAATACTAGATGAAAAGGTCAATAAGCAACACGGGAAACTTAATATGAAGTAGACATACGAATTCCATCACATGGATTAGTGCCCCTGGCAAAGTGCAGGACTGACTGACACTGCTGAATCAATTCATAAATATCAAATGTCTGGTGTGTAAGACACTCATGAGTTCAACTGAAGGGGACCTTTTTACTAAATGCCACCTGGACTTTTAACTAATTATTTTCACCTATTTTGTTTCATTTTACTGGCCTTTTTTTCACTTTTGGCACTTCTAGTCAAATTACCATCTTTGAAAATCTTGCCATAGTGCTGCATTGAGAAGTATTGCGGATTGTGAAGCCATCCAGGTCATAATAATTTCTAATAGAAGAAAGTCAATTAAATTACTAAGAAATCTCCCAAGAGGGGTGAAACATCTTCAAGAACCCTCAAGCAAGACTAGCTGACTTCCTTTTAACTCTTAGAAATTGCTCTGAGGTTATTTGTTCACACAAACACAAATGCAGAATAAATGTTAAAGCAAGACCATATTGAACACCAGTGGTATTGCTTGTAAATATGTGGTCATAATGAGAATTTCCTTGAGTTTCGCCAGTAAGAAGTACTTGGATCAGTTATTTTAATCGTCACTCCTCAAGTGATTTTATTGTTAGACTTTTGATAACTTGCCACAAAGGCCATCACGGAGAGGATGTATTGGGTGAAAGAGAAGACAGATATCTAAATGCCTGTCCGATAACAACAGGATGTGATTTGGACAGAATGTCAGGAGGGAACAGGAAGGTCAATATTACAGTAACAGAATATGACCTTGGGGACAAACGTCTTAGCATTGAAGCTGTTCTCCTTTGGCAGCGCTGCACCATTGATCCTTTGCTCTAATATCAATTAGCTGTGCCATCATTAACGGAGCTTCACCACAATGTCATTTTGACAATGTTCTTTGGGATATATCCTGAATTTGCCTGGTCTATATTTAAACATTGTTTGAAAAGGGCAGAAGTGCTCTGGTTAGGGCTAAAGGCAAAGTTAAAAAAAACTTTGCATACTTTATTCTCCCACTAAAGGTCCAACCAGTCTGAGGGAAATGCACCCTGAAAACAGAGTATGTACAGCATTGAGTTAAATTTCACTCGCATGCATGTAGAAATGTGAACACACACACACTCACACTCACACACACACACACACACACTCACACACAGACATGCACCCCTACACTTACCAATTAGTTTTGCTGCATGATAAATCTCATGTTAGGAAAAATAAATTAGAGGGGAAGATAATTAAATTTACCTCAATAGCTTGTGCTCTTTATCTGCCATATTGACTGCCTTTGTTAAAACATAAATGACATTTCCAAGCAATTATGTGTTTCAGTGCCAGGAGTTCTGCCTGTCCGATTTCTTTTCTTTCCTCTTATCATCGTCGCTGCTATCCTCAGACAGGTTGTGTCCAGTATGGTAAAGAAACACATACACGTAACACAAGGGATCTGCTGATTCTATCATGGATGGTTTTCTTTATTACAGTATTTCATTACTAAAGAAAGAACAGGTGTTTTGAATGTACCCCACAATTAGCTACATAGAAAAAACAACAAGAATATGTTGTAGTACAATCT
>JAOXYL010000001.1:9892335-9911426 GCA_028564955.1 Terapon puta | reverse complement strand
CTATCTATCTATCTATCTATCTATCTATCTATCTATCCATCTATCCATCCATCCATCCATCCATCCATCCATCCATCCATGTTCAATATACCACTGAGAAATTATTTGCCTTCTTTTCCTTTTTCAGCAGGTACCCAATGCATAGTGCAAATGCCACATTGACTCTCATGGGCCTCCACATCTAACCCAAATCCTTCTTTTAACTTGAAAAATGGCTCCGTGTGCTAACCACAGGGGACTGAGAAGAGGAATGCCTGGTCTGCCCACCACTGCTGTATTAGGTTACTTATTGACTGTAACATCTCTCTTCATTCTGCCTTACTTCATTTTCCTCGTCGTACTCCCTTAGCCCTCCATCCCCCTCCCCTTCCATTTCAACCACCTTGCAACCCCCGAGGCCAGAGGCTGGCCAGTTTCAGCTCTATGTCCTTTTGCTTTCCACAGTCAACACAGCAAAAGAGGTTTGTTATGGAGGCCCAGTTAAAGCGGCGAGCGCTGGGGCAAAGCCTAGTGGGGCCAGACTGAATGGATGAGCTGTCAGACAGCCAGCTGTGTGATGAGAGACCCAGACTTCATGCAGGCTAAGACGGGGGAGATATCGGTTCCTGTCAGCCCCACAGCGAAAGAGGCTCCCATGTCAGGACTACCCAGTGGACGGGTGTGAAAGTAGGAGGGGCAATAGTTTGGAAAAGTGGCAGTGGTGAGTGGGGAAGGGCTTCCATCTTTCTTCCAATCTGTGGTAGACATGGAAGACACACACATTATACAGACTTCCCTCAATGACCACACTAAGTTTTAATTACAAGAGTATTGGAGACATGTCCGTCTACATGCTACTAAAGCTTTACATTGTCAATGCGATATTCTCCAGTGGCTCCATTCGCTTCAACTCTGTCCACATTACATTGCCGTCACTGGGTTGTTTGTTCCAAGATGTACTACTGGGAACACAAGAGGTGACAGGAGACTCCTGGGGAAAAAAGAGAAAGTGGAGAGGAGAGGCTAAGAGAGGAGCGGAGGAGGTAGTGGGAATAAGGAAACAAACAGGATTCCCAGGAGAGTATGAACAGATGAGACGATGGTGTCTGATAGTGGGACGTGGAGTGACAGCACAGAGAGACATTAGTAGAAAGAGAGAAACGGGGGAAGAGCACAGAAGTTGAAAATAAGGAGAGAAACTGACAGTAGGACCAAAGAGCCTGCAATTTATGTCCCTTTCTCTGGAAGTGACGCTCTCAGATGGTCTTGTCATTTCACACGTGAATATAATGTATGGATTCATTACGTTCTGCTGCTTTTAGCTTCATAATGAGTGTGAGTCTGCTCAAATATTTTGCTCGTAGCATAATCCATCATCATAAAATATCTACTTTCTTAGAAGAACCAATCTTTCTTTATCCTTCTTTCTCAGATGATACAATCATTTCTGTGGGAGGAAACAAAAGAAACTTGAATTTTAAAGAAACAATATTTCTTTAGTATATTTTGACTTGGCCAGATTGAATGGTGACAGCTTAAAACCTGATAACTTTATTCCTAAAGCACCATAAAATGTATAGTCATTAAAATTTCAAATTGGACTGCGTTTCATCATTCGACTCACATCCATGCTGATGGCTCAGTCAAAGGAATAGCAAGAGCAAATGCAGCATGGTAGGGAGAGACGTACGCGCGCATTCGCACCCACATGTACATGATGAGACCCGCAAAAAGAATACACATGACTTCAGCACGACGGTAGAAAAAAGCAGCACAAAAGTACAAGACGTATTGAGAAAGCGACTACACCACGGTTGAAGACAGGCAGGAGAGAAAAGTCGAACTGGCAGAGTTGAGAGGAGTGAGAGCAGGAAAACATCAGTGGAGAACTCATCACAATGCAGCGCAGCAGAGCAGCTCCCGGCCAGCACCACAGGAATCCCATCTTCGGGGCTCAGAGCAGGTAATAGGAATGCTCCAGCCATTAATGCTGGGAGAAGAAGAACAGGAAAAACCCTGTGTTCTCAGTCGAAGCCGTAGCCTTTCTGTTGCCCACCTCTGATCCAGCAGAAATCCACACCAGCACACCTAAAAGAAATGGATTAAAAGCAGTTCGCAACTTGTTTGGTAGCCAACTTACATACAGTGGTGTGTGAAAAAGAGACTGAAGAGAAGAAAATGAGACTGTAAGAAGGGGCGAGATTGTTTTTTTTTTTCCCTTCAACTACAAGGCCAGATATGGAAGCTCTAGTTACTCAGAGACCTCTGCGTATCCATTTCTTTTTTTATGCCAAGCAATTAAGCCACCGTTAGACAGGCATACTTTACGTTAACTCTGTTCATGTTCCAAATACATCCAGGTTTTACATCATTATAGAGTTTTAAGGAAGCAACGAAGGATCTCATTATATTCCTATCTTCAAAGGCATTGCCACCGAACAATATCATAAAGCTTCACTTCCAGATCATTCACGTTCAGGAATGTGTTGGCAACAGACCAATCTTGTCAGTTGTCTGTAACACGGAAAACGAAGCAATTTAGAAGCTTTTCCTTTTCTCAGGGGTGGGTAGCAGGTGTCTGTACATTTTATGATGGTTTGCTAGTTAACTTCCGCCAATGTGTAATTTTAAGCATTGAGGACATAAGGAAAGATGCTGTGTGCTTGAATATATTCTCCGTAGCAAAAAAAAAAAAAAAAAAAAAAAATACAGTCTCAGGAGGAAAACTGTCACAGGCGGAACAATTTGGTCTCTCCTCAAAGGGAGGCCTGCTGCTTACAACCGTGAGTACTGTACCACAAAAGACTTGCTAGTGTAAATGACTGAATCCATCATACAAAAGATACTAGGCCAACGCTGCATAGATGACACCTCTTTTTTTTTTCACACAATGGAAATCTTTCATAGTATTTTATTCCTCGTGGTTTGCAGTATGACAAAAGCTTATGAAACCAATTGAAATCACACTGCTTGAGAAGAGAAGCTATGCATGATGTTTTTGCTCAAAACCAACTATGTATCTCTCTTCAGACTCTCTCAACTGTGGTGTCCAGTGGATTTGTTAACCCTGAAAGTGATACGTTGGGACCCAGGACGATAATAAAGCCAGTCTAAATCCTGATAATTTATTCAATTAAGCACTGAAACAAGTGACAATGGTAAAATGTGAAAAGTCTTTTCTACAAATTGCAGGTGCAACCAATTTAGATTTAATTTAGATAGAATTTTAGGTTTGGTGATTACAAAATAACAAATAAAAAGCCTAAATATGTTTTCGGGGGTTTACCTATTGTTACCCCTTGCTTTATTTGTAGCCCAATATGGGTTATATAAATAATAATTAAAAAGTCACTAAAGTACCATATGCAGGAACGTCTATCCAAACACTCATACAAGGCCTAAAATTCATTAAACAGTATCCTCTCTCATAAGAGAAGGGTGTAAGCTCACCATTATTTTGCAAAATAATTACATGAACAAAAGAACCTAATTGAGATTCATAATTATATTTTGACTTGTTATGTTGGAACAAAATCCCACTATAAGACCAGACACCTAACTCAAACCATTAAAATAAGCCGCTTAAATCAACATAATAGTTCTATCTACTTGCATGTCCATGCAAATAAGTCAGTTGTTCATTAAGAAGGCATGGCCTCTTTCTCCACTGCTATCAGTGCTGCTTGTCTCTCCTCTTGCTAACATAATCAGCAGCATAATCAGCTCAATCTGTTTCATGGTCTCTTGCCGCCGGTAGAGTTGAAGCCAAGCTTGCCAGCTATTCTAGACAGCACTCGCCATCACATTGTATCCAGTTCAATTGGTATTCACTCGGCATCTCTCTTTGCCTTCCTGCATTTGTCACACTTTGGCGTGGATTCAGGTTATCCCATGCTTCCGCACAGTTGGTCTTCATCTAAGTCCAAGATCAAAATCAGATTCTTAATATTTGCTTCATTCTTGAAAATAAGCTCAGTGAACAGGTTAATATTACATTATTTCTCCAAAACATCCCCGCGCCATTGTTTTTGTTAACTTTGACTAAATGTGTGCAAACCTGATCCTTACACCATCTGTTTGTCTCCTCCTCAGCTTTGCCTCCCCGACTCGTACCCACCAATATTCAACAACCGTGTCCCCGCCAATAAAGAGCAATCGTAGCATGACTAAATAAGATTTCACAGAGACAATAGTTATTTGGCCACAAGACCTGCTAAAGATCAACAGCAACTGCAAGGTTCTTCTCTTAGGCAAACACTGCATTCTGCTCCACTGTCCATAACAAGTTTTGGGTCGTGGAGAGATATTCATCTGGAGCTTTCCAAAGATTAGGAAGCCAAGTGCTTTGCTATGTCTTATGGTAATGAAGGGTTGTTTTTAATAAGCTGCCTGTTCTCTCTCACAGGAATGTGAGACTAATATCTCAGCCTAAGTAGGAGGGTCACTCGGGTCAAATCCAGATGAAATTGCTGCTCACTTTTAATTCTGAAATCTTCACTATCTATTGAAACATGAAAGGGAAAAAAAAATTGAAATATTAAGACCCAGTCGGTGGTATTACAGTGCCAAGATAACAGCTATATTATGAAACACACTCTGTTAAAATCAAACTTTGCATTTTGTTTAAATGTTTGCCATTAACATATTGCAAAAGCTTGCAGAAAGATTAATTTCATTAAATAAATGACTGAGCAGAAGACTAAGCAAATGTGAGCGTGGCAGAGGTGATGCTATCTCAGACTGTAGGTTAAACGTTACTTGAATAAAACCACTATCAGATAAGACGAGAGATCTGTCTCCTTTACCTGTGAAGTAGGAGCTCATCAAACACTGCTGCAATTATCAGATGAGACTTATCAAATAAGACTTTCAACATATTAAAACATTTTTTTGCATGTTTTAATAGACCAAAGCATACTTAACTAAAGGTTCTTTGTGACATAGCCGTATGATATTTTGAGAAGTTCTACTTCACATAGACTTGGCCTTTTAATGGGCTGAAGTTAGAAAAATACCTGGATAGTTTGAAGTGAATGTAGGCTCATTAGTGGGGCTTTTTCAAATTCCAAGGGCTGCTCCATAGCTCTCATAACACTCACATTTTGAGTGTTGTGCTTAGCATAGAGGAGGGAAGTAACATCTGCCCCAGAGTTTTCCTCCTCACCCTTCAGAAGGCCATCCCCTCCATTTCCAAAATTAAGCAAGTATGCAAGAGAGACCCCAGATCGATGAACGCTCATCAGCCTCGCCATCTGGCCCCAGTTTGTTTTCTTAGCAAATGAAGCTGATTATTGAGCAGGGTGGCTAATGGCATTGAAATCTGCTGGGTCGCTCCTGCTTCACTTGGCCATCTGAATTTTGCAGAGGAATTTATATAATAACAGGTATTGAGATAGCCTCCGATGCAACTCATTCAGTACACAAGTGTACCAACATAATAACTGATAATGCATGCAGGTGTTTTCAATCAGCTTTTAATGGCTTTGACACCACTGATTGGGGTGTGGCCAGGAGTGCAACATGCTTGAAAATATTAGCCTACAGAGAGCAGTGCAGCTGCAGTTTTCTGTCCCCAGTGATTCAAAGTTATCATTTGTTATCACTGGGAGGAGAACAGTGACTTCCTCGCACGCTCCGAAAACAGCTCTGGTGTTTCTTTCTTATCATGTCTCTGTGTATTCTATGCATCCTAAAAAGGATACTTACAAAGTAAATAAGCAACCTGAAAGAGTCGTGTTTAGATTCTCAAATATATCAGGTGGAAGCTGATCTGCATATTCAAATTTCAAATACAAATGTATTTATTTGAAGCCCAAAATCATAAAACATTGTTTGACCCGGGGGGCTTTAGAATCTGTACAATTGTATCTGCTCTATATACATATATATGTACACACTACATATGTACACATACATATGTGTATGTATACCAGTAGCCTTATGTAGCCTTATGTACCATATATTGTCTGCCATGCATAAGGATAAAAGCCTCAGAATCCACATATCATCTATTCAGATGAGAAAAATTTATGAAGAGAACCTTTCAGCACTCTATCTCTTGTGCACAAATCCATTCATGCCATTAGTCTCTTTATACTTCCTATTCATGCAGTGCACAATTAGGCCTTAGGCCTTTCTCCTTTTCATGGCTTTGTTGGAAAACCACCTTTAAAGATCATGCCTATAGTGCACAAACATTTAATTGGCAACATGCCCTTGAGACATTGCCAGGATGCACAAATCAAGTCTTCAAAGAGTTAACTTATTCCACATTTTGGAATACCTCATCCAATGTGGGTGCCTCTGTTAGAAGCCTCTGTAACAGGCTCCAATCTGTTGCTAAATAATCACACAAACTGCTGTGCATCTGTGTCATACAAACTGGTTTTACAACATGAATCAACTGACTCAGTATGCTGCACAGCTTCCACATTTGTAGAGTGCCAGTCAACACTGGACTCTGTTCAGACAATGAAATTAAAGCAAAAATTCCCCCCACAATTTTCTGAATTTCATTTCCAGTTGTCCTTTACCTCAGTCAGAATATACATTTGATGCCTGTGATACAATCCATGTACCCATTTGCTCCTTTTCAAAAGCCAGAAAGAACCTTCACCTGGAGGGTATAATAACTCACACTTTCACCCTATTCTCCCTCTGACACACCCTCAGTGCAGGCACTCAAAGCAACCAGTACAAGCCACTAGTTCAGGGACGAGGGCATAATCCTCACAAAACCTCCCCCATCATGCTCACTTCTACTTGTGCTCGCTAAAATGCACAGTCAGACCAGCAGGTGAGCTCATGTAGAAGAAGTATTCTGCTCTGTGTTGGTGTTGTAAAGGCCAGAAATTTAACAGCAGTCCAAGTGGAAACCTGTGACTGAAATGACTCGTTGAATTGGCCACAAAAATGAAGTCCCCAGCAGATCAGCATTTATTGTAAAAGCCAACTGTGGTGCAGCTTGGTAATTCATTTATATTGTGTAATGTTAGCTCACAGTATGGGCAGCGAAAACTAACAAATGGTGGCAGCTTGTCTTTGTTGCGTTAACAAGGTCAAATGGTCTGACACTTTCACTGAGAAGAGTGTTCTCTCTAATACACCTTTAGCAATTCCTGATGGTGACAGACAAAAAAGACTTCTGGTTAGGCCCATTCTGCGCCCACTGTATGCTTACTGACCACGTGTATACCTTTTTGGATAGGAAGCCAGTGGAATCAGATGACTAACTTAACAGTGCTGGCTTAAAAGATACTTTCAGTACTTTGATTTCAGTGAGAAACTTGCAGTATCAGGGCTTCATTATTTGTCTGAGGTCAGCCAGGCTCACTTGCTGCCACCATACCTAATGCACTTTATGCAGACTGATACGAGTGAGAGCGTGAACACAAGCAGAGCCTTATGACCTTGTCACCCTGCGGCGAGTGTGATAGCCATTTGTACGCATTAGGGAAAGATTGGCATGTCCGTCCTGATTCGCTAAACCTGCACATGCAAATTTGCCCCCATTTTCCAGGCAACCTCTTACTATAAAGGATTTGATCTTAAATCACATAAAGCGAAACAGCTTTGGATCTGGGCTCTTTTCACTGGTTTGGGGAAGGTGGTGGTCAGCTGGAAAGAGGTGATGTCACTTCTGAACACCAATCAGCATTCAGCATTATTTGAAATACATCCTGATGACAGCTGGTGGATGTTTTGCTTGTATATTGCCATTTAACGCCATCTACGTAATAACAAAGGCACAGATTGTAGTGATATAATAACATATGACCAGGGAATGCCTTGTTTCCCGTACTGTAAATCATCCGTCATATTATTTGTCAGGAATATTTAGAGACTATTCCTTGAAACAATTAGGTCAGCATTTAAAAATGAAGACTGAAGAATGAAGAATGAAGCTTTGTGGCCAGCTTGGATTGTTGTGATGAAAATGCCCAGAAATAATTGTAATTTTTAATGTGCAATAAATTTTTTTTTGTGTTTTGTTTCCTCTCATACCATACATGATTTCCATTGTTCACATTGTTATTTAAAATTTTCAGACTACATCTGGCGATTCCCAATGATGAAACTTTCCCTTTGACCAGTGGAAATAAATTCCATTTCCTGAGGTGATCTCTCTACATGCACCCCCTCCTTAAAAAAGCCACATAACAACCCTTAAGAAAATAATTACTTTCAACGGTAGAAATTCCCCATCCCCCAGTAAGTCTATTGACACCACCCTCTGGCCCGTGCCCAAAAGTTGTGTGTATGTGTGTGTGTGTGTGTGTGTGTGTGTGTGTGTGTGTGCTCGTGTGTGAGGCACACTTACATATGGTCAACAATAGAAAGCAGTGCAGCGGTCCAGCCCCCCCCCCACCTTCCCCCGCATTCAGAGAGGTTTCCTTTATGAGCTTCCTCAATACCCAAGCCGCTTTTATTACTCTTTAACCCAGCTGCTTGCCTATTGAAACCGCCCATACATTTTCAATTGAGGAATCCAAGTTTAACAGCCCTGACCATCACTGACCACAACAAAAAAAAGCGTAGGATGTATTTATAATGAAAATTAGATTTTCAAATGCAAACAGGTAGCCTTGGTCAAATTACAAACGCTTTATTAAAGAGATCCTCGGTGCTAAGCCATTGAATAAAAACAGTTTAAAACCATCTTATTTGATGCAAAATACAAGGGTGCTCTTTATGTAGGCTACCTTACCTATCAAAAAAGGTTTTCTCAAATGTTCCCACACACATGCAGATACTGTATCAAACTGTGTAAATGTCCATTGTGCTCTTCTAAAAGCTCCTAGTTAGTATATTATTTTAACAATTAAATCTTAACCAATATGTTGCTTGACCCAAAATAGTGTTACTTATTAAGAATATCCTTAAATAAAATAGATTGCTCTACTTTTTTGTAGACATTTAAGAGTCTCTGACACACAGTTATTTTCTTTCTTTGACTTTGGATGCTTTTGGAAAAGTACCATTTGTTGAAGAATATAATTTCTTAAAATATTACTCTGACCTTCTTAACAAATATACAATTGTCTGTTTCCTGCCCAGGGACTACAGTTGTAAATTAATATCATCACGAACTCTGTTACAGTTAAAAACGCTGTGCCCTGTCCTTCTGAAACATACACCAAAAAATAAATAAATAAATAAACTGCTCTAACACCATCCCCTTTTAACGGTATTTAAAGTTTTGGTCATTTTCAAGCATTCATTCATCCAAAAAAAAGAGGGAAAAAAACACTTGAATTGATATAGAGTTATGTGATTGGTTCAAACTGCAAAACACCTTGAAATTTCACAATGTGATTGGTGGAGAGGCAGGCATCACTTTCCCGTTCCTGTTTGAATGATGCAACTGCCAGACGCCAGGGTCACTGGGGCCCCTCTCCCAGCAGAAGATTACCAAGGAAACCTCTTCATCCGTTAAAATACCGTGAGGCCCTGTAACCTAAGATCAATAGCTCTGAGAAAGGATGGGTTGTAGTTTTCTGGTCAGCTGATGCACACTGTGTGAGTGAACAATAGCGACAATACCAGACACACGTGCTCCATTGTCGCAGTGAAACTGAGACATAAGGCCTTTCCCCTGGGGCTTCCTTCCACCTCCCATCTGTCTTTGTTGTCTTTGATTGGTAGACAGCATGTGGCTCCAACGGTGTTTGAAACAATGTCAAGACCGCTGACAATGTTATGGTTTAAAAAACACAGTCACCGGATGTATTCATACATTTAACTATGAGGCTATTGCTATGTTGCTAGAATATAAGACACGTGCTGTTGTGTAAGATAGGTGGCGCTGTAATGCATGATTTTATAGAGGTAAATTACAAGTTTATATTGTGTTCATTTCAAATGTTCTGTAACTGGTACTGATCGATTAGAAAAAGAAAGCTAACTGAACATGGATAGAGAAACTATCTGATATTTGAGCTGCATGTGGCCCCACTGCTATTTTAGGTAGGTGTTAGGTTTTTTTCTACATGCAATTAGGATATGATCACAAGCCATATTTTACATTGATATTGATAAGTTGTTTTCATAACAACCTACTGAGGGTGGAAAGTGTCTCTTTGCTCAACACACTTGAAGCCAGTCACGGTCCAGCAACTGAATTTTTCAATGAGGAAGAAGGAGTCGATGTGATTCTACTATATGCAAACTCACAATTTTGAGTTAAAACATATCAGACACTAAATATTATTTAATGCAAAGTAATTTTACGCATTTTAAACATCATTAGAATATCTTGTTTTTCAAATGCATTGCCTCGGTATGACATATTTCAAATGACTTTTTTCTTGCATTTCATCAAACATCTCTCAGCTAATAGTTAACAGCTAACTACTTTAGCTTAAACCTCTGCAGTACTATGTTATCAATAGGTAATATTCTACTCATTTAAATTCTGTTTTATAAATTGATGCTTATTGAAGTTTAATTAAGCTTGACCTACATTAAGTTTTTATTAAGCCTGGCCATGTGCAGGAGACAGTATAAATGTGATGGAAGCAGGAAGCAGGAGGAGATTTTTCTTTTGAGAATTTTATTTTTGAAACCATATTTTGTGGTTATTGCTGATACTGGGGCAGGATCAGCTAAAAGACAGAAATAAAATGACTGAAGAATAAAAACAAGGGTGAAAGAAAAGTGATAGACCACAAGTCAACCTCAGGCGGTCATTGATTATTCAAATCTGATCTAGTGTTGTCCCTCTGTCTTCTTTGCACTTATGTGATAACATTTCATAAAGGTATAATGTTAGGTCATGTTGGATGTCACTGAAATATAACTGCCTTGCAACGTAACATTTTATATTGGCTTATAAACCTGGCTGTATTTTGCTGTTAGCTTATGAAGACAGCATTTGCCAAACATAGGCTCTATTTAGGCAGCTCGCCCAAGTAGATAAAATCTAAGTTTTAGTCTTCACAACGGGCTTTTTGCCAGCAGCAGGGTTTTGTCTAGCCTGTATAATGGCAGCAACAGCAAAATTTGCTGATCCGGATGGGAGTCAGGGTGGTCTGGGATCTGGTCTACCCCACAAGGGTTTTGGGTGGTTGAATTCAAGTTCCAAAGTAGTCTGCTAGTGAGGTAGGGGATTGAGGTGAAGGCAACACGTTGTCCTGGTTTCACTATTGTTATATTACAGTTATTAACCCTATATAGTCACAAACATTACCTCACTCCTATGCATCCTGCAAACAGCTGTTTTAAACTTTATTTACACTCACACTTGATCATCACTTTAATTAAATGGAAACAAATGTGACAGTGGTCTATGTATGCATTGCATCTTCTACTGCTGATACTGCATATCTTTTTTTACCCTGAAAGCTCATTTTAATCAAACAGATATTGTTGGATGTATTGTTACTGGAAGTCATTGGCTTTGCCCTTTACAAAAGCCCCAAACTGTATTTTGTATAATATGCATATGCAACAAATTACAATGAATGGACTAAAACATGGCACCCAGACTTTAGTCTGAGTTAACTCACTTAGAAGGTCATATACTTATTATCTTACTGGAAATCCATTCTCTCCAACCAAATTGTTTCAGTCTGATTTGGCAAGGGATGAAGATGTCTGCAGGAGATGTCTGCTGTCACCCTATTACAATGAACCACAATGGCAGCAGAAATCCAGAAATCATGACAAGATGGCTGTTCTTACTTCTCTCACTGCACAGACCTTGATACTTATATTTTCAAGTCAGCACTTCAGGCCTCTGGATATAGTTTATATATAAGATGGAAAGTCAAATAACAAAAGTTACTCTGGGCCCAACTATACATCACTGCAAGTCATAACTTTAATTTAACTTATTATTAATTTTTAATATTTTTATTGTGGTAAGTGTCAGTAAAGCATTTTTCCTACAGAGGTCTTGCCTGCAATCTTTCCTGCCCTCTCCACCACATCTTGTTGTTGTGCGCAACAGAAACAGACTACAAAATGCAACAAAGTGTCTCGACCGATTACTGGCATAAAGTAAAAGATGTTACTCACAGGTGTGCTATGCCATGCAATATTATGTTTGCTCTTTGATATGAATAATTATTTTTGGCTTATTTTGCTACCCTTTCATTAATGTCAGAAGTCTCAACTGCCACCAAGTCCCTGGAAAGATCAGTCACATGGCTTTGCGCTTCATATGTTTTTCCAAGCTAATATTACCTTTCTCATCCCAAAATGCAGAAGCAATAATGAGCAGAAGCATCAATCCTACTTTCTGACACTTTACGCTTGAAGAAGAATTTTCATGTCAGGCAATAACCGCTAGTGAGCCTCAGCGGCACAAGCTCTGGGCTTGCGCCTACACCAAAGCCTAATGGGATAGATCAGCTCTTGCATAACTGGGGGCAATCACTCACTCCGTCTCCTCTCTGACAGGACTCAGTTATGGCTTCTGGGTAATATCATTTCTGTTATCTTAAGATATCAAATTTCTGTCTTTATTGGCAAAGACCTTAGCAAATGGAGGATAGTTTGCTCGCCTTGGCAAGACAGAGGATGAAAAATGAAAGCATATTTATCCACCTCGCGAACCCCGTTTAGGATGGAGTTCGCAAGACTTTGGTGACATTTTTAGGGCGTCAAATTATTTCACAAACTTTGATGTCATGGAGCTTTTGTTCGGGTATAATCTATACTTTCGACCTGGTGTAGAACTTTAATTGAGACCTTTAGATCTCATTGCCACAGGGTGTGTTTCACAGTGCATCATGCTCTCCTGTTTTTCAGTGTACACTCCCAATACTAATTTGCAATATATCATATTATACTTTATCACAGTCCAAAATGTATTTATAAAACAAGTTTATAAGTTTCTCACTGTCAGCAGTTTATTCCATCATGAATAAAACAATGCTCTTATGCAACGCAATTTCATTTTTGGTCTTTACAAATCAGATAGTGACTGTTAGTGAGTATCTCAACAGTACTGTTGTACTGTTTCCATTTTAACTGGCTATCTCTGAGTACATCTTTAAGAGAGGAGATGTTTGTAGGGATTTCACTTTTGGTTTTTATCTTACTGTTGGAACAGTTTGTTTTCACTTCAGGATCATGGATTAACAATAGTAATGTTCAGCACAATTCACCCGTGCATTAAAAGGTACATGGAGCAGTCCTTGACAATGAAACAAGCTCTAACAATGCTCAAAGTATGTAGAAATAATACCCCACTAGTAAAAATTGCAAGTTCAAGATTAATAATAGAAAAGAGTGTGCAAGACAAAATATAAAAATGAAAAATAACAATGTTAATAAGGGGTAAATATAATAAGGTGCAATTAGAGGGAGTTATGGCCTGGGGGATGACAGAGCACTTTAATGTTGCCTGAATTCAGCTCAAACAAGTTTGTGTGTAATTGACTGTTGATTGCTTTATTCTCATTTAATCCCTATCTTAACTGTACATGTATTGATTTGCTCCAACTCCTAATTCTTGTCATTTTATTGCCGCAGATAAAATGAAAGAGTTTTAAAAAAAAAAGAAAGAAAGAAAAAAAAATTGGAAGAGAAGTTAGCATGTGAAACTATAAACACCACTGGCATTAACACTGTGAAGAAGGCTAACACACTGATCAGAGGACTTTTAGTTCAACAAAAATATTCCACTGATGTCAGGTCTACTGCTGTGTATGAAATCCGCTGTGCTAACTGTGAAAGCACCCTCTCCACACTTCTGTTGGCAAGGCGGGGTGATGTTTCAGTGTGAGGCTGGGAGAACATAACAGGGAGACTGACAAAGTGTCGGAGGAGCTCAGGATAATCTCGTAATAATAATAAAATTGGCAAACGCTGTCCTGGAAATTTCTGTAGGTTGTTAACATTCTGGGATTATTGACAAATCAGACAAGGACTCTAAAGGAATGAACCCTCTGCCTAAGCCAATGAAATATCGAATGAAAGTGATTTACTGCTGGGATTTTGGACTCACAGGAAGGTTTTCCTATTTAAGGACATCAACATTGTCAGGTCAGTGAGAATGGTTAGTTGCATTAGTCAAAATTAGTGGTAGTAAATAATAATAGTAATGTGACTTTTTGTATTTGTATACCGCATCTTCATTGACAGTATCTGCTGGAGTCTCATCATGAGCTGTGGATCTGAAATGATCTACAGTCTCGTTGGTCTCACTGCTTTCCTTGTACTTTAACACTGCGAGGCAAAGGGGACAGAACTGTTGTTGTGTTTACACTTGCCGCTGGTGTTTTTTCTGTGTGAAATATTTCTATAGCCTTGATTTGCAGATTTGCTCCACAGGTTGACCTTCAGTTGAATAACACAGGTAATGGAGAGTTACTCCTCTTAACACCCATCGAGTCCTTTCCCTCGTGTTGCGCCCACTGTGGGAAGTTGTGATTCATCTGGTAGAAATTCAGCCGTTTCAACCTGCAGACTTCATTGTTCTCACACTGGATCCAATCTACTTGGGCTCGAAAGCACCACCCTGCCACCCTGGCACCCCTGAGGTGTTCCCTCTGCTCACAGGCCCTCAGTGGTGAGATGACTCATCCACAGTCTGCAGCGCAGCAACCTGAACCATGCGCACCTTTTAGCTTTGGCCTGGTGGTAAAGTTAGGATGGGGGGGTGGGCAGTCGACCTTGACAAAAATGTCTAACTTGAGCGAAGCTTTTGTCAGCACATGTTGTAAAAGTGGCATTGCTCATTTGGAGAATACTCACTCTGTAGTGTGTATGTGGCCAGCATTTGTTAACATTTCTCAACTCAGTTATGACTGTTGTTAACATAGAAAAGTACATTTATTCAAGCACTACACTTAAGAACAAATCTGAAGTACTTGTACTTGAGTATCTCTATTTTATGCAGTTTTATATTTCTACACCCCTACATTTATCTAACAGCTTTAGGTACGTTGCAGTAAAGTTTTGTACTTTAAGTAAATTTTGGAGCTAATGCATTTTTACTTTTACTGAAATAATATTTCAGAAACAGGATTCTTGTAGTTTTCCTGCAGCATTTTTCCTGCAGCGTGATATCATCGCTTGCAAATGTGCACACAAAACACTTGTACAACACTTAAACAATATAAGGAAAGGAAAGCATGACGCGTGTTCTCTCTCTGTCTTTCTCACCTTGCAGACCTCGGTTGTGCCTCGCTCGCTTCCTCCCTTTGTCTTTACTTTTTTCATTTCTCTCTCACCCCTCCTTGATCTCATCCTCTTCTGCCTTTGCTTCCTCTGTGCTCTCTCCTGTGTGTGTGTGTTTGTCCACCAGTGTGTCAGCTCGTATTCTAATATCAAAACGCTCCAAATGGCCTCATTTGCGTATTGAAATCATGTTTTTGGTTTTGTATTTTGTCACTTTTCTACAGTTTGTGAATGTGTTTGATTGTATCTGCTTCATTTTTACCTCATGAGATACTCAGAATGGAATTTCTCCGACACACAAGTATGAACACAGTTCAAGGGTCTTTGAAAATGTCCTCTATTATGCCTCATTATTCTGCCTGCTATTATGTGTACATCTTCAGCATAAGTAGCTGTTTTGAGCTCTGAACTTGCAGGATGTCTAATATTTTCAATACAGGTATTGCAGTGTATTAGATCAGTCTCAGTATTATGCAATGCTTTTTTTCTGTAATAGCCCTTTGTTGTAATGTGAAGTCAAGTAGCCTGATATTACTGTATCATAAAATTGAGATAAGCGATAGAGATGGAGATTTACGCTAGGGACTCAAGAGGTGGGAGTCTAAATTAAATAACTACAATTATCATAATTAGGTTTATATCATCACCCCAAATGTAAGTATCTGTAAAATCTACATACTCTGCGTTACAAGTCTAAGCTACATCATGCAAGGGCATGAACACACTCCTCTGAGACTAATTTGCCCACCTACTATGGCTAATTACAAGCTGACAAAACCACAGCTGGCAGAAATGCATAAAGGGACAATGCTCCACTGTAAGAGCCGTGCAACCACTACAGCACGTAGGTAAAAATATCATAACATTTATACTAGACCACACCTTGAAACTGCTATACAAGTGTGAGGGCTTGTTCTCCCCCTTTGAGTGAAAGCATGTTTAATAGTATCATATCACCACAACCTCTTGGCTTTTTGCTTTTAATGTGAGAAATCCCACGTGCTGGGATCCTGGGTAGAATCACATATAAATATTTGAACACATATTACGTATGTGCTCCTGTATGTATATTTCATCATGCATGAATTTTTGATCTCTCAGCATTCTGTATTGCTGGAAATGGTTAGTGGCCATAACCCTGAAATAACTAGCAAAATTAATGTTGTAGTAGTGTAATACCCCAGTATTTTTTTTCAGAAAGAGAATAGAATATGTAGGTGGGTGATCTCACTGTTTAATAGATCTGTTTACCGATCTTGCGGCCATCATGGTATTTGGGCAGGTTGGATCTCTTTCTGTGGGTTGACACCCTTTGATGTCTCCCTGCTTGTTATTTAGGCCTAAATACCTTGAACTCCTCCAGGGATAAATAAGTTCCTCAATCCTCCCTTCTCATGCTGCCACAGAGGATAAATTATATACAGATCTAGTTCTACTTCCTCTCATCTTAATAATATGCTTTGCATGGCTTTTCTGCTTCATCTAGAATCATGGTAATCCCTGTGCTTCTGTGTAATTATCTCTCCTCTAGGCTGATCTCAGTGCTCCTCACCTGCTCAGCCTAGTCACATTACCTCCTCACTTTTATCTATGACTCTTAAAGCTGCTGCCAAGGGTCCTCTTAACTCACCCCACAACGTTTCCCTTTGCACGCCCTGCCCCAGCACACACACCCTGCCTCTGTATCTTGCTCTCCTATTCCCCCCTGTTTCCCCACTCTATCCTTCAAGAGGAATGTGATTAGCAGAGAAAAAAAAACAGTGCTTCACGGCAAATTTGTGTTGCGGGTATATCCCTCATTAATTTCCCAACCATTCTAATAAGTGGAATGAAAAGAAAATAATGGAAATATAATTTGCTAAATTGACAAGGAGTCATTGGGTACCTGAGGGAACAGAAGCTCAACTTTTCTGTTATGCATATTATCATACCATTCTGTCCCATTCTTGTGGTTGAAACTAACTATTAATCCAAGAGAAAGATTTCCTCTATTCTAAAGCCCTGATATTCATGCCGCTTGTGTCCGATGGCAAAGAGAGATTTTTATTTTTTGTCACACGTATCCCAAAAATGTGAAATGATGGACACATTGAGCATTGTGGCACATTTCCTGTTGGGAGGAATATTTTTGACTGTAATTTTTGTTTACTACAAGAAGGGTAAGTCATATTTTGCCCACATGCATCTTTCAACAGCTGTCAAAAACATAAATATTAGAACAGTGAGGAGAAGCAATTGCTTTGAAAAAAAAAAACAAGAAATGTAATTCAAATCAGAATTTCAAGAATTGCACAGAGTTTCGAGGTTTTTTTATCATTCTGAAAAAAAATCCTGTTGACAGACATTTTAAATGGCACCAAGGCCATCTCAAAAATCACTTGTAGTAGTCTTCGAAAGAATTACATTATGTATATACAATAACTTTTCACCAAAGCATTTAAAGAGGTTCCAGTTGGAGAATGAGGTGACTGATTTAAGCAAGTAACTTTGCTCAAGGCATACTGTGTTTGTGACTTTTCAATTATCCAGCATCTTGTTCAAATAGCTTTTATGCCTTCAAACAGTCAGGTTTAATTTAATGGTCTTGGAAGCATTTTTCATTACTTAGGCATTTAGTACTACGTCATACTGAGAGGTGACTAACAGTGCTTGGGGAATATAGTCAGCATTGACTGGCTGGACTGGAGGCGGAGAGTCTCCAGACAGAGACGGAGTCTGAACTTGGACCCCTCTCAAGCATTTGCCATATTGATTAGAAAGCACAGCGCACACCTTATTTTGACCGAATGTAGGTGCACGGCTGAGTAATTAAAGAATATTGCTTACTGTCAGCTGCTGCTGGAACAGACAAGGGCAGACGGGACAGACTAACTATAAAAATAAGATAAATCGAATGATGGACTGAAGGCAAATGTACGAAACTAGAAAAAAACAAAAACTAAACACTACGAGAAGAATTACTCATAAAAGAAGCAACAAAGCCAAACTCTTTCAAAGTGCCCCCAAATTGCTGAAACTGAGAGCGTGATTTTAATTTGACCAGCAACGTTATTTATTTTTTTTTGTATGTGTATTCCACGTCGCCCTAAATGTTGTTTACAGGCAACTAATCTGCAAGGCTCCAGCGACTTTAGTGTGTCTGTTGTTGAGCCCGCACAACAATGTATGTGAGCCTGTGTGCATGTTTATTGCGGCGGTGTAAAAGTTTCCATCACTCTTACGCACTACTGTGGTAGGAAGGTCTCTCCTCAGGGATAACATGAAGGGCAGAGGTGTTAATTATTCTACAGATCAGCGATGTCAGCATAACTCTCTCATTGCTCCTAATTGTCCCTTTGGGGGCGCTCAGGTCCTCATTATGGGAGCACTTTATGTCAATAACATCAACAGCAGTGCTTTGCTTTGCTGAAGTATTTCAGTAGCAGTTAGACATTTTCAAATGTTTTAATGTCTGTTTTATTAAATGCGAAAGGCTAAATTTGCTCAATGAGGATGTAAAGGTCAGAGGTCAGAGTTAAACTAAATTCAAATTGGAGCATCTAACAATTTTTTTTGGTTTTTTTTCGGATGCTACTTTTATAGACTGAAATCATAAAGTGAAGAAATTTCAAAAGAAAAAAAGAAAGATTTCCCATGAAAATAATAGCCCACTCGCCCACTTTCCTAATGAGTCCAGTGGAGACTGCCGAATTATTCTTGGCAGATTTTTCAAGTAAAGAAAAATAAATATTTGAATGTTCCCCCTACCATGACTCAACAAGCAAAGAGAAGGAAGCTCAACACTCTAGCCCTGAGACTGATGGCACCCTACTTAGATCTTTGCTCTCCACAGTGAAATCTTACTAACACAAACTGGAAGCTCCAAGTCCCGCAGGCACCAAACATGAACTCCACCATCCCGTACTAAAATAAATAAATAAATAAAAACTCAAAGTTAAACTTGTAATTAATTATTTCATTGGATTAGAACTTTTTGACTCTGT
>JAOXYL010000001.1:9873807-9889540 GCA_028564955.1 Terapon puta | reverse complement strand
TATATATATATATATATATATATATATATATATATATATATATATATAGAGAGAGAGAGAGAGAGAGAGAGAGATATGTGTGTGTGTGTGTGTGTGTGTGTGTGTGTGTGTGTGTGTGTGTATGTTTGTATGTATGTATATACGCATATGTATGCAACATGTAGTTTATAAGCAACTTCAAAACAATGTCTGCCAAGGATTATGCTCATGTTGGACAAACCTGCCACCCACAATTTATGTAAATTAGACACAAGGCACCTGTTTTCACCTCTCATCACCAACCTTAAAATTACTTTTTGGTTTTATATTGGCTACAATAAAAAACAGTGCAATCACAATCTTTCCCTGACACTAACCTAATGCTTTGTTCCATCGCCCTAATCATAACTAACTCAGGGTTAGGAAGAGAAGTTGGTTTAAATGATAATAAATGCATAGAAAAGGTATGAAAACAATCAAGGTTGGGGTTGAAAGAAGTCTGTGTTGGCTGCTGTTCATTCTGCTGCATCAGAGTCTGAAGTTGTCACGATTCACCCCTTCACCTCGACCTTCTCACTCTGGAAACTTTGTGGCTCTCTAACAATGTCACCATATCTGTCCAATAGACTCTGCAAAATAATCATTTCTGCAGAATATAGAAGGCTTTGTCATTTAAACATTAACATATGCAGTTTTAGGGTATTTACCATAATGAAAGATGTGGTTGTTTTTGTTGGAGGGATTGCATTTGTTAATGGGTTTAAGCATCGTATAATAGAGGCAAACAAACCGAGTCTTTAATTAACTAATATTTTCGTTTTGAGAAACTTTAAGAAATAATTTATTGTCATTATTAAACTTCACATTTCTCACTGCAGTAACAAAGTGTTTCGAGAAAAGTCAGTGCATTTGGGTAAAATGTTGTGTTCTTGTGGTTATGAAGGTCTTTTCTCTTACTTTTGGAGTGGAGCAATGTACCTGTGAAAGTGATGTTAAAGACTGGAATAACTGTGATGTGACTGTGAAAGTAGATGTGTTGGATGAGGATAACTTTTAATTTATTGTGTATGTGTTGGGTGTTTATGCTGCATTTCTCAGATCAGAGGCTGCCCAACTGAATTTTTTTTTTATTATCATAGCTTTTATTTAACGAGTGTTGTAAAACGTGTCAGTGCCATGGTTGATTCAAGGTGCCAAGCACAACACAGATTTCCCTCTTCCTAATTTCCTGCCATTTCTAATGTCTCAGAAAGGTGCGGTATGACAAGCATACAGACTGTACTGCAGTGTGACCCAACCCTGTCACCAGAGAAGAAATTAGATCACTCTGCAAAACCCCTGAGAGTTCAGTGACTACTCAAATAACTTGACGTCAAACGAGTTTAAACGTTTCACGGCAATATATTATTATTTATTTCTACAACATCTACAGTGTCAGTGTTACAGAATGGTTAATCGTAGGGGAAGATTGTGGTTATAGCAACTCAGCTATGATCAAAGGTAGTTGGTTAAGCAAGAACATTTCTAAACTTAACCAAATTTAGATTTAAGCTTGAAAAGGACAAGAATACCAGAATACACTGATTTCTATATAAAGAGTTTTTTCTTCACTTCAGTTCTGTGACAGCACTGACAGTGTACATTACACACTAGTTAGCTCCACAATACTAGTTATTTTTAAATATTTTGAATGAAGATTTTGTGCTTTTCCTCAGGTTAAAATCTTCCATGAATGGAAAAAAACATCTATACGATCACTCCAGAGAGGAATTACAGATTAAGTATTTTGACAAGTTAAGGGACCTGTTGAATACAGCACTCAAAATGTCTATATCCAGTGTCTATATTAGCAGGTCGAGTAGGTGTGGAGCTGCACAGCTCATTATTTGTCAGTGCTATTTATCTGACATGGGTAAGGATGAAGGGAGACCTGGGCTCACCTTGCTTTTGCTTTTATACAGCTTTCCTAGCTGCAACACAGGATTGACTTGAAAATCCTTCTGCTCACCTTTAAAGCTCTGCAACAGCATTCAGCTGCACTGCACCCAAGCCCTGAAACTCCTCCTTTTTTTTCAAACACTATAAGAACATTAAAATGATGCCCTAGAGCATACAGCTTTAAGCTGGCCCTGCTCTGATGAAACTTTTGCTCTGTCTTATTACCTTCTGAGATTTTTCTGTGCAGCTACCTCTCCTTTAAAATGGCAGACAAGCTGTATTATTTAATATTTATGTTTGATTTTGTGCTTTTAATGATTTGTTAAAGTGGGCTGATGGTTTTAGTCACCGCTGTGGCGACCTTGGGTTTCTTGAATAAATGCACTTTCTCTAAGGACAGCGCAAAATTTTAATACGACTGGTCATAGTTCAGAATACTTTATAGTGTAGAAGATAAGAAATTGGCTCGGTTTGCTGTAGTACAGAATGTAAAACCATTTTCTTGTCGGTACCTTGAAACACAATGTGATTAGAACAATAGCATTCACATTTGAGGGTTATATTTTGTCTTTGCATGTAATTTGGCAATAAGGAAGGCAAAATAACCCTCTACAATAGGTCAATCCTGCACATACCTGAAATAAATTCCTCAAAATGAATCAGGTTTTTAGTGTTAAATAAATTGGTGGCAGACAGAAGAGGACTCTTGTGGCTTTCTGCCAACCTGTGATCTCGCTCTTTGTAGCCCCACACCCATTGTTGCTTAACATCTTTCCAAAATACTTTCCCTTCTAAAAATCTTTCAATCAGAAAACCTCTCTCCATCACTTAACATATCGTCTCCCTCCATCTCAATCCCTTCGATAAAAAGGCTTCTCTTCTCCTCATGGCACTGAGGAAAAAGCAGAAAGCCACCGTTAGGCACTCTCTCCTTGTCACACCCATTGAAACATCGCTCATCCGTCTGCACAGAAAATAAGCTGTCAGGACGGAGAAAGCCACTTGTCTAAGGATCATATTTATGTAAGAGTTGTGTCTGCTTCCAATTTCACGTAGGCGCAACATCTTTCACCTTCACACTCCTCTCCAGGAAATTCATGTATTTTCTCCATGTGATTGCAAATTGCCCCTGCACTCCACATCCCTTGCTCTTATTTCTGCTGCCGCTGATGGATCAGGTCTATGTTACGGGCAGCTACATTTTCCATATGGATCAATGGCGGTGTATGCATTGCTGATCACAGATGACTATGAATATTTGATGCTGCGATATTGTTTTGTTTGGAACACATAAATCTTAAGTAATCCACTCTCAGCATTCACACCTCAGTCATTTTGCTTACAAAGATTGTCCTGGGTTAAAATGGAGGCAGTGGGAAGAGATTTGAATGAGAGGCTCCTGCAAGTTATATTACCAGGCTGCTTGTTTGATTAAATAACCTCTGTTTTGACTCTTGCGGTCTATTGGAGGAAGACTTGAGTCAAGTGTGTTGGGACATCACTGAGAAAGGTCAGGTCAGGCCTTGTTGAACTTCCCGGGCCGATATTAAACTTAATTCTTCACAATTCTCTGCAGTGCCGTCCTCCTACATTCCACATATTTGGTCAAAATAAATAAATAAATAAAATAATAAAGGGGAGCAACAGGGATTTCCACAACATTTGTTGTTATTGGTGCACACATCCACATTTGATTCTAGTGATTATTTATGAATTTTTCATCGGTTTGACAAGTTATTATGTGGCCAGCTTTGGGCACTTCACCCCTCGTATTCTTGGAGTTTAGCTCCTTTATAACAGGTGTGTGTTACAGAGGGCTTGTACACGATGCTTCTTGGTTTGTCACCTTCATGCCCAATTAGTTCCTGTATCACGGGTGGAACATCTGACAAGCGGAGACTGTTGGAGAGAGCCAGACAGGTGGTGCATCCCTGGAGGCAAGCACAGGGATACAAATGTATGTTGCTTATGTTGGGCTCTAGATTAAAGGTAATTAATCCTTATATTGTGTGAGAGTTATTTTTTTTTCCTCCAAACTTTTCTTGCATTTGAAATTAGTTATTTTCTTGTTATTTTTTAGACCTGATCCTTGAAAAAACAATATCTCATCTGTGTTGGTCACAGAAGAGCTTGAGCAGGCCACGCAGCAGACAGTTAATTAATTCATCATTTGTTAATCTTTGTTAAAATGAGTGATTTTACTGGTTGTCTGGATGCAACCCATTTTGCCTTAAATATGTGCTTAAAAAACAACATGTTTCAGTTTTTCATCGCCCACGATGAAAAATGACATTTAGCAGTGAACAATAAAAGAACAAGAGCTACTCCAGAAGTGGGGCAGGGTCACAAGGCTCTATATGTAGGTTACCAAGTTCACGTCTGTGGGTGCGGGCTCCGTGCTGGTCGTTAACAACACCAAAATAGCAGAAAAAGTAATTCACAGTTTTCCCGGTGACCTAATTGCAAAAAAAGCAACTCTCTGGACAGTAATGAGGAATCCCATTACCTTGGAATATTCATGATAAAATGTGCAACAACAAACCCTGCTTGCAAGGCACGCATGTGAAATGCACTATGCATACATGTGTGAGACGACAAACTACTGGGTCACATGTGACTATCTCCTCTGCTTCCGCACTTTGATGTAGTGTTTTGTCAGTTTTTTTTTTCACCCACTCCAACCCATTTTGCCTGTGATAGAACGTAAGCTGTTTCTATCAAAGCAGCTCAGCATGACACTGTTCCGTGTGTCCGTCGGGACCCTAAAAGCTTTAACTGGTGTGAATCGTGCTGCCAGAGTGGGCAGTGCTGGTGTGTTATGGTGCCGGCTGAAATGCGCGTCAGTGTGGTGGTGTAGGCGCAGGAAGTTGAACAACCGTAGCAATGAAGTGAACAAGCTTTGAAGTTAGCGCTGCATATCGCTTTGGAACCATTTTAAAGATTCTCTCTGTGTGTCTTTGCATTTATATATCTAATGTATTTATAATGTGATTTTTGTATTTATTTTCAGCCTCACTTCACATTTAGTTATCACATTGATGATGCAAATGTGTTTTTTTTTCTTATCTAGTATATTTTTCATGAACCACATACAGAGTGTTATTTCATATATAAAGTATAATCACAGTGAGTTGTCATCTGCATTTGAGGGTGGATAAGCCTTTTTATTGTGGCTTAGATAACGGTGAGCCACCCGGTATTCTAGTGTGGGTGTCTTTTGATACCAAATAAAGCTGTGCACTCTACAGCCTCAAAGTTTGGCCTTTTTTGCATAATGTGCAAAGGGATTTTTCTAATGTGGCACCAAGGCACTGCAACAAGGAAAATCATTAGAGATCAACGGAGGCAAAATGTATCTAAAATCTGATTAGGAGAAATTCAAAGGAAAGGGCTGTTTTTACAAGAATAGTTAAGTCAGATTAAAGAGCTTTCAAACACTGTTCATTTCCATTTTACATTTAGTAGGGGAAGATCACTGAGTTTTCCGTACAGCAGCAGCGAGAAGACATTCAAATTAAGAAGTGCATTTTCGGTAACGGGGCAGATAACAAGTGTCTGATCACAGACTCTTGGAGATTTTAATGGGACCTGTTTTAATGCTGTAAAAGTCATATGATAGCTTTTTTCTTACCAAAAAAAAAAAAAAAAAAAAACGCCCAGAAACTTTGATCATGTACTATGTTTTGGAGTAACAATTATGAAGCCTTATCATTAACTTATGTAAGACAATTGATATGGAATAGCTCACTCTAAATTTTTATATCGTCTGTAATCATTTTCGCAACTAAAAAATTTTCAAATGGCTGAAATTACCCAATGTCGTTTAATACTGCTGTGAGAGTCCGAGTTGTGCTTTTACAGCTCAGCCCTGCGTGTTACTGACAAAATCCCTCAATACTGTGAAAGCTCAGTAAATAGTGGTCTTAAGAATTTGGGCTACTGCCTGCTTTGTCTAGACTTAACACCACTGTGACATGGACATGAGCACTGTGGGATAGAGACAAGCTGAAGCAGGAAGACAGGCAGAGGCCAGGAGACAGAGATTAGAAACAGGACAGCAAAGACAGATGCAGTTGGGGGGGTTAATCCTGTCTGTGAGTGAGTGATCATGTCCATCCACCCAGCTGTGGCGCCATCAGGGGCCACAGGGCTTGCTGGAAGTCTGATGAGGCGTCACCGCCGTCTGCTGCAGGAGAGATCTCTCACTCGACAGTTCCTGTCAGCAAGTGGGACAGCCAACCAGGTAAGAGGGGAGAGAGAGAAAAAGAGAGAGACGGGGGGCAGGATAGAGTTAGAATGAACATTTTTTTTTTTTGTCAAATCTTACAGGATTATTCTAAAATTTTCCTCACCTCTCACTTCATTTTCACCACCGATATAGGCCCCCCCTCCTCCCCTCCACTTTTTCTTTTGCTCCTGCTCTGTGAGGTGCAGTGTGAGGGATGAATCAGCTTCCATAATGAAATAATTAAGGCTGATGTGATTAATTACAGCGTGAGGTTATCTGTAGGGTCCCAATACAGGCAATAATGAGAGACTGTCCCAGCAGGATATCACACACATGTCACCTTACACTGGCCCAGGAGAAGGAGAAACGAAGCCATCACTACCCCCACCCCCAATCATATGTTCATTTCCACTCTCTTGATTCAAGCAACTCTACTCACACTTGAAGTCACCTTTGACAATTCAATCAAACGACCTTCCTCTCAGCATTCTGAGCAAAAAGCTCTCAAAGGTACATGCTGTATAGGCTGGATATCACGTGGCACTCATGTAACAAATTGCCTATGCATGAAAAAGCAAAAGCAGGTGATGACAGATCAACCAGAGGGCCATCTCTATCAACTGGTCATAAATAAACTGTAAATGGTGTCTACATTAGGAGCAAAATAAGGCCATAAACAAACTGTGTGTGTACTGAGTACAATAAAAATTCCAGCACTAAAATGAGGCAGAATTTATAATTCAGGCCATTATTGCTTTGAGTGCCCAGAGGAAAAAAACATGCAGCTCACAATTGGCTTTTCTCCTGAGAAAATAAATCATATTCTTACTTTGAGATCACTAAATTCTGAGCTGTTTGTCCTAACCCCTTATCCCACTCCTGAAACCCCCCTGGGAGAAATGAGGAGCAAACGCAAAGATCAATCTAAGACAAATGATCCAGGCGTAAAGGGAGGATGAGGAGAAGCGGGAGATAAAAAAGGGAAAACAAGCTCTGACAGTTAAAACTGGGGGGCAGGGGAATTGAATATGGTCTCCGGGGTGATCGGCAGCTGTTTTTTTTTTTTAATTCTCTTCCTTACCTGCACTGCTGAGCACTGATGGGATTTATGTCCGCATATACCAGATATCTGTTATGATTCAGGAGTCTGGCCACCAAACTGAAGCTGAGATCTGTCCAGAGAATATGCAGCTGTAAATTAAAGGAAAATGATTATTTCTTACAGCCAGTTTCTCATGTACATAGCTTATGGCCTTCATCACTACCTGCTGTAATAGACTGCTTGAAGATTGTCCTACAGGGCACACAAGTGTTTAGACCAACAGATGTGAACTAAGCCTCATTTTAGCTGTATTATACTAAACATTCAAAATGAAATCTTTCTGCAATCCAAATACATTTTCTAACATGTGTTTGCTTACATTGTTATTTCTGTAACTACAGCATGGTTAAGGCCACGGAGCTAAACCCATTTAGTTGGGCTTATGGTTGTAATGGTTAAACATTAATAAAGCACTGCAACATTAATTGTTGATGCGAGACAGAACATGAACCCTGGTGTCAGGCACCACCGTCAGATGCATTACACTGTTTTCAGCTACTTAGAATTAAAACACAGATCCTGCGCATCCACTGCACATGGACATTAGATAAGAATTGTGCACAGAATTATCCACCGTGAACATTATTCCTCTTGAGACTGGGCAAAGAAACTATACATGCACAACTGTTATAATTAAAGCAGTTGCAAAGTTGAAGCACAAAGTTGCCCTGCAAAATGAAATAGACACTTGAACTGAAAAACAGAGTCATAATTGTAACATCTGCCTTTGTTTTCTTTTCAGTCTATTTATATCTATGATTGTCTCACCATTTGTTCTTGTGCTATTGATCTCTATTCTGGCTTATACCATCTATAAGGTTTGCTTCATCAGAATTCAGACATCAGAATTTATTGTAATGTTTGATGAGCAAGAAACTAAGAAAGACAACGTTGTTCCCTCATTCCCCTCTCTCCTGTCCAATCATTTATCCATCTCTTGTGAGAAAGTTCCATTTCTGTCTGCGCCAGAATGTCCTTCTGCTAGGTTTCCCTAACACATCCTGAAAATGTACACATAAATGCCATCAGTGCCCACACGCAGCCAGATTGCCCCTGTCAAGCAAACACACTCAGCCCAGACGTTCTCGCTTACTAGATGAGAAGCAGACTTGAAAAGTGAAACGATTCAGAGATATTGCAACCCATAAGAGACAGCGCCTCATGAAATCTTAAAAGGAGACGTGTTATAGTCTTGGTGAGGACAGCATTTCAGTTAAGTTAGCAGTTCACTGAAAACTGTTGTATTTTTTAGTATGTATACACTATTACACCCAAAGGAGTGTGGATCAGGGCTCTTTTGTCTGAGTTGTGCAGGCTTGAACGTGAAACATTTACCACTGTAAGAGTAATGGACATGAATGTCACTAGACAGGGTAGTATTTCACATGGATATGATACTCCGTTTTATTCATTTTCAATGTCATAAAAGGTCTATTTTTCTGCATGAGCCCCTGCTGTTGTCCCTGTTGCTAGATGAGTCACATTTAGATGAAAGTATCTGTGGTTATAATAGCTTCCTGTGCCCTCCCTTTCACGGGTCAACGGTCACATCTTCTTGTACTTACATACTTACACATTAAATGGCCATAATATAATTCCATGATTATTCAGTGTACCTTATAAATGCATAAACAGATCATTAGTTTTCTTCTGCCTCACATTCAGCCACCGTGTACCCCCCTTCATGTCTTCCTTTCCAGGTCAGTGAAAGAAGGCCACCCCACATAACCGTCACTCTCACTCATTAATTAGGTATGATGGCACCTTTCTCCGCAGGATCAATCAGTGTGTCTAGTACAGTCATTGACCTAAGACCTTCTCCGGTTGCACCCCCCTTTGTGCTCCCACCAGCCCACTCCAACAGGGAGGATGTCAGCCTGTCAGAAACGCTGCACATACCTTTCCACTGGGAGATGAGCTCATATTGGCATGAACCAATACGCAGCAATAAAGAGGGCGGATTGCAGATGGCTGGCCATCTTGTCTCTAGTGATACAAATAGACTTCTACCTCATTAATCCAGCTCTTCATCAAGTGTCTGGTCCCGTCTTGTGGCTGCAAGGTCCTCTCAGATTTTCTCAGCTCTTTAAAAGCCGCCATCATCGTCCTATTTTTTCCCCTTCGACCGGCTGTCATCTGTTTATCTTGCCTAATCTAAGCGAAGTCAACCCAAGAACCACACTGACCAAGACACTAATTTTATTTCCAGTAATCCTACTTCAGTCTTTAACGATCATTCCCGATTCTGTCTTTCCTCAAAGCAGAATCCAATATAGGATCTTATCATCTCTTCACCTTAGCTCCATCCTGGTTCAGGGAACAGTTTCGCAAATTGCTTTACTGCCTCCAGTACTTTCTGTCCATCCATTACCCATCCAGTCATTCTTGACTCCAAAAAGCAGAACATTGATTTTTTTGTTGTTGTTGTTGTTGTTATCATTAGCGCAACACGAGTTGCTGGCCAGGGTGAAACAGCATTATTCTGTTCCAGTATGAAAAATATGGTGTTAAGCAAGTTAATGACACAGAAAATAACCTAAAACAGCATATTTCTTCACTTTAAATAGTCCAAACACAACAAAATATGGGCCCTGTTGAAAAAAGTGACGCAGCTTCTAATAGTAAAAGAGTGGTTACATGTTTTTGACAAACCCAGGTGCATCTATGCAAGACTTACACAGGTTTGTATGCTGTCCGATGGCTTTTTGTTTGTTAATCAAGTGCTTTCTCATTTCATTAAAATGGATTGTCTCACAGCAGCAACTGACCTACTATTGGCTTGTGGCGATAGACAATGCTTGTGTGGCAAGGCAATGTAACTGCTTTGTGCAGAGGATCTTCAGGTGCTAATTCTGAGGACAGATGGCATGGACATCTATGGTATCTGAAATAAGATAGATTGTTAATGACATGTTAAATAAAACACTAAAATGGTAATCAGGCTGCACATATCAAGCATGCACATTTGAAATTAGTCTAGTCTTCTTTTTATTTTTCTAGCTTTGACCAAACCAAGTTTGCTGCAGATTTACATGTCATTGATCATATCAATCATATTGTTTGTTCTACTGTAATATTACTTCCACACCAGTTTTAACTATGTAAAGCATAGCCTATTACACTATGTCACTTAGATTTAAATGTGCATGCACTTATATTAAGCAGTTGCACGTTGCACATGTTTTGGTATCTTTACACCATTAACGTACAAAGAAATATGCTATATACCACAAGGCTTTTCTTTATAACAGTAGTCTTTCTTTGATTCTTTGTTTCTTATTTTCTTCACCTCCTCACACTCGTCTCCTTCTCTTTCCCTCTTTCCATCCCTTGCGTTTTCTCTTCATGCAGAGCTGACATAGCCAAGTGGACATGTTGAGTTATTGTGCTGGAGGCGGTAGTACTCTGCTGTGCTTCACAGATGATCATTTCCCAATTCCACAGCCGTGGAGCGCAGGCCTGCAGTAATTGCTGCAATGCATCCAGCAGCCTGTCCTTATCTGATGCTGTGACAAGAATAGGCCCCATTTTATTGGTCTCACACCCTATGTAATTCAGTAGAGCTTGCATCATTTCCTGCAGAAGAGATGACCATGATGGTGTCACCCTAGGGTGCTTGATGCTGATTGGACGCACAGTGTGGCCCTGAGCAAATAAATCACTTCTCCTCTGTTCAGAGTAGAAACATAAGCCCTATGGGTGACCAACCACTCTCATCAGTGAGACACACACTCACACATGCACATACACACACACTTCGCTTAGCACAAACAATTACAGCCTTGATTCCCTAAGCACTAATCAGAGCCAACACAAGGCACATGCAGCATACTGGTGAGATCATAATTAAAACCTGTCTCTTGGCATATTATGTGGCATCTCCCAAAAGGAAGACTCTGTGACTGTAAATATATATCACACTAAACCACCACAACACCAAGGAATTATGATGCTAATTCATACTAGGATGCAATAGTTTTATCTGACATAAATCCAAAGACACACAAACTGTATTATAAAGAAAGAGAAAAAAATACAAAATTAATTTATTAAAAATGAATAGTGATCTCATTGTATTTGCAGTGCTTGAATCATTAGAGCGTTCTTGAAGACCATGTTTTCCAAGCAACTGCGACTACTCCTGTTCCATACATTGCATCCACATTCGCTGAGTTTGTCTTTGAAGAATGTGTGCGGGAATTCAAAAAGAACTGACAATTAACTTTCACTGTTTCACCTGTTCTCTCCAGACCTGTTCCCATTACAGTGGCACTGTATAGTATCCTTAAACATGCCACCCACAAGCAACCATAACCTGTTTAGCTTGGCTTGTGTTTCTGTATTGGCTTAAGCTATTTTGCACCATCTGCTACATCTGTCACATTCTATTTGACACATTTAGTAGAAAACATGTAAGATGTAAAAATATCGTACACACAATAATATTGGAACTTAGAACACTGTAAGCTACTACACTACATTAAGTACAGTGTTTAAATCCCAAATTGGCATTTTGTATAACAGTGGGCCCCAGCCACACCTGTGGGTGTGACTGCTGCTATACAAGAATGTTTCGGTGCACACCTCCTAACACTACTTAAGGTAAACTCTGTGAAATGGAGAACACTGTTTGGTCAATAAAGATATGCATTTGTTTACAATGTACACCTGCAAATATATTTTTTTCCGCCCTGTTCACAATATTCCCATAGAATATTCCCCTGAAGCAAGAGGTGGAAACATAGTAAAACATAGTTTTGACATTCAAAACTCAACTAGAGACCCCATCAGACCATAAAACTGAATACACTTAGTTTTGGGCTGAAAAATACTTCTTTAGGGCATTTTAACAAGGCAGTAACTGCTTCAGAAGTAAAGCTCTAACAGCATTTCACAGCTTAAACCTCCCAATTAAAATATGTATTAAAGTTTTTGAAAGCATTACAGAACCAGTTCTCTTATATGGCAGCAAAATCTGGAGCACATTAATTAAAGAGGACAAATTGGACTCTACCTCTTGTGGAGGGGGAAAAAAAGCATTTAGGATTTAGCAAGAGCGCATTAAAAGTTCACAGAAATGACAACAGAACTGAAATAAAAATGAAGCAGAACAGCTACTACTTTCACACACAAAGAAATCAGCTGGTAAACAAATTCAGTCAATTAAAAAACATGACACTTTACAGTCCGTTCAAAGGCAGTTTAAGTGACCCAACATTTAATCCAAAGACCCTGAACATCGACAACTCTGTCTTTTTGCCAGAAAAAGTAATGGTCAGGGAGAAATTACTCTGTTGTCAATGAAAAACAGGTAAAAGGAACACAGGCATGAATATAATTAAACCAACATCATTCACCACTTAGTGCTGTCAGTACACAAAACTGTACTGTAAATGACTTCTCTACATACTAACTAATGAATACAGCAACAGACTTTATGATTTTCAGAGAGAGAGATTGTCAGAAAAGACTCATATACACCCCGTGACATCAACAAGTTGTGTGCTCAAAGTCCACAATACATGTAATAGGTAGTTTGCAGGGTTTTCAGACAGTGCAGCTAAAAAAGATGTTGTCATTTGTTCATTAGCAGTGTATTTTAGTTAGAGGTGTCTTCATCACTTTGTCCATAATTTTGAGGCAACCCTTGGGTGCCCTCTCGTCACAACTTCACAGTATTTAATTATTTCTCTTTGTGAGAGCCTGACTAATCCCTGATGGTCGTGGCGAAGCAGGTGTGATTACCAAGAGGCTGTGGATTCAGATCCTGTCCTTGCCTTTAAATACTGAATCTGATTTGTGTAGTAAAAAAAAAACATTTATACTGTACATGTAGTCCAGTCAGAGTAGAGGAAACCTTTTCTACTCACAAATTCTTGTACGACATCTGAGGCAATCTATTCCACAGCTGCAACACATTTCTATCCATTTTTGCACCATCTGTGGCAACAAGAATTTTTTTCTTTTATAAATGTACACCAGTATTGTGGCATTAAAATCACAGCTTACATCATAGTTTCTTAAGACACTATTCAAGAGGTCAGGAAATGGAATAAAATCTGATGCAGTTCCTGTTAACACAGTTTGATAGTGTGAGGAATAAGACAGCAATAGGTCTCAATTAATTGTAAACCAGAGGGCTATCTGCAATGGAGTGGAATGCAGTTAGGTTTGATAGCATGGGTTAAAGGCACTGTGGGAACTATTCCTATGGCTGCAGGAGCACAGCATTTAGTAGTACCACAAAACTGTGCCGTTTCCATAAAATAAACATTTTTGCAAGAAGTTCAAAAAGGGTTGATTAGCACTGTGTATGTTTCCAGGTTTTACTTGTTGCTAAAAAGAGTTCCAGATTCTTGACATCACAACAGTGATGGTGTCTGTCCAGGTTTGACCAGAGATAGACAAAAGAAGGCAGAAATCAAAAGATGTTTATTCTGTGCAGGAAAGAGATTTGGAGGATAATCAGATTAAAAAAAAAAAAAAAAAAAAAAAACAAGGACGTGAATCTTACACACTGAGGGAGGTCACAATCCTGTTTTATGCCAGTATCTTAAAGCCTTCCACTGCAATGTGATTGGAGAGGGCAGCTTTCTGTTTGTACTATTAATTCATATAAATCAATAAATATAAATGCAAGTTTGTGCACAAACACTAATACATATAGTACACACCCCCAACACACACGTGTGGCAGAGAGAGAGGAAGGAGCAATAGAAAGAGAACATAGTTGAACAGCTGCCCAAAATGCCTAAAGGATTAGATTGCTCTCTTTTGATCCCTCTCTCACAACATGTACCAATGTTAAAATATCATTCTGTTGGATTGGTTTTGGTTTTATCTGTGAGTTCTTCTTGTTAGCGCTTGTTTTTTCATCTGATCGAAAAAGATTATCCCTGTATCTGAAAGGCTTAACGTGCCTTGAAAGTGGCTAAAAACAAAAAAGGCCAATTCAAAATAAATCACATAACAAGATATGAACATGCAATTACCATTTGTACTTATAATAACTGAAATAGATAGTGAGATTAAATGGGGGATTTTTTTTTTCTTTTTTTTATCTAAAGTGCTGCACAGCACTTTGGTGTTTTGAAGAGGTATGTTGCTTTCATCAATAGGAAATATTTTGAGGTCAGATTTGAATAACAGCGTAGGAGAAAATAATGTGTAAGCCAGATAGATTTTAAAAAGAGTAATTATTGTGTTTTCATGTTATTAGTCCTTTTCACACAAGCTTTTCTTTCTCAGGGTCTATACACTTAACGCTGTAGAACAGTACAGCAGTGAAATTTGCATGTTATGGCTTGACTAGGAAAGACCAACCCACACAAACTACAGTGTACATACAGTAAACTGCCCTCTGTACCCGCCTCTCAAGCGTCTTCTTTCCATCCAGCTGTCCATTTTCTGCTGTTTATTCATTTCCATCCAGGCTGCAGTGACAGAAAGCTAAACAGGGAAGCCCAGACGCCCTTCTCCCAACATGTCCTCCGGCTTTTCCTGGTTAATTTGGTTTGTCTCTGGAACCAGCACTAGGGATATGGGGTTGAGTGTATGCAGGAAAATGCTCAGATTCAAATTTTTAAAATTTTTCCTCTTTGAAATGCAATGAAATGCATTATTCTGGTCCTCATCCTTGGCAGTGGCACTGCTGGTGATGCTCAATGTGTTCTTGTTGGCATTCAACACGTTTGGCCTCCTTATCAGCCGAGTATACTCAGCTTGTTCTGCATGTATCAGTCAGATGAATTGGTTCCTGTTGTATCGCCACCCCCACAGGTCATACGATTTCTTGGTCCATGGTTGTGTTTGTCACTTGGTTAATCATTGGCCAAGGTGTGTGTTCCCAGTGGTTCCAGCTTCAATTTTCTCTCACTGGTAAGTGAAAATTGGCCTCATTCTACTTCCTAGGCTTCCGCTTGGTTAGCTTAAATACATTGTTAAAACTGCTCCCCTGTTCTTCTGTTGCAGGAGCGATCAAGGAGGATTGTTAACCTGTTAAACCCCCCCATGTTTAGCAAAAAGCCAAGCCAGACCTCCTCTCTCTCTCTCTCTCTCTCTCTCTCTCTCTTCATGTGTGCGGGGCTCCTCATCTCCAGGTTTTAGTTTGGTTTGATATTTTGCTGCCTGAACAAACGAACAAACACAAACGCCCCACTCATTTATTCCCTCCACACATTACTGATACAATCTAATCTCCGCATGCCGTGTCCATCTTTTGTAAATAGTTGTTTGTTCATTTCTAATAAAAACACATTACTGGCACTTAACTCAGCTTGTGTCGGCCACCCCTCCCCCCACACATGCACACAGTCTCTCTCTCTCTCTCTCTCTCTCTCTCTCTCACACACACACACACACACACATACACACACACACACACACACACACACACAGTGTCATGTGGTGTGTTACTATGGCTGTAACCATATAATTTGTGAATCTCCTTCATTATTTTAATATTGCTGGGGTCCTCCTCATTAGTG
>JAOXYL010000001.1:9835148-9845644 GCA_028564955.1 Terapon puta | reverse complement strand
CGTCTTGTCGTGTCAGGAAGTTGTAAGTGTTATTGGCTCAACTTAATTAAATCATCTTTTATTGGAAAACCTTCATCTGACTGTGGCTTCTGCATTTTTGAGTCCGAGTGCCTCGTGAATCGTAACACCAGCCTGTCAGCTCTTCAATGATGTTTATGAGGTTTGAGAAGAATTATGAAGGACAAAGTTTGGATTGTGGAAAAAGCAAGCCTTGTAAACAATAGATAAGGAAGCAAACATGGCAACCTGTGGAATCAGTGGCCAAGATTTCGAGACATCACCTCACATTGGCTCAGCTCAGCTCATGTCATCTGGGCTGGTTTAAGATAACATAATAACCTTGGGCAGTGTATAATTAAAGTTTTTGTGGATTATTTCCCCTGCAATGACCTTTCAGACCATTCATCCATTCATTTTCTAAACCGCTTATCCTGTTCCGGGTCCTGAGGGTTGAAGCCTATCCCAGCATGCAATGGGTGGGAGGCATGTTTATCACAGAGGCATGTCTATCACAGAGCTACCACACATACAAAAACAGCAACACAGAGAGGTCCCAGTCAGATCTAAGCCACCCTTCTGCCCACAACTTTTCAAACTACAGCACTACATTACATGAAAAGAGATTATTTCACTCATGACAAACGTTTATTGATTAAATAGTTTTGGTGTTACCAGTTTAACATAAATTGGTTTCAATTTCACGAAACAGTTTTCCAGCCTACGGATTGATGTTATACCGAGTCAACAATTTCATAGCGCTTTTGTATTGCATATAGGAATAGGCCTGTCAGTTTGCTTGTAGCTGGTTAATGACACTGTTATGTTAAACTGAGTAATGCTGTGTTAGCCATGCTGTGGCTCCATTACTTACTGTTTTTGAAAGGTTTAAAATAACCAGCTATAGTTGTCCTTGACAGCAAAAAAGGGACATAGCCTGCATAACCAACATCCAGTACTTCGTGTTTGACATAGAGGATTATTAATAAAGTGACCTTGAAATAAAAAAATAAAAAGGTTTGTGTTCTCTGTACTATTCAAACACAACTATTCCTTGACATGAAATTTTGTACCATTCATGGCGATCAGGATGAATCTGAATGACTTACTAATCCTTTTATATATCCCATGGCACCACAATTTGTCTTGTTGTTTTTGCATTTGATTTCAAGTAAAATATTGAAACTGTCAGATGAATTGCAAATTAAATATGATTTGCGCATATGATCGGTGTCTCCAGAAGATGAATTATTGCCTGACTTTGAAAAAAAGGCACCAGCAGGTGAAAGTTTTCGATTATCTAGTGAAATATCTCAACATCTACAGGATGAATTGGGGCGAAATTTAACAGACAGTCAAGGTTCCTCGAAGTTGTATTCTAGGAGGTGGAATAAAGTTTGGTTCTGATTGAAACAAAGAAAAATAGGATGGAGTGCCATTGTGGATTTATGTTCCCAACAGGATGAATTTAAATCCTTTTCTGGTCCCTGGACTCTTCACACAGTGATTTTTTCGAATAATGTTGTTTATTTGTCCTACAGTATTGTTGTATTTATTAGCTAAATGTAGCATGCCAACACTCTAAAGTGATGATAATACACATTATCACAGAGATGCTAGTGTGGCTGCAGATTTAAACCACACTATACCCATCACCTTAAACAAGTAGTTTCAGTTGTTTCCAAGCCAAACCTAAACCACAGACCAGACTGAAAACTGTTAATAAACACACAAATCTCAATTATGTATATAGTTGCAGAAACCTGACACAGCACAGCATAATTTGGACAAGGGCTGGAACAGGTTGAATGTACTGAATAAGAAAAATAGAGCAAGTGAAGTTTGGACAGGCTTCAGCAATAATCATCGTCTCCTAAAGCTTTCTTATGGCAGTTGGCAGAGTCTTAATTCAAGGACTAATGAGCTCGGAGGAGAGCAGACAGGCTTCTCCTATGAGAAAAGTACAAATTGTAGCATGAATAAAGAGACAAAGGTCAGCATATTTTGCATGAAAAGAGATTACTAGGCTTTGAGGAGCAATTTGGGCATCTTTGCCACCTTAAACTGCAAACGTTATGTGTTAATACTGCACGTTTGGGTATCTGATAACTGGTATCTGGGTACCAAGACAACACTGCGTTGCCCGACCTGCTTCAACACCGCCTCCACACCTCCACCTATCTTAGCAGAACACAATCATATTGGATCTGCCAAACACACCAAATACTACATGTATTTGGTGTGTTTGGCAGAAGAACATTACCTGTTTGCAGTTCAGTGTCAGTCCTGAAATTTCACCTGCAGTGTTGTTTTGCTTGTTTTTTGGGGGGGAGTTTGCATAGTGATTGGGTCAGAAAGTTCCTCTTCCTTCGGCAGAAACTTAGTAGTGTGATTCTTTGACCTATCTCATGGCCTGAGTGGAGACTGAGCTCAGAATATTGTCTATACAAGCTCTGTTTGCATCTTTACAGCCGCCGTCCTGATTTGTGCAGACACTTCTGACAGTGGGTTTTTCATTTTTTTAATGACTATACTAAGAAATAGAATTGTTTCCTTGAATTTCTCCAACAATCGGACATTAGTGAAGGCGGGGGATGGAAAGGGACGTAAAGAAAAATGGGATTGATGGTGGGAAAGAAAATGGACAGCTAGATCAAAGAAAATGTCATTTATCATGAAGAACTCAACAAATACAGTGTTTGCAGCTTGAAAGCAGTGAGGCACCAGAGTAATCAACCCCGTCTGTGGTCATTTTCATCCCATGCTGGATGACCTTAAAACATCAATTTTGTGTTGTGTAGTGAAATAATGAGACATGCACTTGAGTACACTTGGTAAAGACGCAACAGACAAGTCAGTGAAGCAGTTACAAGTAGTAAGAAGAAGAGTGGTGAATGGGGGGGTGGGGGTTAGGGGGAAAAAAACGTCTAAATGACCGCTCGCACACAACCGGGCGCATCGAAACAACAAAATGCATCATTTGGTCTTCACTTGAAATATAAAAAACACATTTTACAAAGGATAATGTTTTTCACTCTGATAGATGTTGAATGTTGAACTGCCCGTGCCCCCTCAAAGGCTGTTAAATGTGACGACTTATATTGAGGCCAGGCCGTACAGTAGTCTGTCAGTGATAACTAAGGTATACAGAGAGGGAAGCTGTCACAAATGATTTTACATGACAGTAATTGGAAAAATCATCAGAGACAGCGAGAGTGGATGAATGGGTAAAATAACTGTTGACACCGTTTTTCATTTTAGCATTGTGAAATCAACCAACCAACATCAATTATTTTCCACGCCAAAATATCATCAATTATTTTTGGCATTTAGATTTTTTTTTTAAGTTCATTTTTATCTTTCTTTGTTTCATTTTTAGCCTATTTACACTAAAGTGAGTGTGAGGAGGGAATAAGAATGAGTAAGAAGAGGGGGAGGACAGCTTAATGTCTCCAGTGAATGTTTTTCATCATCTCTAACTGCGGCAGTCTCAGGAATCGTTGTCAGTTTCGCCTGATCTCCAGATCTCTTTTCTCTGATTGGAAAGAAGGCTCTACAACCTACCTATTCCCCCTCTTATGGCAGCCATCTTTTTACCTCTTGCCCAGAAAATGCCATGTTTACAGATGGAGGGCACTCCACAGTCGGGGCACGTTCAGTGAGTCATTACTGAGAGGAGGAAGGAGAGGAAAGAGGCAGACAGATGTGAAGAAATAGACAGATGAGGAACAAAGTGATTGAAAGGTAAGAGATATAAATAAAAGACTGGAATGGGAATAAGGTGAGTCACAGAGAAAGGTGTTAAAAAGAATTTCAACAAAGGACAGGGAAAAAAAGTGCGTTCCTATCTGCCCTTTCAGCCAGATATTTGCAAGCAAGCATTAAAAAAAAGACGAAAATCAGAGCAGTTTTCAAATTGCAAGGAATAGTTACTTTTCATCCTCCTACAGCAGCCTGCAGTTAGACTCCATCAGTCCAAATTAATGAGCTCCTTGAAAAAAACACCATCAGTCTCAATCTTTCTTTCTGTTTCTCCCCCTTTCATTTGTCAATATGTTTCCATTAATCTTGCAAGACTTAAATATGCCATCATTTATGCACTACTTAGACTGGAGGTACATGTCATTAGGGACAAATTAAATCTTAAGTTTTCGAAATTTATGAATGTTATGTTCAGAGACTCCAGAAAGCAAGTCTGCAGCCACGGTCAGAGACAGAAAATCTTTTTACACTGTATGCATAATGTCAAGTTTGTTGCTCAGTAAACTCTAAATTGGACTCCCCGAGCATCTTTTTGGAGCGGTGGTGCTCTTTCTACCTTCCAGTGTCTGAACCAAATCTAATTCAAACGTCTGAGTGTGTCTTGCTTGCTTTGAAAATAATTCTAATGTGGAGAGAAATACGTTTTTTATCCCCATCCTAATAATTTAATAAGAAAAAGGAGAACATCTGTCTTCTTAGCAAATGCCACCCTGCCCCCTCCCCCCACCCAAAAAAAATAAATAAATTAAGTTCATAGAAATTATGACTCTTCTATTATTGTCTTCTATTACTTGTCTGTTATCATAGAGCCGCAGAAGGAAGGGCTTGTGTTGGACAGAGAGCTTATCTTTTAAACAAGACCACGATCGTTCTGTGACTTTAACCAAGCTGTTATTATCATAACTTTGATGACCTTCTATATGTGGCTGTGTGGGGCAGTTATGGAAGATGAATTTTGTCATTCAATTTAACTATTTGCATTTAGTCTAGGCATCTGCCTATTAACACTATCTTCTTATCATGCCAACAAACTGAAAGCAAGTGTTTATGCTTGTTTGACCTGCATGCAATCACAATGTGCATTGCCTGTACATTTACCTCAGGAAACAACAACCCTCTTCCCTGTAAATGACATATTGTGTGATTTGCACTGACAGATGCATAGAAGTATGGGTCTATTTTATTAACAGAATGTGGAGGTGTTGAACTTTTCAACTAATTAAAATGCCATGACAAAATGTTTATATTGAATCTGCAAAAGGCAGCTAAAGCATGACTTCTGTGTTTACAGTTATGTTTAGGTAAATCAAGGTGTTTTATTAATAAGGGAAATGTTGTGGTTTTTGATACTTTGCAATGCTTGAATAATTTTAAATGCAACAAAGCTAAGAAAGTGCAGGACACAAAACACAAACTCTGGTCTCTAGTGCTTTGTATGCACATCCATATACTCCCCCTCATGACTTCTGTGCAGACTGCAGACTGTCACGCTTCTTTGATTGGAAAAAAAAGTTGCCAGTGAACATAATCCAGGAAGCAGTTATGTTTCTTCTGAAATGTATTTAGCAAAGCAAATTTGTAGTGGATAAATGAATGTGTGGGAAATATGGTTTGGAACTGAGACATCTGTGTCTGCGCACAGCAGGCATTGCATTATCCAAGAAAAGCCACATTTTTAAAAGGTACCCTGTCAAGCATTTGACCACTAATAGCACTATGAATAAATGTTTGTTTGTTTGTTTTCTGTGAAGAGGAAGAGGTCCACATCTAATTTCTAGTCAGCACCAAGCATTAGTTTAATAATAACAATCTTTCCCAAACCATATCCATAACCAGTAACCTCCCATGGGAAAGGAAATTTTCAACCTGTAAAACTACCGTCCCTTGACACAACTAAATGTCAAGGAATGTAAGAGTCAGTGAAGTCAACGAACAGTGTCCTATACAACAGAGGATAGAAACATCTGTACCAAATATGGCTGCAGTTCCTTGTGGAAATCTAACAGTGCTGCGTTTCCAAATCAACTTTCCAAAACAGAATAAAAGGGGAAAAAATATCATTCCCTATACAGATTTATGCATCATTCATGCACATTTCTTTCAAAACCTGTAAGAAAACCAACCTTTCCAACAGAAATCAGACTCTAGTTTCTTTTAATGTTTTTTGTAAAGTTTATTATTGTGCACAAAGACACAGTAAAGTGAGAGTCAAGTCTTATTGTGAACATAAATGAAAACATTTTTTTGGATATTTCTTGTACATTGTTGGTATGTGGCCTCCAAAAACTCAGTCAAAGATTCCACCATATAAACCAATTCAATATCAACGCCCCTCACATATTTGAGGAAATGGTAGATAAAAAAAAATACATGAAAAGAAAATGCTGCTCTTCATAATATCGAGCAGCATTAGACTCAATGAAACTGGTCTACACCGATGTTAGTAAAGTTAGTTTAAGAGCCGTGCAGAGGAATACAGAACACAGGAAGTCCTCTCCAATCAAGCTGAAACTGTTAAAAAAAACTATTGTGGCCAGAACATGAAGTGTTGTTGTATTCTGGGTCCCTGAAACAGGTTTACCTTTAGGGGAGGCTCTTTATAATGGCAAAGGATCACTCATCTCTCAACTGGGTATTTAAATCATTTAAAACCCACCCTCCAAACCGTTCTCTGAGGTGGCAGGATTTCACTTTTAACATAAGATTTCAAACAAAAGATCCTTAAATCTCTATTCAGTCCGTGTGGGAGGCCCAGCAGTCGGGCTCTGAGAGCCAGACTTTCTCCCAAGCCCTTGCGGATAAACGAAAGTTATAAGGAGACACAACAGGAGAAAGAAATATCGCTCAAAATTCCTCATTGTGGAAGATATGTTCTTCAGGACCGTGGAATTACCTGAGACCGGGTATCTGTTACTAAAGCTTTACTGTGACCTTGAGAGATATAGCTTCAGACCTACAGAAAGAGGCAAAACCTTATTTAGTGTCCCAATCTAGCTGGGATGCAAAAGGTAAATGTCAAGACTTGTGAGTCAACCCAAAAACCGCAAGCACATCAAAGCTACAGCCAGCGAGGTCATCACCCTGTTGGGAGAATTGATGTGTCCTTTTCTTGAGAGTACCAGCAGCAAGTACCACCTTGTGCGTAGACTACTTCACACAGTGGGTGGAAGTCTTTCCCTCGCAGAGAGTGTCAGCTGAGAAGGTGCCACCGACTCTCTTTCAAAGGCAAATCAGTCTTGGTGGGGTGTACCAGGTTTCCCTCTCTCAGATTAAAGTTTCAAATTTCACTCTTAAATCTTCAAAGCAAGGGGAATGTGAAACGCATCATTTAAGGTTATCAGTGCAAGTAGAAAATTAGCTTCCACTACACTGTGTAGTTCTGGTTGATCAATGTATTTGTTTTGACTTTATTTTAGCGAGGTTTGGAAACTCATACCTGTTTCTGCATCACACCTGAATACTGTCTATACTATATTTAAGTGAAAGTCTCTATATCATCAACACTGTGATATGGTTAAATTAGCTAGCAACAATGTGCTAATTGAGAACTGAGATTGTAATTGCTTTATTTTCTGAAAATCCTGGTATTTTTCAGCCAACACACATGCAGCATGTGCCGTTTAAGTTTTTTCAAAGAACCGAATAGCCAATTAGCACACTGCCTTTTCATCTTCAGGAACATTACACATGCGTCGCATATCACTCTATTATGCAGATTACAGTTTTTGCAGACCTCGGCGGAGGAAAAGATACTGAAATACTCCTTGTGACCAACCTGCAGTCCAACTTTCAATGTGTCATTTCTGAAAGTGTCAGCTATTGCATGAAATAATTCAATTATGTTTAGTCCTCTCAGTAAAACATTATAAAACAAAATCAGGTAGCTTAAGATGATGGTGTTTAAGCTTGTGCAGCAGATTGGCAACATCCCTTGTTTGTGAGATTATCTCCTCTTCAGCTTTGCATGCCCGACTGCTTGGAACATTCCTTACTTGATTGTATTAGCATGTTGGTTTATTACTATACATATGTTTTAGGGAGAGAGGGGGGAGTGAGGGGTGGGAATCAGGTTTCTAGGGCAATGGGGTATTGGATTTATGACTGTAATCAGTGAAATGAGTCATTGAACCTGTGTATGCTCCTACAAGGAGGGGGAGGTGAGAAGGTGTAGCACATGAATGAAAAGAAGGGAAAGGAAATTGAGCGATAAAGGTTGAAGATATGCTACAACGGCGGCACCGCAAAAACATTTATACGAAATATTTTTCTTTTTTTTTTTTTACCAAGAATGCTGTGACTAGAATTATTCCAAGTGTGAAGTTGCAATGAACGTCTGTGAAAATGAGTTTTATTCACTTCAGTGCGATGCCAACACCTAAAAATGAAAACAGTTGAGCTCTGCTAACTTGAATGTTATGAAAAGGTGAGGATACAATTAAAAAGGACAATTTGGATCAAAAAATGATTTTTATAATTTTGAGTCAGCCAACTTCCTCATTTATCTATGTCTGTATTTTCTCAGGGCACAATATTCACCCCATTATCAGAAGCAGCACTAACACAATAAAGTTTTTGTAAAAAATATTTTCATTTAAAATTTCAACCTTTTCTCCAAGGCACTTCTGCTTCTTGTAGCCTCCTCTGTCATTCGATCAAAATGTCAGGAGGTGTGAATAAGTAAATCATCAACATTATTGTGACATATCATGTTGCCAGATTGAGAGGAGTGTTAAGCCGCTATGCCTCAGAATGACCTCTCTCATCTCGCGGTTGTTGTGTGTGTGTGTGTGTGTGTGTGTCTCTGTGTGTGTGTGTGTGTGTGTGTGTGTGTGTGTGTGAGATGGCAGCGCTGAAGCCATGGTAAAGATTGTTCCAACCAGTTAATTGATGCTGTGACAGGGAACATGTCAGAATACAGTGTCATCTGTCGGAGACAGCTAATTAGATCACACTGTAGGGCTTTCTCTTTTTCCTTCTCCTATCGCTCTGCCTTCTCTCTCTCTCTCTCTCTTTCTCTCTCGCTCTCATCTCTTTCTCAATTCTCAGGGTAATTTTCCCCCTGCCTGCTTTAAAGTAACACCAGCCATGAAACAGATAAGACAGCAACACAATTATGAATATATTTGCATTCTGCTTTTAATTAGAACTTTTGTAATTGCGGCAGCTAACCTATTTTGTAGTGACAATTTCAAAAGTTAAATCAATTTGAACAAGCATGAAAGTGGAAGGGAAGAAACAGCCGTGCCTGAATAAATAAATGAAATAGAGCCACTTGAGTTTTAATTATAAAAGGCATCACCATGTGTCGTTGTTTGAAATGAAGGCTGTTGAGAGATTGCTGCGATAACAAGCCAGTGCCACATTCATGCAGTTTTGCTTGCTCTCCCTTGACAGTTTAAGACCAGACAGTCTTGAAAGACCGCTGTTTAATATATGCATGTGTGGATGTACACACATGTGAGTGGTGGTCTGCTGCTCCGTGTTTCTTTACCATACGCATCTTTCCTCAGTAGTGATGTCAAATCATGAGATGTGCAGAAAACTCTCGAAATTCTAGAGAGGAAAAAGTATAATAATAGCACCGTGTTGGTGGACAGAGGCACACACACACACACACACACACACACACACAAATACACTCAGTCCTGTTCTCATATAAATGAAACGTCATATCAAGACAGGCGTCAGAGGCAGACGAGGTTTTGAGGAGTTGTACAGTACCAGCACACCATGCATAATTTACTCATCCATCGATCGGAGGCATTTGGTTCAGCAAGCCGTTTGGCGTTGCAAGCCTCTTGGCTATTTTTGCCATGGAGAATTTTCCCAAAATAACTATTGATTTCTGATCGGGGTAACAGGCTAATTCCGACACAACTTCCAGGAAAGGGATCTTAGTGCCGCCTGAGCTACAAAACACAGCGGAAACTCCACATTATCAACTTAGGAGACGTGCACCTTTGAAACACGCAGCAGCCTCTGTATTCTGATACTGTAGAATAGGAGAACCTGCAAAATGTGGTAACTGTCTTACCCCCCAAAAACTGACCATGCTGACCATGTTCAAACAAATACTGAGGACCTACGTGTAAGTCCTTTGGAGGAAGAACTGCCACCCATGTAACCACCACACAGTTGTCTGCTATCCAAGGCTGGCGTGGACGTTGAAATCATGGCGGTAAAAAGATTTTCTCTTAATGCAAAATGTCATCTTCTCATAGCTGATGGCAAAAAAATTAATGCGCAAATACACCTCTGGTTGAAGTTACCTTAATGAAATGGATTGACAATCCCCGGTCCAGTAATGTAATTAATTTGACCCCAACAGTCATAATCACTATACAAGGTTTCTACTGTAAAACCAATCATATGACAGTGCAATCAGTCATGTGAGGATCCTCTCTTTAATGCACCCATTGTGTGACTGCAGCCAATTACCATGCAGCTTAGTGTTATTTTACTTCTCCCTGACTGTTACTTCTCTCTAACTCAGGCAGTGAAAACTTGTAGGTGGCTGAGTTTATGAGTTTAATTATTTCCTTTGCCACTGGATTACCCAAGTGAGAAGACTAGCAAATACTGTACTGTACTTATTTTACAGTTGTTTTGTGCTGCAGTTTATGCAGAGCGATAAGGACTAGAGGTAGACATGATTTTTTTCAGGGCTGACACTGAAACCGATTATGAGTAGTCAAGGAGGAGTCAAAATTTTGAATAATACATACTCCAACACTTAA
>JAOXYL010000001.1:9813487-9824571 GCA_028564955.1 Terapon puta | reverse complement strand
CCTTAATATGCCATTCACTTGGTTCCTTTTATTGGAGTTTTTTTCACACTGACATGATTTTCTATCATCCGTATGATCATAACTGTCTATTATAACCTACAAAATAGGCCCATTCTCTAATTACATAATTGTAACATGGAATTGGAATATAGCAATGAATGGCAGGGCAGCACTTTTGTTATAAACTACATGCGCAGGAAAATATGGTTACGTTTGAGTTTGAGCTGTTCTAGTTTTTCAAACATGAAGCCTGGATGAGAGGTATTCACAAGTTACACAGAAGGTATTAAAACAAAGGTGACTGCGTATTGACTAATTCTGCCTTTAATCGGGAAAGACTGTTCACCTGGTACAAAGAGGCTCTGGCAAAATCACATAATTGCTGCAACGCTGTACCAAAGATGAGAAATATCTGTCTCACTCACTGTACGTAGTGACACTCTGTCGCTTCAGTGATTTTTTTTTTCTTTTTTTGCCACACTTTTCTCTAATGCTCGTGGGATTGAGCTAAAATATGCGTACCCTTGAACAATCAGATTAAAAATAGATACATTATACAGCAGATGAAGCTGTTTGGGTGAACCTTGATAGATAAGAAACAGGGGACTTTGTATCTTCTTCAAGTGTTCAGTGATTGATCATTTAGGGGCTTATATGACATGCAGAATATAATATGAATCATCCTGAAGTGGTTAATAACTAATGTATGTGACGATATTATGGCATGAAGATGTGAAAACACCAGGCTGCGGTGTCGCCTCTACGATGAGCCACAGATATTTTGCATCTTCTCTAAAAAGAAGAATCATCTGAAAATATTTATTCTGTTAATTAGTGATGTTCAAACACTAACTAAACCTTCAGTAATGTTCATTTGCACTTTTAAAGAAAGAAAATAAATAAATGGGTTTGAGGACTAATAAGAGTGAGTGCTGGGTGTTCATCACTACCTACACGCATGCACATGACATCGGAAAGATGAAGCGTGATGCAGAATACGGAGCTTGAGGGGTCTTTGAAAGGACTTTTCTCTTTGAATTCCTGTGGTTAGCAATAATTCAAGAGCGGAAAGAGGACAATGCATTCCCCTTTAACCTACAACCCTTCACCGAGCTCTGCCCACCTTATTTTTACAGAACAACAAGGACAGGCTTAGAGGTTTAACACTCACACACAGTTAAGGTTTTAATATTTACAGCGTGTTGGTGTTAAAACAAGAACGTTGCAAAAGGTCTGAACAATGACTACACGATTGATGACATAAGATATTGAGGAAAACATCGACCTGTCAAAAACCAGCTGAAAGATTTGTATAGTATTATCGGTCAATCAAAAAGTAAAATAAGCAAATGATAGCAATTATTAACATCCCCATTTGAAAGCTTACTGTACATTACTATTACAACACTGCAGTCACAAATTAGCTGGTGAGCTGCTAAAAGATGACCACTGGATGGGCTGAATATAAGAATACAGGATGAATACATTTTGCAGTGCATAATGTTTCAACTGCTGACAACCACCTCCCACTGTCACTTTTATTCTGGCAGCGCAACGAAGTGCATTTCCAAAAGAGACCGAATATGAGTATTGTTTTGTACTCATAAGTCATTTATTTGGCAAATCCTGCAACAATTTCTGCTCTTGTCGGCAGTAGCTGATGCATCATCGGCTAAATAATCGTCACTGTCCTGTAAAAACTCTAAAGTAAAAACGTTTTTCAGGTGAAATGAATGATTGAGTGTTCCTTTTATAGAAAGGTTCTTCCTCTTCTTAAGACAAAACATTTTAAAAAATGTATTGGAATTTATGGGATGTGCCTTTTCATACAGATGGAAAAACAGGGTTGTTTTTCTCGAAATGTCAATATTTTGGACACGCGTGTTTTTCTCAGGATAGCAATGACGTGTCTTTGACTCTGCTCTGACTGTAAACACAGGTTCACTCCAGGTCCTTCCCTCTGTCTGGAATGAGATTTAACTCTTGATGATTACATATTTCATGAACGGAAACTGACAGCACTCAGCCTGTAAAGAAAGTGAGGAAATGAGCTGAAACATAAAGACACCATCTCACCTTGTCCAAGGGCAGCAACTTATTTCACAAGGTGCTATTTTGAAAAGCAGGATGTATACTGAGCTCGAACACACAACCTGAGCTTTTTTTTTTTTTTTTTTTGTCTGCATCTAACCGTGTTTTTTTTTTTTTGGAGGGGGGGGGCATGGGTATGAGAGGGTCTGTGCTGACCCTGACAGCAAAAGAACAGCCTTTAATAACAGACATCTAACTCTGCGGGGAGCTTCTGTTTGATTTCATTGCTTGAGGCAAAGCTGTCTGAATATTACCCAAACTCCCCCTGTGCCATGGCGGGAAGCTCCATCTCACTGTCTTCATTCTTCATATTTTTATTGGCAGCAGAAGGAGGCTGCGAGTGAGTATGGGTGTGCGCCTGTGTGCTCGAGTTGCGTGACTTGAAAGAGGCTGGGCTGAGGAGGGCGATGCACTGCTGGTACGGGTTATACGTGTGTGTGCCTCCGCATGTGTGTGCGAGTGGTAGGAAGTCTTCCCACTAACCAAGCTGGCTGAGTGGTCAGAATGAAAACATTTCCCGGCTGTCCTTTGACCACAGAGGTCAGGCATCGCTGTGAAAACTCTGTCCCTGGGCAGAGCCGGAGAGACATAGTGGGGATCCGAGCATGGCAGGCTAACCGGCCAGCCTTCATAACAACACTGCTGATTTGTAGCAAACTCCCCGGCCTCAATCGCCTCATCAATCAAGACTGCAGCCCCGCTGATAGAAACACAAGCACTCAGAGATGCTGTGCCCTCTCATGCAACACACATGGCATCGCTCTGGAATTTATTTATGCCCACTCACAGTTTTACACTCCGGACCTTGGGGATGATAATGTCTATGTAGCCATAACTCTAACATGATTTTGAAGGAGAAATCAAACATGTTGTGTTTCCAGGGAACCATTAAGAAACTCTGGAAAAACTGTATGCATATGTGGATATGGGTGTGTGTGTTTGTGAGCAGAGCAGTTAATGGGCCCTTTATGACAGATCAATAGCACTATGATGTAAAGAAAGAGGGTGTGTGTGTATGTGTGTGCATTGGTGCACTGTTGGGTTGGGTGTAAGTCTTTTCCTCCCTACTGGTGATTAATGACCCAGTATTTTTCAAGACAAAATAATTACCAGTAATTACTTCTTACCACATAGCAGTTATACAGCATACTGTAAAATGAGGTGCTAGCAAGACTTCGAACAGGGCAAACAGCCGGAGAGCTTAATCATCTTCATGTCTTTGTCATGATTCAGCGCTAGTCTAACTCATAGGACAGGATGAACACGATGTCGCTGGATGTAGTTTAGAGGATGCTGAGGTTCCCTCTGGGTTTGTCAGATGTGGTTGTTTAATAATCTAAGACCATTACACAACAGAAGAACGCTTAGGAGATAAAGCACCTGCATTGTTATCGATACAAGACAGAAAATCACTTAGCCAGGGGACTACCAATGAGGCAGAGGCATTGAAAGCTACATTCATCTTTGCATTGTGGTGACACCCAGACCTTATTTATGTTGAGACTGTGAAACGCACGCTTCCTTCCCTTTTTAGCTCGGCGCCGTTCCCGAACATTATCAGCTTTCTTTTGAGTGTTAAATCATTCAGCCCAGTTAAATTAATAACAGAAGACAAGCCAGTCACAGTTATGCAGATGCATTTGTGTCCCAAAGGGTTGTGAACTGCTCAAATGCTTCTGATTGCTGCGGTGATTATGTCTCAATTGCTGTGAGACTTCGGGTTTTATTTGTTCGTTTTATTTAAGCTTGAAGTTATTTTTTTTCTCATTTTCCTCATCGTCTATAAAAAACGTTTTTTTTTTTTTACATGGACTTTGCCTTCATTTGTCCCATTTGCAAAAATAACTAAATCTACCGCCCACACATGTAAGCATTACATTAACAAAGGGAACATGAGGGTTACACTGAAGAGAAGTGCCTTAAAAATACTTGTACCCACCACTATATTTATTTATTTCATTTACTTCAGGTTCCCCGTCATAGTGGGCAGTCAGAATGCACTTGGATTGCCTTGAGCTGTTTCCTGAAATGGCTGCCGTTGGTTAGAGTGCTCAAAGAGGACTCAAACAGTGTAAAAATAATAAGAGTCTAAATACAACGAGAGTCAAAACAGTAGTTACAGACCAACTACTGATTGGATTCAGTATTTTTTTAAATCACTTTGTTTTGTTCTTAAAAAAATACCAGCAAACTGCATTTAATACAATGCAATTTTGCTCCAGTCCACAATTGGCCGCTTCTATTGTTTTTGTGTTCTGTTTGTTTTTTTTCAAGAGCCATCGGCATTTAAGCCTAGCTCTGCTCACTGATCATTTGTAGTGAAATGTCATAGGTTAGACTTTTTTTTTCTTCCTCTTCTTCTAACGGGTGTCATGCACGTACAGCTGGGTAGCATTTCTCTCCGCTGTCACATTGCCTCGTCACAGTGAAACAAGATGAGCGCATGGATCGGGTCAACCGGAGGTTACGGTCTGTACATGAGCGTGCCTAAAGCTGTGTTACATTCTTGTCACTTGCTGCTCTTTTTTTTTTTCAACAGCACAGATATTAAATAAACAGCTATTTTAAAACCACACTGTACATTGGTATTCATACTGTTGATTTAAACCACAAGGCCACAGAGTTCTTACCAAACTTACTTAAACACTTGACCCATACACACTTGAACCATTCCTCTCTCTCCAGTAAATTTTGGCAATGCATCATTTCTGACCTTAGTTTGAGTATGGGTGCCTTAATACCAAGATACTTCATTCACTTTTTTCCCATATTTTTTTCTAAACTGCCTCCCCACAGGATGCCCTCTTGATTGTCTGTCTGAGTTGACCTGTTCTAATGAGAGCCCCGTATCAAGCTGCACACGTAGAAGAAAGCCATTTAGTACTTCAAAACGGTTAACCTGGAGTCAGTGATCAGTTTCTAACATGCAAAGCAACGATGATTTCAGTTAGCTGTGTGATGCTGATGTTAAATGTTAGCACGAAAGAGGCTCACCCTGAAAAATTAAAATGCACGTGTCAAAGCGTGTGAGCATGAAAAAAGGGTAGTGTATTTAGTACATACAGTACATACTTACATAGAGCACTGAACCTGATAGGTAATAAATACATGCAACATGTTATTAAAGATGCATTTCTTTGTCCACCTCCATCCCGTTGTCCCAATCTCTGCAAAAAATGGGATGTATTTAGTCATTTTATACAACATAAAGGACAAAGACCTCTTTTTGCCTTTCAAATTGGCAGCACACAATCGCTTCATACTGCTAAGAGTAGCCTCTCTCCCTGCCCTCCTTGTACATCCACTTACAAACACCACAGTGTGATGCAGTCAGTATCACTTTAATTTGGGCTCTTTTTTTAATGTATAAAGAACCTTTTTTGTATTAAACGTGGACTACAAAAGACAAAAAAGCTGGAGCCGTGTCAACTTTGTAATGCATCTTCAAAAAGCCAAACTAGTAGAAATAATAGCGTAATCGGTGCTCATTAAAGGGACCAAGCTTTCTTCTCTCTTTAACTCTGACCATGTTTTGTGCCTCTAATAGAGAGTCTATTATAAGAAACAGCACAACAGACAAAAGGTGGTGATGGCATATGCGCTTTCTTGTTAATGACACTGAAAGTTACATCACCATCACACTCGAGGCAGCTGCCACCAGCGCAGCACAAACACACTGAATTATTCAATCCATATAATGTAGCTCTGGTGGGAAAAAAATAGAAATGTAGTGTATATCTCCATCTAGACGCCTATTGTTTTTCTTCCAACACATCACTTGGCACACGCATTGTCTTCTATTTGGTGGATCTGCCTTTAATGGAAAAGGAAATGAGCGTGTGCACCATTGAAATGAAAATAATTAACATACCTGTGAAGAGTAGACATAAGCCTTTAATTCAATAACACGGCAGATTATAAGGGGTTTAGGTTTCGCCTCGGCTCCAGTGGGGAGGATCTCCTTGACCTGAAAACACGCGCATGCGATAAATGAGCAACGTCTGATAATGCCACAGAAACTCCCCATGGGTTGCTAAAAAGACAAACCAGTCAACGGTCGCACTGTACTCTGATTTTTAACGTGAAAGAATAAAACTCACCATAGACGGCAATTATATTCCACAGGAGGTCTGTTTGTGCCATCTTTTATGATCATAGCAGGGGTTTTTATTTTTCTTGGCCAATTCAAGATTTGATGTAATGTAAAATCATGTTTTTATGTAATGAGCTGGTAGTAAGTGATGCACTGTCAACTTATATGGTGTGCTACTGACTGGAAAATATATTATAGTACCTTCTTCTTGGCCATTTCCCACAAAGAGGTGGTTATCACTGTTGGCAGTTTAAAGTTCACAGCAAATCACAGTGTATATCAGTATTCATACTGTTGATTTAAACCACAAGGCCACAGAGTTTTTACCCAACTTTATTACTTTCTTTTGACGCATCATTTCTGACCTTAGTTTGAGTATGGGTGCCTTAATACCAAGCTGTTGCTTCATTCACTTTTTCCATGTTTTTTTTTTTTTCTAAACTGCCTCCCCACAGGATGCCCTCTTGATTGTCTGTCTGAGTTGACCTGTTCTAATGAGAGCCCCGTATCAAGCTGCACACGTACAAAAAAGCCATTTAGTACTTCAAAACGGTTAACCTGGAGTCAGCGATCAGTTTCTAACTGGCAAAGCAACGATGATTTCAGTTAGCTGAGTGACACAGATGTTAAATGTTAGCACGAAAGAGGCTCACCCTGAAAAATTAAAATGCACGTGTCAAAGTGCGTGAGGATGAAAAAGGGTAGTGCATTTAGTACATTTTACAGAGAGCACTAAACCTGATAGGTAATAAATACATGCAACATGTTATTAAAGCTGCATTTCTTTGTTCACCCCCATCTCGTTGTCTTGATCTATTTGGAAAGACCACACAAAATGGGACGTATTTAGTCGTTTTATGCAACATAAATGACAAAGTCATTTTTTTGCCTTTCACATTAGCAACACTCAAACACTTCATACTGCTAAGAGCAGCCTCTCTCCCTGTCCTCCTTGTACACCCAGTTATAAACACCACAGTGTGATGCAGTCAGTATCATTTTGAATTTTTCCATGTGGACCCTTCCCATGTGATTTTGAGTGCAGTTTTTGGAATGGTTTTACTTCTGCAGTCTGCGCCAATTTTCATGCTCGATGCTCCTATACTGATATGGGGGGCGCTGTCACTGCAGAACAATAAGCCATTGTTTTTTTCTGCTATTTTGGACCACACAAATGTGCAGTTAAATCTGTGATAATTGATTTTTTTATTTTTCATTTATTTATTTTTGGCCTCTCAAGAGTACAGAGAACAAGCTGTGAAACAACATAAACATATTATGAGTGTTAAAGATGACATGGCATGTTTTTTAGCAAACAGCTATCTATTCTCACATCCAGCAGTAATGGGGCAACATAAAAGTCAAGTGTACCTTTGTCTGCCATTTGGTGCTGGGTGTACACAACAGTAGCCTACTTTTAATAAAGCAAGAATACATTTCACGCATTACCATCCTTATTTATAAATCTTCATATCATCACCACATCATGTAGGAATATAACTAATGTGCATGGATCTTAAATTAGACCCAATGATCATACAATAGAAAGTCATGGCTCAAAATATACTGTACAGTGGTGCATAATGTCTGCATCTAACAAAGCCTTGCTCTGTTTTACGAATAATTGATATTTATATCCAAACCAAGTCAAAGAAGTGTGATGATATTCATTCAGGGCTAATGGTGCAAGAAGCATTCGGATGCACAATTATTGAGATTAACGGAACAACGTGCAAACTCCATGAAATCACAGTTTAACATGTATTTGCATATGCATGTTTTCAGCTTTGAGTATGCCGACATTTTTTTTTTCTCTTTCCCTAAGTTTTTATGTTTCTGAGATTGATTTCTGGTGTCCCTCGCCGTAACTGACAAGGCATCACTATTACAAGGGCCATATAACCAGCAGCAGCATCACTCTTTACTGTGAAATGGAGCCATCTGAAGAGTTTCCTGACAAAGAGCTGATGAATGTTTTCAGTGCATAAAAGCCCATGTACATAAACGCGAGAGATTTTCTCTACCATGTGAATCATCTTCAATGGTCTGTCCCTGTTTTATTACTGTTCCCCAGTGAATTATTTTTCCTATCCAGATGACTGACTGAAATTGCTGATGTACATGGGTGGAATCAAATAAATGACCTTTCCAAGTAACATCAAGCCTCAGCTTAACACAAAACACTGATAAGTCTATAAAAGTGCCCAACTTTTTTTCCATTGGCATTATCTACACTGCCCATCAAAACCTCTCTGGTGCCACGGACACTGAAGATGCAGATGACCTCTTCGTTCTTTCTGGATATTCAGCATTCAGTCGTAACATAGAATCTGCTCTCATTCAGTGACATGACTGTTTCACCTTGGCCTCGGTCAGAATTGTTTTCATTTTGCACTGTAAAGTCACGGACAGAAAGAATGTTAACAGCTTTGTGGACCACCACAGCAGAAAGAGCACATGCCATCAAATAACTTTTTCTTTAGCCATGTAATGCTAAATTTCCTGTTTCTTCCCATTCCAAGTCAGTCACACTGACATTTTTCACATACTATTTCAGCAAGTCACACAAAGACTCCACTGTTGGAACAAGATAAGTGTGTATGTGTGTCTGCGTGTGACAGAGAGTGAGGCATTTGTCCATGAGTCTGTCGACTATAGGGCCTGAGCAAACGCAGATAAAGTCACCCGTGAAGTGTTCTCAAAAGGACACGCCACCTCTGTGCTACACAGCAACGTGGTAAAACGTCCAGACAGGAAAGAAGTGGGCAGGTGGAATTTAGATACAATAAAGTGGCAAATCCTGATTTTATGGGCTTTAGCTCCCATACAATATTTTATATACTGCATTATCATGCTCTTTCTTTCTGGCTAAACTGTAATTTAATTTCAGTCTAAGTGTATTTTATTTACATACCACTAAATCACAACAAAAGTCATCTAATGATGTTTCACTTCAGAACCATGAGCAAATTGAACAAAAAAATGCATATACATTTAGGTACATATCCTAATGTGATAAATATGATAATCAAATATGTATAGTAATATAATTCTATAATAATGTATCTTAAATAGTCTCAAATTCAAAAGTAATAAAGAGGTTTCCAAATGATCATAGATGGAGTCATTAGGTGAAGAAAGTGAATTGGAATTAAAAAGAGAAATGAAAAATGAAAGCAGGAAGTCTCTCTGGGCCAGACGATGTCACACAACCTGCAGCTCTAACTCTGTCCAGAATGCCAAAATTGCCACACAGCCTAGAGCTCTTCCTGGGGGCTTGGCTGGAGCCCAGTCCAGACTACCATGGAACACAACGTCTACAATGTTTTTTTTTAGGAAAGTGAGGGCAACAGGGCAGCGATAATTTTTTTTTCCCCCCGCAGGACGGTGAAGGCCATGGGGTGCTTGTTTTTCTCTGCAGAGTCTGAGGACAAAGTTGTGGAGACTCAGCGGAGAGAGAGAACATCAGTGACAGAAAAGTTAAAAGGAGAAAAGGCATGATGGGAACAGAGAAATACAAGCCAAAAATCCTTTTGAAAAAAATGACACCATAGGGATCTAATCTTATTATTCATTCAATTAATTGTTTAAACATCCAAACTACAAAATACAAGACATTTGTGAAAATGCCCATTACATGCTGAAACCTCTTAAGTTTGTGTAATTTTTGCTTGAAAATGGATTTAAATGTTGACTAAATTAAACAGTTGCAGATTTGTATTCAGCTTGTAAGCTCGCGGGACTCCCATGAACAACTGAATCAGTGAAATATATATATATTTTTTTTTTTACTTTTCTACATGGTTGTTGTTTTTTCCTATTTCAAACCATTTAACCAGGCCGCTCTCAAAGACGCTTTGCACAAAGTCTCCGGCCCTCCCTTTTAAATGCACTTGGGAGGTTTTTGAACAGAGCTTGGGCACTCACTGACAGGACGAAGACACCAACGCACAAGGTCGATCCAGTGTGGAGGGGGACACAGATGTTCCTGCTATTAAAATTTTAAAAGCCCCTGTGCAGAAGTCAGTGTATTTGTATTTGAGTGGGTGGGTCAGAGAGTTGCAGAAGTATGTGGAGAGAGAGAGAGAAAGGAAAGTTGCCTGTTTCTATCAGCGGCTCTGTCTCTACATGTGCATCTATTATTAGTGCCTGCATGGTGGTGAGTGCTTTTATTATCTCGTTCACAAATGCAGAAAGGGCGCAAGGCGATGCATCGCTCATTGTGAGACGTCGTAGCATTTCTGCAGGAGAGCCTGATGACACCGCTCACCACCGTCAGGCAGAAAGTTATGAGTCAAATACTGTGGAAGAAAATGATGTCAGGAGAGCGCCTCAGGACACCCAGGCTTTACATAAAGCTATGGAAGGATATCTGTGGGGTAAAAGAAAATATTGTCTCATGAAAGTGCACCTGAGCTTCTTGTTAATGACGAGCTGCATGAGCTGTGGGGTTGTAATGGTTAAAACAAGCCGACTTGACGTGGTTAAAGTACACAGTCTAAAATAATGGATCCAGATGATGTCTCTTTTCCATCAGCACATGCACCCCTCCCTCCTGTCACAAACCACATGATACAACGCCCTCCAGCAGCGTTCGCTCTCTCTCTCCTGTCTTGTCCTTAGTTGTTTAAAAAAAAAAAACTGTGTCCATATCAGCACTGAGGTTAGGGATGCTTGGTTCAGCATAGATTCCAGTTAGGATAAGGCTCCCGGTCCATATCTGAAGCCCCTCTTGTCATTTCCTCTTGACACTTGTTATCTGCAGTCCAACAACTCTCACTCCCAGAACTCACACCTTGTGTGGCAGACAAGACAGAAAGGATATGTTACACATTTGAAAAAAGAAAAAAAAACTGTGAAATATCTGCCAGTGTTTCTTCTTTCAGCTGTGTGTGTGTAT
>JAOXYL010000001.1:9795705-9811057 GCA_028564955.1 Terapon puta | reverse complement strand
TGTGTGCTTGTTCTTACTCAAAATGTTGCATTGATGAGTATGTCTTAATGTCAGATTGTAAGACACTGCAGGACTAAATATTTCATATTAGTGGTGGAGGAAGAATGTTCTGTGTCCTCTGGAGAGACCCACAGAACCTGATCTGATATGGGTGCAGGATGAAATAAGTTGTTTATGCCTTTCACGTCTCTGGGGAAAAAAAATCAAGTTTTGGTTAGATTTAGGAACAAAAACAGAGTTGTGTGTTTAAACTTCACCTGTGGGTCACTAATTCATCAAGGCTAGGGGACCTTTGGCATCATGCTTACGATAATAAACATGGTTATGATTTAGCGGTCTGATCACGTCCATGCCTACAGTGCAATATGGGCCATGTTCACATACAAACACATCCACTGAATTGTTCACTAATTACACATGAACGTCTATATCCTGACTCATAATGAAAACTCAATTAGGCCCCTCTATCACTGGCTCAGAACCAGACATGGATCTGACTTCTATGGAAGGATGCTGCTTTCAGCATCTGCAGGGCCAACCTCGCGTTGCTTTGTCTGACCTGGCTGTCGGAGCTCAGGGGGGATCAGCGGGCTCACTGCCCACCTGAGTGTCAGGACCTTTCCTCCCTCCTTTTTTGTCATCTGTTTCAACTTCTCATTTACACTGCAACCTTCCTGCTCCTGTTAGTGGTGTAGCCATGTGTGACATCTGCTGGGATATACTGCCATGCATGGGCCTGCCGCCAGTACAGACGTGCGTTTCAGGTTAAGGATGGTGATGTGTCTCTTGGTGTCTCATTACCATCCATTTCAAAGCTGCTGAAATAAATATTTTAGGTTAACCACAATCAAAATTGTTCCATGTCCTCTAGAGAGACACTTAAAGGTTTTCTGATCCGATATCCTTATCAGCGGAATGAAATGTTGTATGTGCTTTTTATGTTTTATGATGTGAAAATGTCACGGCTAAAGAAGATGTGGTTGAAGTCAATAGGACGGAGAAGAGAGTGGGTTTAACTTGAACGTTTACTTGAGCAAGCAAAATGAGGTCCCTCCCCATCTCTGTCTGCTGTGCATCGGCTTTCCTCCTTCGTCCTCTTGTCTTTGTAGTGTAAATAGCTGTGAGCAAAGTAGTTTTCTCACTGCGTGGTTGTTTGGTGGTTGTTCGTCCACCATTATGTTCACCTCCAGCTCAGGCATGCACAGAGATGGGGAGCCGCCTGCAGCCTGTGCTGGAGCGATGACTTACGCAGATATTCAAAGATACTCCTTTGTTGTCATGGTGACAGCAATTATCACATAGTTACAGTTACTGTTCCAAAGGGGAAAAAAGTAACCCCTCATTTTAGTATGTTAAGTGAATGGGGTCGCTAATTTTAAACAACTGATATGATTTTAATGTTTATGACCAGCTCATTATCAACTGCTTAATGGAATATAGAATATGATTATACAATTATTTGTTTTTAATTTCCAAGAAATTTCAAAGACGTTGCACTCTAGTTTATAAAAGGTGCTATATAAATAAAGTTCATTCATTCATTTTCACATTCAGTCATCACAGAGCGTACTAATGAGGGCACCTCGGATACCAGAGTAAAGCTTTATATTCATATTACTTTCCTGGAAATGAATTGCCTCCTTGTCAGGAAATTGTGGAATAATTATGGAATCACGTTGAGATAATTTACAATACATTTTGCGTAATTAATGAGGTAATTTGGGGGTAATTTCAAAGGAATTAAAACTATGTTACTTGGTAATTTATTACCTATTACCATAAAATTTGCAGACCCCTAAAATAAAGCGTTGCCAACAAACAATGTGTTTTGTCTAACTGTCTGATGTTTGTTGATGCATCCATCAACGCATTGCCACTCCTTCCACTGACTTCAACCTGGCTTCCTCCTTTTCACCTCTCATAATTAATACAGCTGCTGGAGGGTCTTTGTCATCTGAGCTCGAGCATATTGCTGAAACCACTGTTGATGGAATTTTTCTAAGAAGCACATCCTGTTTTATTATCTTGCAGTTTGTTTTTTTTCAATGAAAAAAGCTCTGATAAACTACCTGTACACTACTTGCTCAGCCACAAATGGACAAAAGTGGTGACTGACTGGAAAACACCGTGGAGCATTCAGCAACTAAAGAAATTTCTCTCAGGAGCCATGAAGACCAAAGCTGGAGCTAAAAGAAGAGTAAACAAGTGATCTTACATTCATCAGCTCGCCCGAAATGACTTCATATAAATGCTAACATTGGTGCCTGTCTGCTGGATGTGTAAATGTTTCTGACAACACATTTGCAGCATCGGTTTTATCAGGTGTCAGTTGTGTGTGTTTATAATTTGTTGTGCCTCCCACATATTGCACATAAATAAGAATTACTGAAAAAAAACAAATAAAGGAACAATTGTGCACAGTTGTAGGTTTGCTTAGGGAAAAAAAAAAGCAAAGTGTGTAAATATTGCCCATCCAAAAATTCCAACCGACCAGCATGGTTATTTCACACAGTCAAGCAACACTGTGAAATAGAATAACAAAACAAAAAGGAGCAAAACAAAACACCCTGGAGGAAGAAGAAATCAGAAGGACAAAAAAACATTTTGCTTATTAAATTTCATGATATTTGCAGCCATCAGCAGGACATTTATTTACTCACTTTAACCCCCTCATTTGACCCGCTCAGCCTAAAATCATACATACATGCACGCATGTTACTAGCAGTGATGTGCGGTGAGGTTCATGGCTGGTGAGGCACCGACGTCATCACTATCAGATTTTCTAACATATGAACCCTACAGAGTAGCTTATTCGCCATTTGATTGGCAGCATTTCATGGATTTTTTTAAAAGTTAATCTTTTAATTGTGTTTTTTGTGTGATACGGTTAATATGCAAATAATGCCAATATATAATTTACATACTAACCATACTACACAAAAGGATAATTAATAAAAAAAGATCAAACGTTATCATGGTCTTAACTTTACTACTCTGAAGCTAACCCTTTGGCTCTGGCGTTGGTCTTCCTTTAATTATCGCCTCCTGCTTTGATTTAAAATCCAGTGTAGAAAACTGTTTAGTTTAGAAATACAGTGGTCCCTCGCTAAAGAGCGGATCACCTTTCACAGCCTCGCTGTTTCGCAGATTTTTTAGTGCAATTTTTCAGGCTTTTTTTTCACAGCGCATTGTGTTCTGCGTCCTGATTGGTTAAGGGGCTGTAGATCATTGTCAATCAGTCTCCTCCGTGCCTGTCTCCTGTACAGTACAGAATGGGTTCAGCTTGTCAAATTTACAGAAATCTTCGGTCGCTGGCTGAAAACAGGTTTTGATCTTTAATTTCATTCTATAATACTGGATTTATTTTTCTTTGAAGGTTTGAACTTTGAGAGCGTTTAAACAAGAGAGAAAAGTGAGAAAATGCTAATACCTGTCTGAGAAAAGTGTATAAAGTGTGCAGCGAGGGCTTTTATAGCCTTAAAACTTCTATAATATTTGTAAAAAATAAAGCTAACTACAGATTTCGCCTATCACGGGTTCTTTTTGGAACATAACCCCCGTAATAAATGAGGGTTCACTGTATAATCCTCCATGTTGAAGTCTGACCCGCCTATAGGAGTAAATAACGAATGGCTGCATTTGAAATCACTCACTTATTCTGCAGCCGCCAGCCGAGCCAAGAAGTCGCACGAAGACCTGGGATTACTACCCCTTACCATGAGGCAGGAGAACTGCATGCCTCACCCAGTGTCTTTTAGCTGCTCAGCACAAGAACTACGTTACACACATATTGTTTTTGGAAAAAAGAAAACAATCGGCTATTGTTTGGAAATTTAGTTAATATAGCAAAAGTGAACATTATAATAGCGACATACAGAGATACAGAGAGGCAACAATATGGCATCACTGCATAGGGTACCAGGTCAGCCAAGTCATTGTGCAATCCCCGGTGAGGCTCAGCCCGCTGCTGCCTCACCACACGTCTCTTCTCTTTGCAGTTTTTGAATCGTAAATGTGAAAATTCAGCAATTTTGATTAAAAATTAATCTGGGTAAAGTTAAATTAAAAAACAAATTACTGGTTAAATATAACCATTTAATTTATTTTTTCATTTTACTTTTTTTTTTCTTTCCATGATGACAGATGAGGCCGTGACTCAACTGCCTCCCCTGACTGCATATCACTGCTTACTACACACACGTCTTGACATATCTCAAAAGCGAACATTGTCTTCTGTAAGAATGTAGCAGCATCATATTGAGTTGATTCATTTGGCTTGGGTTCTCTGTATTTCTTTGCTCTTTGCCAAACTTTAGCATTACTTTTCAATGATATTGGAAAATCTTAAAGAATATTTGTGCAACATAAGAATACATGCATAACTTCAACACACGAAGGAATCTGAAAATATATTAAACTGTTTGATGTGTTTTGGGCAAGCGATTATGTTTTCGAAGATTCAAATGCAACTTCAGATTTTTTTTTTTTTTTTTTTAAAGTTGAAAATCGAACACGTCAGCGGCGTCTTTGATGAAATGAAACACACTGGCCGACCTCTTTATCTCGGTGCTGGAGATAATGTCTCAGCCCTCACCGCTCGACAAGATGCCTCTGGTAGTTTGATTCTTGAGATGGACTGTACGTTGCCGTGATTTCAAACGAGTGGGAGACTGGCTGTTCCCAGAGCAAGGCTTGAGCTGACTCAGACACTCTAACCCCTGCGCCCCAAATCACACAGCAGTGTTATCTGCCAGAGGATACAATCAAGGAAACACATCAAAGTTCAGTCTCTGGAGCTGGTCTGCTCACATGCATGCTGACAATATGGGCAGCGTTCGCGCGCAAACACATCCATTGAATCACTCACTAATTGCGTATGAATACTCTATAGCCTGACTCATAATGAAAGAGCAATTAGGCCTCTCTATCGCTGGCTTTCAACCAAATACAGATCTGACTTCTATGGAAGGATGCTGCTTTCAGCATCTGCAGGGCCAACCTCGCGTTGCTTTGTCGGAGCTCAGGGGGGATCAGCGGGCTCGCTGCCACCTGAGTGTCAGAACCTTTCCTCCCTCCTTTTTGTCATCTGTTTCAACTTCTCATTTACGCTGCAACCTTCCTGCTCCTGTTAGTGGTGTAGCCATGTGTGACGTCTGCTGGGATATATTCCCTTGTCTGGGCCTGCGTCCAGTACAGACGTGCGTTTCACTCCTGAATAGAGTTTTGTGTGTGTGTGTGAGAGAGAGAGAGCGAGAGCGTGTGTGCTTTCACTTGCTCGGTCTGATGATATTCTCTTGTTGCGTGTAATCCCTGGTAATAATGTTGTTGTGGGAATTTAAACGTGTTGCTGCAACAACACCGCCACCTCAGCCTACCTTGGCCCGTCTATCCAAAATGAGAGTCCAGTTTGTCCCAAATCTTGTTGACATCAGACTGCAGGCGAGCCTGACATGTTCATACATATTAATAAAGCCATGAAGTAATTTATTCACCAGCTGATTTACATTGCAGAGCAGAGAGGTCCTAAATCAAAGGGATTTCAAAACACTTTACAAGATTTGCAAATTCAATGAGACAAGCTGTTTATTTCTCTAGCATGCTGTAGCTTTTGGCCCTAAACTTCATTTTAATCTTAATTCCTTCATTAGGCAAATACGACAGTGGCTCCTTCGACACTAATGCAATTTGCTGAACACGTCCATAAAAAAATCAAACATTGTATGTTTGCATGTGCGAGCATGCATTAAGTATAGCCTCAAAACACACCAACACATTCATAAGCATGTCAGCACACGAGATACACAAACAATATGTAGCCCTCCATATTAATCTCTTTCTTGGCCGGGACTCACTAAAATGTTATCTACTTGTCTGGTTGTCTCCGGTCTCGAGGGAGGACTGTGCATGTGGCAGAGCCTGGCGGAACAGAGTAGGTAGGACAGACTCAGGATTTGTATGCGACGGGAGGCACCTTTAGGAGGACGATGTCTGGTCTGCCTGACGCTCAGTGATTCTCGGCGGGAGGGGAGCAGAGGCGCATTCAGTTGGAGGAAAAGACTTATGAGCTTTATTGATCACAGGCTTGTATGGAGAGGGGAGTCTCCTTCTGCATAAAACAGAGCTTTTATTGACATCAAGATGGCAACAGGTGAGGCAACTGAAGAATTCATCAGCCTAAAAGAGCAAATTTTCAAAAGATAAGCTCATGGGGGGGTATGTTAATAATTGAATAAATAAATAAATAAAATGTAACACGTTCTGTTCTTAAAAGTGTGCTGGCTACTCCAAATCCACCAAAGCCAGATTATAGCATCAATACCACTGGTTGTCAGGGCTGCTGGACTATCATTTCACTTCAGTGGGAGAAAGAAATCATGCATGCTCTGCTGCACACATGTATAGATCTTACGATCTGCCTCCAAATTACTGAAGCATGACAGGTTTATTACATGTCTGATATATTAGGGTCAAGGTAACGACATTTTTTATATTTTTAGATAATGACGTCCGACACAACAAAAGCTAGAATCGTTATGTATAGAAAAGTCAGAGAGTGTGGCTCCTCTAGAAAGCTTTTTTTTTTTTTTAATAGCCAATGCGCTTGTTTGCAGTGCGCTATGTGGCAGGGGGATTATATTCCCATTGTGTTCCAAGGCAACATGAGGTGAACTGCGTGGAACTGAACATGAACAGAAACTTGCTGCGTATTGAGCAGGGATGAAAGGTGCTCTAAACTGAGCTGTGAATTGGGAGGTTGGAAAAATGCCAGTGGGGAAAAGGACTGAACTCTGGGGTCAGGAGGGTCTTTTTTCTTTCTTTCTTTTTTTTTTCCCGCTTCTCTCGCTCTTATTTTTTCTTCTTTTTTTTCCAGTAGATGTCTGCAAAATTGCCGTGACCCAGAAAACTGATGCATGCGATTGCGCGGACAAGGTTTGGAAGCCACGGAGGTGACTGCAGCGGCTGTTTAGCCCGAGAAGCTGCTCCAGAAAAGCACAGTGTTTCTGTTCCTTTGCCAGCAGCCTGTGTGAGTGTGCTCCAGGTGATTTGTACAGCCTGTGGCATGCCTTGCATGCTCATCAACTCTGTGACAAAGTTCAATAAGCCAAACTCCCCACACCATTTACCTGTCTAGCAGAGCTTCACCCGACAACAGTAACTGCCCCTGCTGTCCGCGGCGGTTGGAGACCGAACTCAGCGGTCCTGTTAAAAAAGAGACTCGGCACACAGCGGGTGCATGTGTGAGCACAGGAGTTAATGCCAGCGCTCTCATTTGAAGATACTCAGTTGTCTTATCTTATTTGGGAGCCTGCTGCTGCGGGTTGGAGGGAAGTAAACTGGGGCTGAACAGTTCACGCACCAGACCACAGTTGTTGGCAGTTTACCACAGCACTCGTTCTGGCAGCAGTCAGCGCATGGCGTCCGACCCCCCGTTGTACCCACACATGGAGAACTGCTTGTTTTTGTTAAGCTGTGGAGTTATGTTAACACAAATGCCTGTGAGCAAGGAATTTATCCTTTGCAACAGGTACGTTTTTTTTTTTTTCTTTTTTACATAACGTCTCAGATGACGAAGCTCATAGAAGAAGTAACTATCGCCCGCGATTGACGGACGCGGACACGAGGCCTTGACTGAGATGTTGAAATACACTTACAAGGCTGCGGGGGAAAAAAAAGGTGTTCTGTACAAGAAAGACAGCAATGTCAGGTAACAAGGACATCTTTCAGTACAAAAAGATTGAAGAGTTGAAAGAAAATCAGTTTTTTTTACAGAGCAACACCAACAGCTCCACTGTGGACAGGCTGATCCTGAGCACACATTTCCACTGTTTTTACATTATTACAATCTTTCAGTATGATTGTGACTCTAGGCTTTATAATACATTTGAACCAGCGCTAAATCAGCACGACAAGCTTCGTATTGTTTATTTAGATCAGATATTATCTTTGTTTAAAATACAATTTAGCTAAATGTATACTGTCAGCATAAAACAGCATAAAATACAGATGAAGAGGAGGATTGTCAGTTTCCTAACACATATTAGTGTGGATCAATGATAATGAGAGATTAGATTCAGATGAGATGGGCAGGTTTTCCTGGCGCGGCAGCCTTATGTTTCCAGGCGCCCTCCAGAAGAATGTGTTTTTGTGGCAGAAAGGCGGACTTCTTATCCCTGCAGCCACCACTGTTCCTTGGCACGCTTGAGAGTCTGTGCTGTTTGAGGGTGTCTTGGTGCTGTGACATACCAGGACCAACGCCAAGATGGCGTGGGATCTTGGGGCAAAACACAGGAGCAGGTCGTCTCCTCTTCCAGCCCGGTGGAGGAGCAGCAGAACATTTTGCTCACGGGTGACGGCGCTCTCAAAGTCAGCATTGTTCCTCTGCTGTAGATGAAGTTTTCCAGTTTGTGTGCTCAGGCCTGATATTTGGCGCACAGACTCTTCGCGGGACCACATGACCGCTGATCTGAACCCTAACTTTAGGGTCGAGGAAGCTGCGGTATTGTTCTGCTTCTCGTGGTTGTATTCTGCCAAGCATTTTGAAATCCCTGCCAGCAGCACCCTCGAGCCGCCCACCTGCTAACTGGACAGAAATGTTTCAAAGAACAGGCAAAAACAAGAGCTTGTCATTTTAAAAATTGCCCTGAACTTTCTTTTTAATGATTAACATGATTGTAATATGACCAATTTGACTATTTCTGCCTATTTGTAAAACCCAAGAGAGGTGGATCCAGTATTTGACTTGGGCAGGCTATATGACTTCTAATCAAACTCCATTCTTTTACTTTGTCTTCGCTAATTCCACCAGTTTTAACTGCACTGCACATGGAGGCAATTATCCATCTGTGATTGTTGCACTACATTTTTCAACAAATCAAACTTTGATATTTAATAGCAGAGCACATTAATGGCCACATTTTAACACCCCCCTGTGACGTTTGTCATGTTTTGAGCGTGAACGGCGTCTTCATTTGTTGAGTGCTATGATAGCACGGTAATTATGTGCATCTGTGTTTGTAAGGATTATAGAGCGCGGTGTTTATTTGCATCCGCGATACACCGCGTGCACGTCTTTACTTCCATCTTGAATGAGCTTGTCCGTATTTGTCGCACGTGCCTGTGTTTTTAAATAAGGACAGCAGTTAGCGGAGGTGCAACACCTTTTCTCTCATTAGACTTACTAAACAGGATAATGATTCCCAAGAGAGTCTGTCTCCATCGCTCCGCTTGCCCTGTCACTCTCCGCACCACCATCACCATGGTGATCAAAGCCAGATGTGCTCACTTCTGTTGCCGCCAACAAAGCACAACTGTACCGAGTGTTTTTACAGTTGTCACTCTGCTCAGTGCCACAGCCTGCAGGGAATCTACGATGCACAACATAAACCTTCAACAAACCTGAAAACACAGAGTTCATCTCTCGCACTGTCACACGTTCTTCAACTGGAAAAAAAAAGCATTAACATACGCAAATTTTGACCAATGAAAACCAGCTATAAATGTCTTTTTCTGTACTTCTGCAATTAAACAATTTTTTAAAAGGTATTTGCACTTTAAAAATCATTTTCAAAATATTTATGTTATTCCAATATGTAATGATGTCATCGTGGTCACACGTTTTTCTCATTTCATCCTTTTTTAGAGCCCATGCTGGAGCGAAGTTTTCCACTATTCCCGCAAGTTAAACTTATTAAACTATCAAGACGCCAATAAGCAAAACGGCGGCGAAGCAAGCCGTACTAATTTGTTGTGACTGCAGTATGCGAACGCGCGGAAAGTTCAGACCGCAGGACACCACTCAGCCGCTTGAGGAGGGAATAAATCGGCGCGTTGCGACAAGATAGCAAATGTTCAATATCTGGTGTGATATTTTGCATGATTGCCGAATGTGTGCTATTTGTTTGAAAAGCGCCGAGGGATGAGTTTTCCGCCTCTCCCGCTTTTAACGACAACAACAAGAAGAAAAAACATCAACAAACATCTCAGCGAGACGGAACAACAAAGACAAAGAACTGAAAGGGGGCAAAAATGTACGCCGGTGTAATGCAACGCTGATCAAAGAAATACAGGCGAGGCACAAAACACACCTGCAGTGCCAGATGGAGGTAGCCCCGGTAAGTAAGAGCGAGGGCAGAGAAACTGCTAGATGGGGGGAGAGAGAGAGGGGAGTAATGAAGAAGGTGTGAAGGATCCGTCGTTGATTTAATACTGCACACTGCACTTTTGCACAGACATGAGCATCTTGACTAAGACCGGCCCGGCTTGATCTATAAACGGGGAAAGAACAACGAGAGCCCGGCCTGTCCCCGGGTGACACTATTAGGGTGTTGGTTTACCACCATAACTGTCTCCTCCTGGATCAGAGCCCAGCAACAAGGTGACTCGTCTCCGGCTGTCCGGTGATTAGTCAGGTTCTGCCACACAGCGATGCTCGGTGGTGCGGCTTCACGGTTCGGAAGAGAAGAAAAAAAAAAAAAAAAAAAAAGCTTCGTGTTTTTGAGAGCACAAACGCTAAAGACACACTCTTATTGGAAGGGGAATGCAGCCGGCTCAAGACCTCTGCGATGATGAGCAGAGCAGAGCGATTACACACATTTTTCTCCATTTTTAGAGGCTAGAAACGCGCAGACAACGAGGGGGACAATCAGTCAGCGTGGAAAATGAGGCTTCGTATGCCGGACTATCGCTTTACTTCACTGCAGTTGCCAAGCAAACAGTGGAGATTACAGGAGGAAATGGCCTCTCCAAAACGGCAAATTGTACTTTTCATCTCACGCGCGTCTGATGGAGCAGATGGAGCTTTCATTTTAATCAATGAAGCTGCCTACGAAAGGCCACGTGACGGCTCACATTGCGCCCCATTTTAACGTGACCCGAAGCATCTCACCGGGGCCTCGAGTCCGTTTGCGTCAGTCAGCAATCGCACTGTGCTGCAGCCGAACAATCCCGGCCCACTGAGGCTGACACGAGGCCGACTCGCTGCTTTCACCGTGCAGCCTGTGTCAACATCAGACTTTCTGGATTGGGGGAGAAAAAAAAAAACTAATAATAAATAAAAACCTTGCCAGGGAGTGTAATCCAGGCAGCAATCACCAAAACATATTTGGCAAGGCAAATTAATAGCGTTTCAACATATTTTGCGGGAGACAGGGGACTGGTGGCTGTATTCCTTCCTAACCACTCTCTGTGACTGACAACATCAGCAGTAGATTACAAAATGACTGTGCCAAACAACCTGAAAATAGCAAGTGATTCTTGCACCATAAAATCCCACGGTAAGATGTGTGCAGGCAGTTATAAATACAGCAGAGTTCTCACTCTTTGACTCTGGGAGGGGGGGGAAATAGTGACAAATCTGTTGATCTGCTTTGTACTTCACTTCCCCAAGCCCCCGCACCCACCCACCCCCCCCACACACACAAATCCTCAGACACATTTTTAACTTCATCTCCAATCAAAGAAGCCCAGATTGCAATCTGCTACACAATATGTTTTGCTCCACTTTATTAGGCCCATAGATAAACCTCATGGCTGGAACACAGGCATGTGAGTAATGAAGGCTCCCTCAGCATAACAAGACCCTACCCTCCTTATGCTCTTCTTCTCCTCTCAATTTGTGGCGTCTACAAGTTTAGCTGGTCATTTTCCCCGCTTCCCTCTCAAAGAAACGGGGGCCCAGACAGATGCTGCGCCGCAATGTAATTATTTTTTAGATCTCGAAAGCATGCAGGCAATTAAAGGGAATGTATTGTCGATATGTATGCGGCTCCAGGTTCTTCCTCCCGATGTGAACAAAGCGTGTTCCAGCTAATCATATTATGTTAACAATTAAGACAGTGTGTTCTCACCTGAAATACACATGCACACACGCTAAAGTACGAAGGTTTCTGTAAATTGAAGCACAGTGCACATTTCTACCAAAAAAAAAAGAGAAAAGACAGACTACAGGGGGAATTTGTAAAACATCTGGTGACAATTTTGTTTTTTGGTGTATTGTTAAGAACCCAAATCACTCGTAATTCAGAAGCATGTTTACAGCACATTTGTTATTTTGCATTAACATTGTGGCTCAGAAATGCCATATTACGAAAAGGAGAACGCCCACGTACATAATCTCCTAGATCAAAATAACATTTGGGGAAACTGGCAAGAAAAAAAAAAGGCTTCCACTGTGTCACTGGAGTGCAGTGACACAGTGGAAGTGGAAATAAAAAGACTGGTTTTCTGGGCTTTTTTTTTCCCCCCTCCAAACAACTGAACTCTTTTGAAGCTGAGGTTTAACAGAGAGCTGAAGTATTGAAGGAGGAGGTGACTGCTGTTACATCCTTGTACAGGGCCGCAAAGACCTTACAAGAAAGTGATTTGATTTTAAACCGTCCAGTAAAAAAGCACACTGCCGTAGCCAGCCGAAGCTGACTCAAGCCCAACGGAGGAGCAACAACAAGTTCCTCGCTCTCCTGAACTGCCGAGCGCATCGCCGCAGAGGTTTGTCTCTGGCTCCGCTCCCAATGGGGACGGCTGTGTCACTCCCAGGTGTTCGCCTGCTGACGGCCTACAGGAAACAGATCATTATCAGATACCAGGCTAACTGGTCTGAAGATCTCTGGCGAGTTTCAATTCTGTCCATTTACGTGCATCTGATTTATGTTTTTAGAGAAGACACATGTTCAGCACTGTGCCTTTTAATGTCTTTGTGTAATTAATAAAAGTGAGTGATCATAGTTCACACATGCTCTTAACAAGCTCCGAGTCAGGTGCGACTTTTATTGAGTCAATTTAACAACGCAGAAGTGTAGAAACTTTTTTTTACTGTGTGTATGCATGGCTATGCAGGGTTTTATGAGCATATGCATTCATGAATCATAAGGCAACTGAGCTCATTATGAAGCAAATTATGAGGAACAACTACAAAAAAACCTTCTCCTTGACAAGGACACCGCACACATCGACTCTTTCCCCTGCACAGTCAACAAGGGAACTTAACTTGGTTTTGGTGGGTTTAACCCCTTTATTATTTTAGCGATAGCACTGCTGAGGAATGACAGGAAAGGTGGGAGAGGGGGGGCGGCATGGAGTAGAACTGGGCCGAAGTGGGAATCGAATCCCGAGCCGCTGCAGTGAGACTCAAACTCGAACATTGGAGGACGCTCGACCAACTGAGCCACCTGCGCATCCAACCGAGGTGCCTAGATATCAACTAAATAAATAAAAATAAGAGGTAGAAAATATCATTCATTCATTCTGTAACTTTAAAAAGGTTCCAGCAAGTCACTGTTGTGCACCTGAAACAGTGTCTGTACATGTGTTCTCACATTTGTTGACCTGTTGTATGATGTGTGAAAAAGACAACAGAACACTTTTTAAAACTTTATTTTACTGTAAATATCTATGATGAATAACAATGATGAACAAATGTGCTTAAGATGAGAGTAAAATGGGTGGGAATGTTGGAGAAACAGCATCAATTCAGGGTAAACGTCAGCTGAATGAACTTTGCTTTTGAGCCAAGTTTTATCATACAATCATACTGGTGGTCAGTGTTCCCTTTTTCGCAGGTTTGCACTCGTTGAGCATAAATGTTGTCACTTGCAGTGACACAACAGAGTAATACAAACTGAATCAACATGTATTTACTGCTATATCCTGTGAAAGTACAATCATATATCGTATGTACCATTACGTGTTACAATCATAGTTTTATGGAATGTGGATTACATTTTTTATAGAAAATACAAACATTATGAACAAATGCAGAATATAAAAGACACCCCGTCACCCCACGTGGAATGAAAAAGACTTAAAGAAGGAGAAAGAAAGAAAAACTTAAAAAAGAATTAAATACCAAAAGCAATAAATGTAGATATAAGCTTTTACATGACTAATAACATTCACATGGAATTAACTGATGTGTAAAAAATACAGGATACAGACAATAATATCATAATGGTGTAAAATAAATGCAAAAATGCCAATGTCAAAATAAACTTGATATATATATTTTAATTTTAATATTGAATACTTCTGGATAATAAAAAGTGCTAAGCATCATTGCATCTTTTATTTTCAGGGACAATAGCTCTAAGTTTTATTCCAATTGTCAGGAATATAGAAATGGGAGCCAAACCTTTTTTTGGCAGTGCACTTTACAGGATCAGGTAGAGATAGGCTGAGTCTATTTGGCTTTATTTCCTCTTTTGAACTATAATTCACGACACTAACGTGCTCAGGTATTTTCACTACATCACAACTCTTATAAATCAGGCTCTACTTCATGAAGTAACCTATGCAGATATTCTGTGGGCCAAAGTGTGACCCCGCTACAGTATCTGTGCCAGAAACGCATGTCTGTACATCATCATCAATCATGGTTGAAATTTATTTTTTAAAAGCTTTGGACAATTTCTTGTTTTTGTTTTCATATCTAATGTTAGAAAACAGTTATAAGTCGATGGTCATGCTATTTATGCCTGACAAGCCTTCATTACTAAATTTTCTGCTTGTTTATGACACAATCGCTCAGAGCGCTTCAGGACGTATGGGTACGGACTGTACAACACTGCATGCCCATGCTGTGTGCTTTGTTCCAGAGGTAATGACCTCACAAGGCCCTGAGTTTGGCCAGCAGAGCCTCCACATCTGACTCCCCGTTGGTGGTGCAGCTGCCGACCGTAGCGTCGGTGCTGGACTGCTGGATGGCTGAGGGCTCCACTTCGACCTCCCTCTCCCTCTCAGTCGGCCGGACCATCTCTCTGTCCACCACCCTCTCTCTGTCCAGCCAGTAGCTGTGACCCGGGGCGTTTCGATACTTGCGGCCTGACTCCGAACACGAGGCGGCCTTCGCCCGGGCTGCAGATGGATGGCCCTCGGACTCGTTATGGGCCTCCTTGGCAGGGGTAGCTTTCACCGCCGCTGAACCCGCATTTATATTCTGCCGAGAGCGAGACCTTTGTAAAGGTGCCTTGTTGTTTTCTGTGAGTGAAAAACACAGACAAAGGGTGAGCGCGGCTGCGAGAATGAGGGAGCGGAATAAGAAGCTGATGTGCAACCGATTCGTTAGTTGAGTGGAAGCAAGGGGTTAACCAGATTAGAGACTGAGCTACAAAACACACAGAGAGCAAGAGAAAGGTTTAACACACAAAAAAAGACAGCGAGTAAATACAGATGTAGTGTCAGTCACAATGCGGAAAAAAAATAAATGATGACTTAACAGAAGTCATGAGGAAGAAACAAGAAGCACTTTGGAAAGCATATGCACATGCACAAGGTAAATATATGCGCACACACACACACAAGCTCACTGTGCACACTTTTATTCTGGATGAATACACACACAAACACACACCATGGAAGCGTG
>JAOXYL010000001.1:9765340-9778619 GCA_028564955.1 Terapon puta | reverse complement strand
GTTCTGCTACTGTAGATACATGAAGTGAAACACTAGAGACAGTTCTTACATTGGCTAATAATTTTACAAATAATACTGCCAGATTCTTTCTCTAGCTTTGTGTGTGGATCTGAAGTAGAGCTAGTTTAAGATTACTGTCTATTGGCCACTGCACAAATACTTCCTTTGACAAAAATAATGACCTAATTACTTATCAGAATTGTCACAGTGCAGTGGTATCATTGAGGAAATATTGTGTCAAATATAGTTTTTATAATACTAAATGGTTATTGGTTATTTTGTACAAAATATAATGAGTGTGTTACTTTAAAAAAAACTTACCAGTAACAAGGCAGGCTAAGCGCTAATGCTCAGACTTCACTATGTCAATGTCTTTGGGGAGATTATAAAAGGTAAAAAACACTGTTACTATTAGTGAGTACCGACCATGTTTTCACTGAAAATGATGTTGGAGGCTTCAGAAATTATATGTCGCTCTCTCTCTGTTGATAACATTCGCTGCAAATATCTATTTATTAACGGAGGTGGGCTGATCAGTCTAACCAGGATACTCTGAGGGTATCTGAGGTATGCATCCAGGCACACACAGCCTGACAAACAGATGTACCTGGAATGAAACCAGTGCAATCAACAGAGACACCTACTGGAACAGGCTGCTGTGTGGTGACTACTAATGGTTCATTGTCATAGGTGGGTGGAGGAGAAGAAAAAGATAGATATGATCTTTGTAGTGTTCATGTTTTCCACTCAGCATGCACACAGTTACTACTGTGACTAAAACAGAGGAGGCATCGAGAAAAAGGAAAACAAACCCAAAGGAAAAAAAAGGGGGGCTGTAGGAAAGAATTATCTTTTTTTAACTCTTTTATCACCAACATGGCTCTCCTGAGAACCGTCAAGAAGGGTGCCAATGTGGTAAGTGCAACTTAATCATACATGTGAATGTAAAGGTGCGTTAATTTTTACGTGCATCCACACACTATATACAGCATTTTTTCCCGCTCACCATAGCAACAGGAACAAGACACCAAGCACCTAGTACAAAGCTCTGGTTTATGAATCCTTTATACCAACCTACCTGGATCTCATTATAACCTGATGACCTGTTTAACAGATGTACGCACGCAAGCACTAGTAAATGGCCCCAAGATACAGACAGACACATACACAGACATACTTCATGCTAATGCCTCCTCCTCTGTGGCTCCCATTTTAAAATACTGGTGGCATTTCATACAGGAGGACTGTGACAAGTCCTGACAACATCTCCCTTGTTAGTACTCCCCCCTCCCGCCTCCATTTCCCACTCCCTTTCTCACATGCAGAAGGCGTTTTCAGCTGCAAATGGACAAATTTGCTGGACGTTGGATGCTGTAGATGGTAAGTAAGGAACTGATTGTAGGACCCTGCAGTTGATTGTTTCATAGGAAAACTGAGCTGAATTCTAAAATTTGAAAAAGCTGTGATTTGTTCAAAGAGGAGAATATTTTGGCGAGGCATTGCTGATTCATCTGGCTCGAGTGACAACTGTAACTGGCAAATTTTATGTGATTTATTATCTAGCTCTAACTGTTGACAGTGGCGAGGGTATAAACAAGAAGGGAGACATAATGCATACACAAAAGGAACACAACATCGTACTGTGGGATATAGAAACAGAGCAGGATGACACAATTAAGATAAAATGAACACACAAAAAGGAAAAGCAGGACAATGCGAATAATGGAAAGAGATGACGGGGAAAGGAAAGGAGAAGGAAAAAGTGCACAGCGAGAAGAGGCACGGTGAAGGAGAAAAGGAGAGTGGGATTTATTTTCACCTGTCAACAGCACTTAAGGCCATAAACACATACAAAGCTTCTGCCTTCAGGGCATTGGGACAATATTGGTCGGTGTGTGTGTTTGTGTGTGATGGATGATTCTTCACATTTATGTAGTTTGTCATCAGGGTGTTGACCATGTCAGGACCTGGGCTGAATGTAATCCTCCTTGAGAAATCACAAACTTGTGCTTGTCACTGTAATACCTGTGCAAAGGTAACTGTCTGGTGGCGGTGTGGGCACCTTTCTACAAACAGTAGTAGGATGGAGGATCAGTGCTATAACAACACTCAACTTCATTTTTTGTTTATTCATTCAGTTATCACAGCCCTGGTTTTCAACTGACAGCTGCTCTTTGAACAACCTGAATCATATTTTTATTTCAGGAAATATCCATCAAATTAAGGCTCCCCTTTTACATTACCTTAATTTGTTGGTTCTCGTTATTCTCCTGAAGACATCATGGTGACATTTCCTAAGAATAAACATCTCTTATCACACTTTGGCAACATCTCGAATGAGAGGGAAATATGGAAGAGGCAGATGAAGAGGTCTGCCTGAAAGGTAAAAATGAGTCTTTTTCAACTGTTGATCAAAGGAAGCAGAGGAAAATAACATGGAAAAATGACTTAATTTAATCACCTTTATGAAAGGCTTTCCATGAAGGCTTGGTGTCCAAACTGTGCTGAGGCTTATTATATACCAACTGATAAATATACTCTGAATAGTGTCGTCGTAGATAGTGCCCCAGACAGGAAAAAAAAAAGGTGATGACTTTACGTGATGTCTGAGCCTCCTGGGTCTCCCATTATTCTCATACTTTCTACTGGACTCTACACAAAAACGGCCACTAACATTTGAAAACTGCAACGTTGTATTCCCCCTCACAATGCGGCCAATTAAGGGCAGCAGGGAAACATGAGATTCTCTGTCAAGAGAGCCGTACCTGTGTGTTTGTGTAGGTGCATGTATGAGTACGAAAGAAAGGGAGAAAGTGAATTTGCCGATCACAAACAGGCTTGAGAAAATGAAACTGAAACAGCAGGTGTTTCATCTGCCATTGCAAGTGAAACATGCAATTGTGGCATGTGTAATGAACAATATGCAAATCCTGAGTCTTAGAGTTTGGAGTTACTCTCTCTGATTAGATTGAAAACTGCTGTTAAGTAGTAATAAATTAGGACTCTAAATCTACCACAGAAAAGAAGTCCTTTCACACATGATTACCTTAACAGTCATAAAAAGACTAAAGATCAAAAGATAGGTGTGTATAGTACTCAAAAAGAGAATATACAGGGCAAAAATTGTTTTAATTACTGATTAATGTGCTGAATACTTTCGTGATTAATTTGCCAAATGAATGTCAGGAAACTGACATATATATTACATATATAGCATACATAAATCTCTTGCTTAGTCCAACCTAACTGATGTAAAATGAGAAGAAAAAGGCAGACCCTCATGTCAAAAGTTGCCTTCTTTACTTGACAGCCTGACAATGTAATGATAGTTTTAAATTGTTTTATGTTGGTCAACCTTCTGATCAAATACCTGCCAAACAACATCATGTATTTGATGTACTGTATGTCCATTGATGATCCTTTCTGTTACAGAAGTGTGGGCGGCTGCCTGCACGTTAAGCTAATTGACTGAGTGATAGAAAAGAAGGAGAAAATACTGAGAGAGAGACAGAGAGACAGAGAAAGAGAGAGAGAGAGAGAGAGAGAGAGAGACAGAGACAGAGACAGAGACAGAGAGACAGAGAGAGAAAGAGAGAGAGAGAGAGAGAGAGATTCTGGCATATAGCCTGCCAGTTTGGCTTTGGCGGACAGTGACCTTGTTTGCATGATTAGTAGAACCACTGGGGCATGATTGGCCCTGTTACATTATTCTCCCTCTCTCCTCTTCCTTCCTGTCATCTCTTATTTATCAATCTCACACCCCTTGACTCTCCTTTTGCTTTTATGTTTGAAAGTTGTTTGACCAACAGTTCAATTTTTTAGCTACGCATGAAAACATGCTTTTCCTTTTTTATCAAATGCATTTCCATTACTCCATAATCCAATTCAGTAAAGCGTTTTGATAGTATTTTAGACAAACCAGGCATCTTGACAAGAAAAGTGCACAGTCTGAAGTTGCATAACTTGTCTTTTTTTCCAGATGGTGGAATAAACAATGTCCATGAAAATCATGCAGAGAAAAAACCTGTTTGATATTACTGGGTGGAGCAATAATGGTCTTTGCACAGAAAAGGCAAGGGAATTGTATTAAAGCTGGACAATTTGTCATAACATTAAACTTTTGTGTATCAGAAAAAAGACCAAATGTTTACAGACCAGAAAAAAAAAGTTTTTTTTTTTTTTTTACAGATATATCAGTGCTTATACATCAACATGAATGATGTGGAGGATCTGGAGTTGTGCTTAAGACCAGTAAATAAAAAGTTGGTCTGCAACTTCAATCATTATCCTCATCTTGAGATTTTGTACATTGAATTTCTTGGGCTCAATTTCCTGTGGTAAATTATATCAGATGATGTGGAATATCTGAAGTGGTACAAGAACATATGTCTTAGTATCACTTATGATAAATATAGACCGGATACAAGATGCCAGACTGCCATGTTTTAGAGCAGCAGCGGGAGACTTAGAGAGGAATGAGTTTCTTCCAGTCAGCTGTGCCAATGAGCAAACACAAGTTAATGGTGTCAGAAAAGGGTTAAAAGCCCGCTGCTTACTGACACACAGGGCAGAGAGGGACAGAGCTGTGAACTGGCTCCTCTTTCATTGCTGTACACCATGAGCTTCTTAATGTGGATAATTAGGACACAGATTTATGACATTTTGTCATAAATTTGCTAGAGTTTGTCATAATATTATAACATTATTAGATAAAAACAACATTTTCCCAACATGACTCTTATTTTCAGTTGCTTGAAATGACAAAATTGTTGTTACAGTTATGAAACTGTTGTCTCCAAATTTTGTGTAAATATTTTTGTGGTGCTGTTTTTCAAATGTGGCCCTAATATTGAGCAATACCATTCCCTATGTGAGAGTTTATAATTGAATTGAAGTTCCCTTTATATCCTTTTATGTTCTTTCTTATCATTTTTATATACTGAAAAGTGCACAGACGTCTTAAAATTGAAATGGAACAGCTCTGACCCTGAGGTAATGACTTGAGATGGGTTGACATAGACAGAGTCAGGTGAAGACATTTGAATGACAGGGGCAAAATGGTGCTTGACGGCCAACCAGTTAGGGAGTGGTTTCAACTGTCATCTCTATCAACATGGGAATAGCAGCAGCATGGAGAGAAAAGTGTGTGTGTGAGAGAGAGTGTGTGTGTGTTTGAAAGAGAGTAGATACGAAGGGTGAGAGAGAGAGAGTGCTGATGCATTCATGAAAAAAACAAAACAAACAAACAAAAAAAAAAACATGAAACATATCAATGCCATAGTGAACAAATGCAGAGCGGAGGCGTATGTCCCTGAGCCTACACCGCACATCATGAGAATATGGCGAAGGTAGAAAAAGGTGTGAAATGTATCGTCCGCTGAGAGCAGCAAAAGGATGAAACAATTATTTGTTTAAGAAATGTGCACTTGATCGTGTGTTGGCGACACGGTGTGAAGAGGCCTGCGGGTTGTACTGTCCCATTGGCATTCCCTAACCTCTCTTTTCCTCCTCAGTCACAAGGAAGACAGACTGTATTGTATGCAGTGTCAAGCAATCAACGCACACGACTTCAACACTATGTATGGAAATCCACAAATACACGATGATTCCCAACAGCGAACACTCATGCATCCGTTTGCTTGGCTTTCAGTAACGCTGCAGCTTGCGGTTTTCTCAAGAACAGCTCATCCAGGCAACTTCACACTCGACGCTGCACTTCCTTGGGTCTTCAGCAATACCCCCGAGGAGCGTGACGTTGAAAGGACGAATGGATATTGAGATAATTGAAGGACAGACAGACAGTCTTTTCTGTAATATAATTGGACCATTTTTCCCCCCAAAGCAAGATCAGAGACAACAATCTCATTCAAGGATACAGAAAAAAGCAACAGAAAAACAACAAGGTGGCAGACTTTGAAGAGGGAAAGTAGGCAGGGAGCTTGTATTCGTCACATTCATTTGATGACGCCTGAGTTGCTATAGTGTAAGGCAGTAGCATGAAAATAGAGAAAAGATGCACATATTCAGTGGGTTACAATGAAACTATTTTGACATATGCACCAGGCGAGCAACTACTGGACTGAATAGGTGCCACCTTTTGGGTCCTCTATCCAGGCTGCATAGTCCATGCTTATATCCGTGGCTTGTTACCACCCTAAACCTATTCACAGCCATTTTATAGATAGACTGCTTACTGTAAAGTATACTTTTGTGGTTAAGACAAGGACACACTAAACGATTAATTATCCTGTGACTTTGATAGCTGGTCTTTCCCTAGAATCCAAGTACACCTCTCTCTCTCTCATTCTCTAAAGTGCACACACATCCACAACAGCCTAATAATAATCACTAACGAACACTTGGATGTTTTCCATATGGGAGGAGAGTCGTGCATAGACACATCAGATGATGCCACTGACTCGACCTGTCTCCATCCCACTGAGCTTAATGGGTCAATGGCCTCTTCTACAGGCTTCTGGACAAACGAACTGTATCAAAGCTGTCCAATGACTGTTTTTACCTCACAGCATCCTACACATGAGCTTACATTATGTGTGCTAGTCAACCACCATTTAAAGTGGCATCGCAGACATAACCTTGGTGTTGTTAATACCACACCAATATATACATACATGTGTAGAGTATATATAAATATACACAAACTCTCACAGAAACACAAACACACACACACAGGCATGGGTAGCCCTGGGTCCAGACAGCCAGTCGTGTGCCAAATGTTTAATGAACATCGGCTGGCAGACTATCATAAGCAAACTCTGGCCCACACCACTGTTTGATGATTAGCTACAACCCACGGGGATACGCACACACACACGCGCACACATACACACACACAGAATCAATGGCTGTATAGAAACAAGATCGTGCATTGAGTAGAAGCAGCTAATAATGGATATATTCCCAAAACACACTGGTGAATAAAAGATATTTGTCTATTTCTCTGTTTCTCTTATTTCCTTTTTATAATATATTTTATCCTTGATAAGTCTTGCTTTACCTCTTTACATTCTGATAATTCCACATAGCTGCTTACTGTGAGTCGCTCATTTCTTATTTCTCTTGACCCTCTCGTTTTCAGCATTCTTTTCATGATATTTCCTTTCTTTCTACTTCTGAAGACTATGACTGCCTTCCCCCTCCATTGTCATTTTTCTCTTGTGAGACAGCTACTAGTCAACTGTGACAGCCAAACAAAGAGGCTTTATTTTTCAGCAAAGAAAAACTAATCTCTTTTGCAGTAAGAAATAATAACAGGAAAAAGGGACTCTCACATACAAAGAAGGCTGAATTTCACAAGTGCCTATTTAAATCCTTTAAATGCCTTTATTTGTAATGTATATAGGCAAATTCACAGGCCATGCATGTGAATGTCCTCATATTATTCTGTATGTAACATTAAGAAAATGCTTATAAGCAATGATACCTGCAGCTGCTGCAAGTTTTCACAACTGATGAGATACATTTCCTGAAACCTTTCACCCTTTTTCTCAAAACTGTAAACACAAAACACAATTTTCAAACTACATTCACAAGACCTCAGACTCTTCTTGCAAAATCAAACAAATGCCTCAAAACAGTTTTATCTGTGTTCAAATCAAACAGGGTTTTCAGATCATACATAAAGCCAGTCAAATAAAAAAACGCTGCTGAGCATTCATTACACACTACATCAGAAATTTTAAAACACGGTGTTCTGGGCTTGTAGCTCAAGAAAAAAAAGTTTAGCGTGTGTAATACTGTAAATCCATTTTGCTAAATAAATAAATTAGACGACTTCAGCACTTGCATACAGTAAAATTACATCACTGCAAAAGTCCACAGGGCAAAGTTAAAATGTAAATAAAACACACATTACAGTACACTGTGTACTGTAGGAGATTTTTCCTGGTATAGGGTTTTTGGTCATATGCCTTCCGCTGCCATGCAGAGAAAAATCTAATTACGGTTTGAGGAGTATGGTGGAAAGCAAACATTTATAAATTACTGGTTGATGATGAGGATACCGCGGTGAAAACTGATGATGTCCCAAACTATGACAAAGACAGGATGCTCTGCCTGCTCCAAAGGAAGACAACCCACCTTCACCTCAACCTTCAGTGCACTCTGAAGTGGGTTTCATCACGTTATCAGCAACAAGTGTGAACAAATTTGAGTCATTTTGTGACATCTGTGCTGTAATTGTCTTTAATCTCTGCCACCGAGGTTACATTATGCACAACAAGTGCATGACAGAGCAAAAATGTGTTTAAGTGAGTGAGAATGTACTTAAAGTTTGCAAATTGTATCTAGCTAGGTGGGTAAGGGTTCAGGTTCATTCAATAAATGGGTTCATGCCACTGAGCATTTGGTTCAGAAGATAGGGTTTAGTGCTTCAGCAATGCAGAAAAATTGTAAATCAACTGCAGTCAGCATCCTGTTGCATGTGCTCACACTTTGTAGGTGCGAGGCGCCAACATCAGCCAAAACATTTACGCAACATGCACAACACTGAACCTGACTTACAGCCACCATATTGATAATTTGCTGGCCAGCTCTATCAGTCACTGTTTATCTCACTTTCACCATCCATCGGGGCTATGATAACGTTGCAACAGCTCCATCAACACTCAAAATCGCGTCATCTAAATTCTGTATGAATGTGAAGAAGTGCCATAGTGCTAATTAGCTGTTAGTGCTGTGCAGGAGCTAAAGACAAGAAAGACACTCTGGAGTGAACAAAACTGTCCTTTGCATACAGGTGTCATGTTTGGGATTTCGTTGCAATATTTTTACACACCATGTGCCATATTTCAGAGCAATCCATCAAATAGTAGATATTTTAGACTGAATTAAAATGATAAAAAGACCAACTAAATACAACTATTTCAGCTAAATATATCAGGGAGTTGTCAGTATGTATGGGCAGGTCTTTGTTACAACATAAAAGATATGTGTGAGAAATTCAGATGAGATTGAAACCTGTGCAGTGTGAAAGTAATTGCCATAGATACAGATTTAATGAATTAATTTTCAATTAAGCATCGGTGCTGTCTATTGGGGACACTTTGATATAAACATGATAAGATTTTTGACAGAGTGTCTCAGTCCTTTTTGAACAGCATGCCGTGTGAATGATTTCACCCTAGTTTCAAAATAAAATAAAATGAAATCAAAAAGGTACACCAAACAGCTCAGTGGTTGTGTTACATACACTGATAGGTAAATGATGAAATACACTGCAAAATATCTTGAATAAGCGCTTGCTGGGCTTTTCTTGATACTTTTGCTTGACTCTGACTTATTTATTTAAATCTGTGCAAAGCCTCCTTGGTATTTTAGCAAAGGAATCTTGGGGAGAAACATGGTTAACAAATGGAGAAACAAAGACTTGAGCAGGGTGCCACATGGGCAGAGCAGTTATTGCACTAGACAGATATGGTGTGAATGAGGAAAGATTAGGTGGTTAGAGACTCTGCTTGTGTTAGGTAAGTAAACTGTAGCAGCGGGATGCCCTGAGCTTAAGCAGAGCTCTGCGGCGCTCCTTGAATTTCTGATTAGAACTGTAATAGATTTATATCAACCGGTCTTTTCATTAGCAAGGAAAAAAACAGGACCACAATAAACTTATCACACTTGCACACAGCAGTAAAGGCTTAACTTTATTTGGACCGTCTAATGTTTCGATTACTGACCATTATTTTCTTCCTTCTTTACATCTTCTCCTGTTTCAGTATTATTTCAACCTCATTCTTGATTCAACTCCACCACCTCATACTGTAATTACACACGAACACGCACACACACATACACACACATAAACCTATTATCTGAAAAATTCCACTCAGCTTCTGTGAGGAACACACGCACACACACACTACATTAGAAACAGAAAAAATATCTGGGCTCAGCATTAAGGATCAAGCAGTCCTGAGAGTAAATAGCCAATGGCACACAAAAAGCCACATCTTATTGACATTACGCTTACTGTGTGAAGATGAAGCTCTGATAAAAAAAAAACACTCTTAGTTTGAAATCTATTAGTCTGCTGATCACATTAGGTTGTTTTCAATTGTTCTGAGGTGTGTTCCCACATGTGAGTTTCAGTCTACTCACTTGTAAAAGCACGGTTACAAGTTACAGCTTATTTTTTTTAACTTAATTGTTGCAGACTTTCAATCCTTGGTTTGACTTTTAAATCCTCCTGCTCAGTTTTCAAATCAAATGATCATTTTTTTAATATTGCGAATGTAGATTACCCTATAAGGCAACAGCAGCTGGCTGGATGCATGAGATAATGTAAAAGAATAATCAGAGGGATGAATGTGACAGGCATCGACGATAATCACATTCTTAAAGCCAAGCCAAAACTCATTTTAGTGAAAGAAAAACATCCAGTCCAAAAAGTCCAATGAACAGGAGGGAAGATGTCTGTGTGGGAATAGAAGCTGTTTGAATATTTTCAAAGAAGTTGAGACTGACGTGCCATATCATGGGATTCAAAATGGACACACTTGGATGACCTAGCCATAATAACCACTAGATCTCTAGATCTTAGCACTTCAAAGTGAATATTAACTAATCAGTAGTGTGATCAAGCAGTTGAATATGACGGTTTCTATCTACGACTCTAAAAGGCACTGGAACTACATGTTTATTCTGCAAAAAACTCCCTTCTCATAAACAAGATTAAAATACACCGCTTGCCTTATGCACTTTGCTAGAATTGAATCTATGACCTGACCAGCATACATTCTTGATATTTGAGCCAAACTTTTTCTTTGTCGCATATAAAGATGTTCCTCTTTCATGTATGATAGATGCTATAGTATATGCGATATTTCTCTCTGACATCCTGGCTCTCTTTCTATTTAATGAGCCCTCATGAGAGAATGTTGTCACCAGGCCCACACATTGTTACTCAAGCCAAGCATAGGCATACTGTATGCATACAGAGATGTGTGAACGTAGACATATAAATCCATGGCGTTAATGAAATTTAAAAATGAAACATTTTGCATATGTTTCATTACATATGCAGATGCGGAAAAAGATGTTCCAACGGTTGCCAACACATTTTTGTCGGACACTGAGGACGATAACAACTGAGGGTCTGCTTTTCTTAAATCCAAGTAGATAAAGAGCACTGCCTGGAGTCAAAATACAGAAACAGGAGAACTGGCAAAAATAGAAGGTGCTGCTTAAAGTAGACTTGCACTCATACAAGTTGTTAAAAAAATTAAATTGAAGCTACTAGGACACAGTATTCTCTTAACAAAGTGCGGCAGAATGGACAATCAACCTTGACAGAACCAGTAATTACTGACGACAAGCAAGAGGAGGAACGGAAAAAAGCCATTATCCAATTAATCTGCTTTTAGAGAACACTCTTTTGCTGACTAAGAGGGGGGTGGGGGTGGGGGCTTCGTTTTTGTAGCGTAGGTGCATGCTTTATTCCATTATATTCTAAGAATATGTACTTTCCTTAAAGTATCATATGTATCCAAAAAAAATCCATTATCTAACATATCTAAAGTCAACAAGTACATAATGGGCAGCTCTTCCAAAATTACCTTTGCCACCTATTGGCAAAAAAGAACAACAGCAAAGTTGATCTGCAGATGCAAATGTGTTATCATGCACCACCTACAGGCAAGGAAAGGAACATCTTCAGGAATTTTAAAACAGAGGTCAATGATAGGCGCCTGGAGCTATAACGTGCATTATGTCCTGGTTAATATAAGAACTTTGAGTTTTTTTTTTTTTGCCGTTTTTTTTACATGAGTACATTGCAATTATCCAATAGGTTATGGTAGACAGAATTTGGAAGCAGACCAATGTGCCCATTTTAAAGACTTAAATGTTTGGAAATATTTGATGGAAATTTCTATTAATTAAAAAAAATCCACTGATGTTTGCCTTCATACTGTAGATGCAACAATATCAGCAAGATTGTTGTCAATATCGATTGGATATCTACTGTAAAAACAATTTTATCTACTGTATTTTCCGGCCACCAGCCACAAAAAGCATGATGAAGAAAAAAAAACATATATAAGTTGAATCGGACTATAGGTCGCATTTTTCGTAGGAAATTTATTTTATAAATCTGAGACCAAGAACAGACATTTCATCTTTAATGGTAAGTTATAGTAATAAGAATAGACGAGAGAACAACAGGCTGAATGGGCGTCTGTTAAGTTAATGTAACACATTAACAGATATTCAGATAACTATAGAATAAACAACATAAGTTTACCAAACTCTGGAGCTCACTCCAAATAACTAAGTCCATTGAATTCTTCATCCTTGGTGTCACTTTTGAGCAACTCCGCCAACTCCAGAGGTAAACAAAGTGTCGCTTCTTCTGTGTGGCAGAGCGCCCCCTCGCTAAAATTACCATACATATTGTAATATAGTCGCACCTAAGTATAAGTCGCAGGACCAGCCAAACCCTGAAAAAAAATGTGTGACTCATCGTTAAAAAAATATGATACTTGTCATTCACCATCAGACCGGATCAGTTAGCATGTATGTCACATTTATCTGATCATAGTTACCTGTACGCTGTGGTAATAATAGTTTTCTGTTTCTTCCCAAAGGACTTTCACACTTCACAGCCTTTCATGGTTTCTGGTTTACTTGCTGCTGATTTCACATTTAAGCTGTATTTAGGGTGTAAAGACAAAATGACACCAACCTCACCCTACTATCTTCTATCTGACTGAACAGCCTAACAAATTAGCACTTGCCAGGCATTGCCCTTTCAGATATATCTGCAAGAACTCATCATAAACTAACAATTGGGTGTGAATTAGGAAGGAAGAAAAAGTAAATCGTTGACTGGTAATGCAATGTCAACAGTTCGCAAACGATAGATAATTAACGGTGGTTCTTCAATGCAAATAGTGAAATAATCAACACAGTTCAGTTACTTTGCATCAGCGGCTGTATGTTAATGAGAGAAGAAAGGCCAGAATGCCTCTGTGCAATAGTACGAGTGGAAACATACATAGATCACCGGTGAATTCTGTTTATTGGAGAATTTGAAATTTAAAGAGGTTCTCAGGCACTCTGACATGTTGCGTTTATTACAATTACTCAAGCACAACTATACCTCAGTCGATGTGGTTTAGAAGGAGGAGGAGGAGGGGCTATGGGGGGTGAGGCGGTACAACAGGGTGATACCTTTAAGGTTTCATGTCACTTCCTGTTTGTTTCAGCTCCTGTGCTACCATACAGTATGATCTCCATGACAACCATGTTGGCCCTGGGTTTGGAG
>JAOXYL010000001.1:9739781-9759210 GCA_028564955.1 Terapon puta | reverse complement strand
GTGTGTGTGTGTGTGTGTGTGTGTGTGTGTGTATATGTATATATATAAGTGTGTGCGCATATATGTGCTGAAGTCAACACATTAAGCTGTATACAGTCTAATGTATGAATGTGTGAGAGCTAGGGCATGAAATGGGGAGGAGGGGGTATAATAGCGGATAAGGAGAGCCAAAATCCAACTCTCTAAGGGGAATCCAGCATCAAACAGATCCTGCTGCCTGAGGGCTGGCCTTCCCGCTCTGTCGGCGTGGAAACTACTCTCGCTGCACTTAGAGCTTCTGGATCAGCGAGGAGACACATAGCAGGTGGAGTGGCAGCAGAAATGACAGCCAGGGAGAGAGACAGAGAGATGAGGCAGGGAAGACTGTGATCGTTTTATCACTGCAGACTAAAGTGGTCCTGGGAATCATCAACAACGGGAGCCTTGGTGTTTGGTCCTATTTCTGTATAAGCACGGAACACCAGAGAATAATACCTGGGTGTGGGGCTGTTTATAGATTGGTTATTGCGAGAGGGTGAGTCGAATTTTAAACCGCACATTAACCCCCTTCATCACTCCCACCTAAAGTCTCCACGCTTCCTCCTAGTCAAGACAGCTTAGTGGCAACCATGGCAACGCATGCAAACAGGGATGCGGCTCTTTCTGCCAAGGCCCATGGTGTGACCAGTCGCAAATGTTAGCCTGAAGCGCAAAACTAAACAGACTGCCTGCTGAAAAGATAAACATGTAGAGTACCGTAATAACAAAAACGTTTTACTAGATGGAAACAGAAGTGCGAGAGGAGTGGGTCGCTTAGGTACTTGTGATGTTCTTTTATCAAAAGTGTCACCACAGAGACAGAACTCAAGCACCTGCCATTGTAAGGGGCATAGATGTGAATGGGAGATAGTTCTCATTTCCCTCCCAGAACAACAGAAGTTCATATAATCATCTTCCCGGCGCCTTCCATCCTGACGGCTATGTGATATGGCTGCTGGCACTGGTAAATGTGGGAGGACCAGGAATGTGTGTGGCTGGATGATAACACTGCTGTAAAATTTAATTAGCACAGAGCCATGGTGAGAATGACTTCATTTCTCACTGCATTATTAACTAGAGTACTATGTAAGAGCTTAGTCTCAATCAATGTACACAACAGGTTCATGAGTAAACGGGACCAACAAAGGAGGAGTCAAAGAAGAGAGGGAGGGAAAGAAAGAGAGAGAGAAAATGACACATTACAGATTCAAAAGTCCTGTAAAAAAAATGAGATTTGTATATAAAGCGAATCATTAAAGAAAACTCCTATTGGCTTTTCTGCCTCCATCCCAGCACAGGAGGTGTCTGTCCAGGCAAAAAGAGGATAAGACAGTATGCATGTGAAAAGAAAAGGGAGGGAGGATCTCGGAAGCCGGCTGAATAGCAATCCCACATTAGCAGCTTCACCTACTGTTTGGGGCCTGAGCTGGTGTGAATGGGCTGATTAGGGTCCTTGGCTCGACATGCTGAACACCACTTTCTATTTCACGATCCACAGCCTTTATTACAGCCCAGCTTCCTCATAATCCAGCTAAAAGTGGATATCTGAGGAGCCTGATCGGCTTAGGACTTGGCTAAAAATGTGGGATGTACGGCAGAGCGACACGGAGCAGAGTGCAGAGGTGTTCGTTATCATCTGTTTTCTATTTAGGACTGAGTGGGCACGGTTGAGCTCTGAGTCTGCGTGTGTGTGTGTTTGCGCACGCATGTGTGTCCACTCTACTCTGATCTATTACACTGACCTCTCCAGCCAGTCAAGTGAATACATGGCACACCATTTCACTTTCTCATCTTCTTACATTCTGGACTTGGGCATGGATTACAGTGATTACAATTTGATGAATAAGGCTCTATTTGTCAGAGGTGCACTAAGCTTGCCCTCTTAGCATGGGCTAATACAGTCATTATTAGTTTCAACACAACTCTATGTGTGCGTGTGCATCGAAATTGAACATGTTTCACTGAAGATCTCTGAATCTTCACAAGGCAGGACTTTGGAACAGCACAATTGGGAGCCATTTAAAGCCATTTTTCATTATCTGTGTCCTCGATTCAAGAGAAACACAACACGCCACATAGAAAAAACAATAATCTATAACCAAAAGTTTTCAGACAGAAACATATTTCATGATAATTGCTGTCTATATAACATATAGGGCACAGCGTGTTTGCAGATAAAATTTAGTTATCCCAGGATAGTCGCCAGATCTGTAGGATAATGGGACCATTTATCACCAACTAAAGATCAAAATGTTCTTTACTTTTATCTTTAACTTCCATGTGAGACTGATTTTAACTGTGTAAGCGTGGAGCAGGGCATTCCATTAAATGAGCATTGCCCTCAACAAGATTTGAATAAAGGTTAAAAAAAAAAAAAATCTAACTGAATTAAAAAAAAAAAACCTTCTTTCGTTTCTTTCTACATCCCTCAATTACCATTCCACAAGTCTCGCTGCTGGACCTAATTACACCAGCCACTTTGTTAAGGTGCCCTCTTGCTCCATCTGTTCAACGCATGTGTGCACAGAATCAAACCTGCACCCGTGCACACACCAAGTGCAAGCACTTCCAACAGACAGGCAGACAAAGGCAGGTCAAGGTACGCTTTCCCATCTGGATATACCTTTGTCTACATGAATGGTTAAACATCTACACCACCAATCAAGTGTGGCGATAAGAGAGACACTGGGACTCCACCTGGTCACATGATGTGGACATGAATCAAGACAGCATTACACCTGTCCAAGCCTTAGACACAGCTCATGCCCCGACCCAGGAGTGGCCTTTGACCTTAAGCCTGCACATGATTAAAGCACAGGGTTTAAGCTGACAACGTCTATGCATGCATGCGTGAGTATGTGTGAAAGAGGGAGAGGGAAAATTCGACGTTCAGGAACAGAAGCTCTTAGCAATAATCTGTCACTTTAATGAAAAATGCACGGGCCGTATGTGATGTGTGGATGATATATTATGACCAAATGTAGATAAATCAGCAACTTCTACGGTTACACTTTTCAAACAATGACGTGTAGCATCAATTCAAATAGATCTTGTGAGGAGAGGGCCTGGGCTCCTGTTTTTGTCTTGAGTTCACTGAGGTGATTTAACAACCCCTTCTTTTTTTCTGCTTATGTCATGTCTGGGGGAAAGAAGCAAGGCAAGGGAGGAGATAAAACGGAGACAAAACAAAGTCAAAAAGTAAAGGGTAAGCCGAGGAACTTTGGAAGGATGGGAAGCTTTCCCTTATAATTGACGATGATATGAAGAGACAGAAATGTGAAAGAGGAATGAGAAAGCACACACGCACTCTGCAGGATACAGTAGCCTGCAGTAGATTCCACATATCACAGTCTATAAGAGGACCAATCAAAAAGGCAAGCGTCTAACAAAAAGGCAAGCATCCAAAAGCAGATTCCAATACAGTGTCCCAGCCCCAGGAAGCTACACTGACTGACTATCACTGCTAGTTTTTCAAAAACGTCTCACATGTGAGCACACAGACGACACAGGGGGAGGAAACAAACTTCCTTTCTTTATCCTACTTTTTTGACTTTCATTTCAACTTCACACTCTTCACAGTTTCATCTTAATGATTTTCAGCAGCGCAACCTGTGAAAGACATCGTGGGTTGAGTCTCAAATTAAGCCTATTAGTCATCTCCTACCACCATTCTCACCTATACCCGAGCCATTTAAAGTCTGCACTGAATAGCTGCCTGCATGAACCAAGGATCCAACATTATATACAGAAACATAAATTCAGCAAAAAGGGTCATGGGGGTGACTTGGCAAATACATAGCACACAACATTTCCAATAACTAGAGGCTTGCTTTTAGGGTGAAAACCTTAATGCTTTCAAGTGCAGGGAGAGGAAAAATAACTCCATTTGGTAAAGGGGTTCACTGACTTTGTGAAGTGACCTTTACATCAATTTCAGGCTCTAGTTCAGAGTTATATCACACATGATAATTGTTAGGTCGGGTTGCACTAAAGACATCAAATGTAATTGCTCCTAAAGACAAAGACATTTACGTCTTCACGGATCCTTCCTAGACAAGGGCATTATTGCGCGCACACACAGCACCTTTGAATTGTGCTGTCTTTTGCACCTGGGGGCTCTTGCTCTGTCAAACACAACGATATATATATTTTTTAGTTAGTTATGTGATTCCCCTCAACGTGTACATGCCCATGCCAGCTTGGAAGTCAGTCAGGCTGTGACAAGGGCTCGCAAAGGAGGCGAAAATGACCAGACAGTGCCTGGAGAGATGTTTTCAGAGGGAAACTGTTAAAAAGCTATGGATGCTTTATAGATTCAATTTGCAGATTCAAGTCTCTTACACCTGTGTGGCTAACCACCATCGATCCATCATTCTGTGGAGCCCAATCCAATTTAGAGTGTCGAGAAGCCCCAGAGTCCCGCAGCCTTATCCTAACCCAGGCCACAGCCGCCACAAAGCCTACTTACCTTCATCCCCTGAAGTCTGCGGGTGTGTCTGTATACTTTTATGTGTGCGTGTGTATGTGTACCGAGGGAGACTGCAAACCAAGCTAAACACCTTAGCTGCTGGCTCATGTTAAAGTGTGCTGAGCCAATTTAGGGGTAAGGGAGGAGAGGAAGCTGAGAAAAACGCAGGGAACCCAGGCCAGGACCCTAACTCAAATGAAAGAGTACAACAGGAGGAGAGGAGAAAGGAGGAAAGAGAAGGAGAGGGTAAAGTAGCGAGGGAGCAATGTGTGCCTCTCGATGCTCGGTAAACAGTGCAGTAGACTGCAAGGAAGCTTTTAATCCTATTTTCTATTGCGTGGCAATCACACTCATGGCTACATAGCACTATAGACATAATCAAACTACTCCACCATCTAATCAAAATCTTGTGATGGGGAGCACAATCAATTGGCCATCTGATTGGTTTCTGCAGACAACAGACTGGTACACTCGAGTCCTCCCCGGTGCGAAAGCTTAATGGCACCATGCGTGTTCAGATTGACCATTCAAATCTATCCCCTTCACCGCTAATTACAGTATCTTCTGGCGCAGATGTTTCTGTTTTAATTCTCTTTGCTGCTCCATTGGACTGTAGCAACACCCCTGAGATCAATTATTAAAGGGTATTTAAAACTGTGGGAAAAGGAGGTGGCAGGGTGGTGTGAAAGTGAAAGCAGCTGTTTAAGTGCTTGTGCCGCAGACTAAACTTCACCTCCCATCTAAAACAGAAAGCATCCTGTGGGTTTCACTCACTCCAGCGACTAAACCCAGGGCAATTAAGGCCTGGATCTCCATAGGAGAGAAGGAGCAGGAAAATGGGAAAGAACGGGTGAGGCAGGAGAAGGGGAAAGACTCCATACCAATAACAGGCAATTATGTTTGGGGAGGGCCATTGTCAGGCCATGAGAGTATAGAAGAAGACAGCGGGGATATGGGATGGTAGGGAAATGAGGAGGAGTGTTATTTAGGAGGCAGATGGCAGAGAGGGGGAAATTAAGATGAATGGGCACTGAGAGGGCTGAGCTGGTGCTGGGGCTGGGCAGAGAAAAGTAATTAGCTGTGTTTGCTCTGGGAGGCTGGCAGTGAGTATGATGCCTGCAGTGACAAGCTAAAGCCTTGAGCTTTATTAGTCAACAAGGCCATGTCTGAAGCTTCCTGCAGGGGGCACCTGGACCACCAACGTTCCAGGACCTTCTTACCTGTAAAACACACCATAGGGTCTTTTCACAACACGGACACCGAGCAGCGGCTCTTTTACGCGCTGTAATTTCTCTTTACTCTAATCCCCTGTTAATGCAACATAGCCAAGCCATGGACACGCTTATAGCTACTGACCATCTCTTGCTCATACAGACGAACGGTATGTGAGTCCAATTCTTTTCTTCTCCCACATCGTTCCTTAGTTTTACCCCTTAATAACTGGCTCTATCCTTCTTCCTCACACCATTTCTCTCCATTTCTTATGTTGCAGCCACCTCTATCTGTCTCTTTCCTCCCACCCTCTATATCTACCTCCCCCTCGTCCCTTTCCAATCTAATTTCAGATAAGTCGTAGCAGAACAACAGAGTAAGGCCCTTTATCATTGCCATCAATGATGTGGGTGGATTGAGCGTGAATAATTTTATTCATGCGTGCCTGTACCCAGCCCACTGGGATTCCAATTACAAGTAATAAGAGGTAATAGGGTTAAAGCGTAATTTTTTAAGTGCCTCAGTTATGATTGTAGAAAACCTTTGACAAGGGAAGCACGCTGTTGTTTGTTCTAACAACAGCTAAAAGCACTGTATCTGCTCACAACTATGAATAATATAGGATGATTTAATTTAGAGTGGTTAGTATCCTATCCAGTCTACACTTGGATGTCATATAGATATACATGCATACCTCTGCCCTTTCGTTTCAAATATTAACATTTCTTTTTCTAAACGATGACTGAATACTTGAAGTGCTCTAAGCTACAAGTGGCTAACATCCAATTTGTTCCACAGCATTCAGCCTGTATGCTTGATATTGGAACACATGCCTCTTCAAAATCATTCAGCACATAGGTCAGCAGTGAGAAATTCAAGCCAAAAAACTGTTATATTCTCCACAAAACTCTAGGACACTTGACTCATATACTGATATGAACAGACATCTAAAGCTTCCTTTACATAAGATTTTACAAATGTGAAAGATCCCAACTTCTTTCAAAAGCACAGAGTTGAACTCAAAATGCTGCAGTTACTGAACAATTCAGCAACCTTATCAGACCGAGTCGCAAGAACAGCCCACACACTCCTTTCAAAGAATCCTAACCCTGCTTCTCCAACAGTCTGCACATCACAGTGCCTGAAACTGTTTTAGCAATGGCCTTTCACACTTTCAGAAGGCACACACAAGGTCGCAAAAAAGGCAAACGGACATCTGAAAAGGTCACTGGACACACAGAAAAAGCAGGACACATGAATTGTCGACAGGAATTTGCATTGCTTGCAACAGATTTTTAAGAATGATTTCAAACAGTACATAAAAGACAAAGCTGAGCATGCTTGAGGCTTTAGCGTTGTTTTTGCTTTACCATGGTTAACAGGTCTGAGAACCTGCCGGAAGGAGCCAGGGCTGATTGTCTGTTGCTGGTTCTCTGTAAGGAGGGCAGTGGACAAATAATGCCAACACATAAAGTACTAAGAGAGATCAAACAGGTCATGAAGCGACGACGGCTATGGAGTAAAGTCCATTTGAAAGAAATACTTTGTTTCAGGGCACATGTGTAATTTGCCCTGAAAATGTAATAGGCAATCAATTTAGCACAGTCATTCATCTTGAATTTGTAACATGTGTTTGCTCTTCCAATTTCCATTTCCTGGATTTTGATTTAAGGCTGCCAGATTAAAAAAACAGAACTCTCGGTGTGTGTTGCCTTTTTCTGAGATCCAAAAATCAAACAGTTGTAGTAATGTTGTCAGTTTTCTCTGGCACTGTGCTGCCAACAAGCGTGTGTGCAAATAGCAGACCAGTGTATTTTGTGAGTGACTGAGAATGAGAGTGTATGGAGCCAAGGTGTTAGAATCCAAGCATTTATTCAATTCACTCACCGTGTTATTATTTTTAAAAAATGCATCCAGTTGGCAGGTTAAGAATGAAATTTGTTGCAATTTTGAACATCTGACTGGAATCAGAACATTGTTCACAGTTTTTCAAGACAATATGGGTACTAGGTTCTATGTGTGTGTCTTTGTTTGTGTATAAACGTAGGTAAAGGATTTGAGACTCACCTCTGGGTCTTGGCGCTCTCTTCCTGCGGTCTCTGAATGCAGCTCCTGACTGTAGGGCTTCCAGCAAACTATCCATCACACCTGTCTCATCATTCTCTGAAAAACCCAAGAAAAAAGAATGAGGGGGTGTTGAAAGATAGAGGAAAGGTAAAGAAACAAAATCAGATAAAGTGCAGTTTCTTTTCCTGGTAAGGTTTTACAATGGGAAGCCACTATATGGATTTAAATGTATCATTATACAATTAAATATTGGGACCGTTTTTTTTTTTTGCAACCTAGTGTGATTTAGCACAACACTGTAGCTCTGCCTAGCTAGAGAGTATGAATAATAAAGATATTAACTGGCTATAGTCACATATACAAGCTGTCAAGCTGGAAATGAATGTTGGTATTTCATGTTATTTTCTTTTGAATACTCTTCACTAAAATGTAGATATGTTGTACAAAGCGATAGGCTGAGCAGATATGACATGAAAATCATTCCCTATGTTGGTAGTGCTGAAAACCTAGCCTTGACACCAGAAGCAGAATGATGGACCTGGCTAGTAATTTACAATGAAAACAGTCACCAGTGGATGGGACAGAAAATAGATAGCAGGTGTATGGGAATGTTCAAGGAGAACATAGCGTGTCAACAAAGTCTATGCCGTGGTCATGCAGATATGAATGTGTGAGTGTGGGTGTTTTCTTATCTACACTGCGACCGTGCTGCCAATGAAGTCTTTGTCTTGCACAATGTCGGTGTGAAGGGCAGCTTGCAACTGAACTCTTGGTCACTTATATAAACATTTTTTTCACCAGTGCCATTGCCATTTCCTACTGACTACTGACATCGAAAGCTACATGCTGCATTTGGTTGTTTTGTTTAGTGTCTTTCATGAGTCTGAAAAAAAAAAAAAAGGTACTTTGGTATCTGTAGGTGAAAAGCCATTTTCTGTATGACCACATTTCAGAGAGCCATAACCTGTTGCCTCTACACAGGTAGTGTGGCAACTGATTTGAAAGTCAGACACATCTTTATGGTCACCATTTCATACTGTCCTCATTTCTAATGGTTCTATGTATATTTATCCACTGACTGAAAATTAAATCACAAATACATTTATTGCAGAACTTATTGTGTCAAATTAGCAAAATTACTCATATTTCAAAAGAATAATTTTTGTCAAGTACATTTCACAAAAAAAATGTAATTTAACTGAACCAAGATCTCTAAAAGAGGAGTAGATGATATTTGAACCTTACCTACAATGAGACTATCGATAAAGATAAATTTGCACGCTCATTAGTATTTCGTGCCTCCTCAGTGAATTTCCCTCAACACCAGGCCCTAACTATCCTACAGCAATGAAATCGAGCTCTGCTCTGGATTTTTAAGTCTGCTGTCACCCACAGAGCTTTATGTCTTGTACTGCTTTACAGAACAAAGGATCCTGCCAGAGTCAGACAGTCCTGTCACTGTAAAATGCAATATAAGGACACAGAACATACACACTCATCTCGGGGTTGCTAATAATTGTATGGTATTCATGATCACAGTTCCGCCTGCACATTTAGCAAATCTGAACCATTATTATAGACATTTCGTATGTTCACACTTAATATGTTCATAGGCAATATACTCTGTGCCGCGTGCTGTACTGTGCTCTTCATTGCATGCATTAGACTGATTCAACATGGTATGATGTGCCAGAAAAGTTAAAACTTCATTGGCTTCATAGGGGCCAAGCTGTACCATCAGCCATGATGTGACTGCTGGGTCCCACCAGTGATTTAGTGAAGGGTGGGAGGACATTGCTCTGATTAAGGTTGTGTGTGTTTTTCTCACTCCTTCCATTTGTCTGACTATTCCCTGCGGAACAATAACACACACTGGGTAGAAAAAATAAATAAATACACAAAATAAAAAATTAAATTCTATGACTGAGACGTGGCAACCAGGACCTTTACAGGGCCAAAGGTCATTTAATTTTATATTAACACGTGGGGCTCCGTTTTTGTGAAATCAGGTACCAGCACAAAGTACCGTTTATTCATTTTTTTACTGTCCACTGTCTATTTGAGGCATCAGGCAGAAGATACTACTGTGGATAGTTTTATGATCCAAAAGTTACTATATGCTGATCCTTAATAGGTCATAGGTTGAGGACATTTCATTGGCGTTGAATTAAATTATTGCTGTTTAAAGAAAGAAAAAAAAAATTGGCATGAGAGAAACACACACACATACACACACACAGTGATTGATGTAGTCTCCTGTTCCAAGACCAGACTAATGCCAGAATCACAGACTGTTACCGAGTACACAGTAAAAAAAAATCTGTTTATTATCTTAAAAAAAACAGACTGCAACTGATATAAATGGTTAACTGCTTTAAATAAATTATTTAATTCAGATGTGAAAAGTTGCAACGTCACCATGAACACTGTGGCATGTCATTATTTATTAACACTGATTGACCTTGACAGCAAATTTGTACAAAGTCCATCACCACGCTTAACGGAAATCAAAAGTCTTTCATGTAAATATGTTTGAGTGTGTAATATGTGTTAAATATGTGCAGATGCAGGTACAATTGGTCTGTCTCAAAAGTGATTCATGCGGAGTGGGACTGTAGTCAGTGATGAACCTCTGACATTTCTCACCTCTGTCAGATGCCTTCGAGCTACTCCGCTCGTCTGTTTCAGTCCGAGACTCTTTCATAAGGCGGTGTTTACAATAACTCAACTCACACTGAACCACAGGGCCTGCAATCTGAAAATCTTCTTTCGTGTTTATAGTACCATGCAGCACCATGGTTGGTTTTCTGCAAACCTACATAAACTGTCATTCAGCTGCACAGTACACGGTCCCTTTACAGCAAACCCTCCTCTATGTCGACGCTCCAGTATTGAGGGCAGAGGGTCCCCAGGGTGGTGGGTTGTGGTTGTACCCAAACCCCATGCCACTGCGGCAACACACACACACACAAAGTGGATATATCATGGCCCACTTCCTCGTCTGCCTGCTTCTATGTGTGTGTTTGGTGAGCCTTTCAGTTGCAACAGTTGCACTCGTCCTCTGGCTGATATGTGCCCAGTTCTTCATCATTACGCAGAGCAGAGAGGCAGCACGAATTTCTGAGCAAAACCAACGCTCCTCGACGTCCAAATTTGTCTTCACTGCTGTGGCAATTCATCACAGGCAGCAAGCCTCACACTCCCCACAACGCACACAGACACGTACGCAAAACACACGGGGTGCACACAGAAAACGCGCAAACAGGAGCCGATCAATCTATTCCAAACCTGCACTGTGTGCCTTCATGTATAGTACTCCGTTTGACTCCAACCCACAAGAACATGAAACGGTTCGTGCGCCTCGGGAGGCAAGGAAAAAGAAACACACTCAGATCTGCCGCCTCAGGAATATATGGGAGCAAAAACAGTCCAATTTTACACATCAATCAGGAGCAACTCAGACAGGCCAAGACAGAAAACTGCTTTATAGAATGTAGACAAGAGGTGCTTTCAGACAGCCCGACACAGAAAATCATAACACATATTCATATACTCACACCTACATGCTCGCAAACTTAGAGAGACAGATCACAGACGTGTCACATGGATAGTAATGAAGGAGGAACACATGGCAGAAGAGTATTAGTCAGGCTAGTAGCTGTGAAATTGGGTTTGAAACAGAAATTCAGCTCGTGAAAGGTGGTGTGGTGGAAAAAGGATGTGGCGAGAGAACAAAGACTAGTGAGCGGAACGGGGCAGTAAAGAGTGGTATCCCAGCTTTGGCAGTGGAGCTACTGATTGGTGCTTTGATGTGCACTATTCGCCTGCCTATTTCTATTCTGCTGCATCGAGGACCAGAGCTCTCGTGACAGGTGTGCAATATGCGCAGAGACTTTATGCCTTAACTTTCACAAAAAAAGGGGACAACACTCTCACAAGACAGTCTAGGCCTTACTGATAGCTATTTAAAGAATAGTGTGTCTTTCTTGTGTTCACATCGTCTTCATGTACAGTAAGCTCAAAGTCTTGTGTTTTAAAAGAAAACAGGAACTGCAAATACGCTCTACTGTCTAGCTTGACTGGCACGTCTGTCTTGACTGTACTCTTCACTGGGAAAGCAAAAAAACAACAAAGTAAATCAGTGATTAGCTGTAAAAATGCACAAGTGTACAAGTCAGACAAAAAAGATTAAGACTGAAAGGTGTTTACTCTACCACAAAACAAAAGAATAAACTCTGGGAGTGGAAATAAGACAAAGCTGAACCTCCACTTCTGAAAAAGGTAATACTTATCCTCCTGTCTGTAGGGAAGCTTCAATCACCATCTATTTAATCAGAGCCCGTTCAGACTGGCGTTTTCCGCTGTCTGGACATGCAGCCCGTCTGTATCGATGCCTACCCTCTATTCAGACCCCGACTAATGTCTCCCGCCACTTCACTCAACGGGATGTGGCACTTATCATCAGGACAATGACCCGGTTGTAGCAGTGTGTAGCGGAGGTGGTCCGGAGCAAGGCAAGAAATAGGGTCAATTGGGCTGGGATGGAAAAGCTAAGGAGAGAAAATGACATGCCTGAGTACAATGAAAGCAGGCCGATCACTGTGTTCCCCCAGACACTTAGAGAGCAAAGGATTCACGAAGGCGAGGCAGCCCTCTCTCTATGTCTATTGAATACCCTCTGCCCCACTTCACTGATACTTTGAGCAGCAGGTAGCAGAGCCTTTCAATGGGTGATGAAGAGGATGCGTAAATGACAGTCGTGCATCATCACCAGCTCTTGAATATTGCAGTACATCGCTGTTGATCATCCTTGCAACAGTAAATCTGAGTCCTTGGTGTTACAGTGATAAAAGATTTTATGTTTTTCACCAGTGGCACCTTAACCAAGGAGCACATAATAAGTTTATCAGCTGCAAGGCTATAATCAGGGTAGAAAATAAGAAAATCTCACCATGCAGATTTGTTTAGTTTGGGTGGTTTTTTTTGAATGTTTGCTCTTTTTTTGTGGATTTCCCTTTAAAAAAATCATTCAGTGATATTCTGAGACAATTTAAAATTTCAGGCACGCACTCTATGAGGGGAAAAGAGGATTTGTATCAAGGCATTTAGAATTCATAGTTTCTATACTAGAGATGGAGGTACTGGTAATACAAAATCTAAGTGACACTATAGAGGAAAGGGGGCTGGGGCGGTGTCCACCATAGCAAAAGTGCCTTTTATATCAGCTGCAGGTGTAAATATGTAATTGTATGCTAAAATACTAACCATAAAAATATTAAATCCACTGCAAACAGTGAATAACAGATCCAAGAACAAGTGTAGTAACCTGGCTCGTACTACCAACTAGTGGTGAAAACGTGCTTTTTTCCACAGTGCTGATGTACTGTGACACCATGCTACAACACAGGAGGCTTCAGCAGAAACAAGACTGATGAAAAAGGTTCAGCAGATCTTGTGAGTTACCTTTCACTACACAGCGACCAGTGCAGATGTGTTTTTGATTCCTCCGAAATCTAGTGTGGGTTTTTGTAAAAACAATAAACTGGCTTTGGGGGGTCCAATACATTCACACTTAATGAAACACAATGGACGAGCACTCAGCGGACATTGAGGCATTGTTGCAGCCTAGTTGCCCACAGCAACACAGGGAAGCAGCCCAATGTCCAGCGGGTTGTAGCAGATGCCAGTGCAATCCCAACCAAACTGTCAGCTGATTAAAAAAAAAAAAAAAAAGAAAAGGTATGAGGGACTGAAACGAATAATAGGAATGCCAACTACATGATCACTGTATATGTGCAGTATCTCATGAGAACATACAGTATCTCGTAATAGCTCCCTCTTCGCAAAAAGGTTCTTGTCTCTCTCTCTCTCTGTCTCTCTCTCTCCCCCTTCCTTATGCCCCTCCTATGCATTTAGCATCTTTGCATGCAGGGTTGCATCTCTAGCTGTTCTTCTATTTGACATCTTAATAGTTCATTGCTTGTAGCCATGTAGAGAATGTTAAATAAAGCTCTGATGTGTAATTTGTCGCTCCACAAACATTCCCGCTCCCGGCCTACCCTGGGAGTTAATGCAACAGATTTGTCATACACAACCCAGGCACAGCTAGAGGAGGAGGAAAAAACACCTATTCAATCTGAATTTCAATCTCCATAGGGCTCTATGCAAATGCATGCAAGCTGATGCTCTCGCTCTCCCAGACTGCCACAACACACAGTGCACATGACGAAAATCAGGCTGCGCATTATAGTGTAGGTAGGAGCCCAGACTGTGGCAGGTAAATGAGACAGAGTAAAATGAGAACGAAACGGGGAGAACGTCACATTTCTGGAATGCATAAGTAGGCAAAGCTAAAACTAAACTGAATGCAGATACCTGCAGCAGGTAAAGAAGCTGAAATCCATTTTGATCATTTCCTTCAGGAACACCCCACAACCCCCCCCTTCCTTCCCCCTGTCTCTCATTGCTGTGCCCTTCAGCATAATGTGGATATGCAGCCTCTCCGGGGCTTTTTAGGGAATTGATGGATAATCAGATGATTACACAGAAAATCTCCATTGAGGACAATCCTCCCTGACAAACAAAGAGAAAGCTCTTTAGTTAATAAATAGGCTGAGAGACAGACAGAGTGAGAGTGTGCGAGTGAGTAAATCCTGTCCTGGGTTGGCAGCACAATGCCAAATCTCTATCACATATTCATTTCATCCCAACAATCTGTGTGTGCGTATGCATCTGTGTGCATGTGCGCATGTGTGTCATACATTGCCAGCAACATCACTTCTTGGGGATGTCACCGAGTTTGCCTTTAGCTTTATCTTAATTTGAGCGTATCTAAATAAATTTCAAGCTCTAGGCATATTTTTATAAGCCTTTCTGACAAAATTTGGCTGAAGTTTGTTTTCATCATTTTCTTATTTCTGAACTAGTTTTCTGAAATGGAAAAGTTTGCAGCGAAACACAACTTTGCACACAAGCACGGGGGAGAGAAGTCCAAGCTGTCAATCCGAGTGAGTCACAAACAAAACACTCAAGAGTTATTCAAATTCACATAAGGACACAAACATGCAGTGCCAGGTATTTATTCCCTTTTATTGGACTAAAACAAAGTGGTTATATATTTTCCTCTGACACTAATGAACAGAAACCTAATTTTAATGCCACAAAACCCAAAGCAAATCTAAATTAAGTCCATAATAAAATCTGTATTCGCCCTTACAATCCAATAACTAAGTCAATGTTATTGTCATCTGGACACTTTCAGTTTCCCCATTCTTTCTTATAAAACTACTCTGCAATATTGAGCTGCATGGCATCTGCAAAAGAACAGCAGTTTCTTTTAAGCCAGACTTGCTGGAAATTAAGCTGTCCTACTTCTCTAGATTGTGCTGTATTCATTTTACCCTCTACCTTCACGGGTCTACCAGGGATTTCTGCAGAGAAGTATTCCCACAGAGTGATGCTGCCACCAGTATGCTTCACGCTGGAGGTCGGCACATTTCTAATCATGTTTGGTTTAAAGCAAATGTGTTGTTTAGTAAAATGATTGGGGGAGGGGGTGCTGAGTTTCAGTATTTTTAGACCAAAGAATGGATGGAAATGTATATGCAGGCTCTCTCTCCTCATATTTTAACTCCAGCGGGCCTTCAAACTAATTTCAAGCTGTGTTTCAAACCTCCTTCTAAAGACTATTCACCATCAAATGATCATCATTGCCAAGCCTTGATTATAAAAACATCAATCATACAACACTGACCTATTGGTGGTAGTTAAATATTTTGGCTTTAACCCTATTACTGGTATTTTCAGAAAACCCTAGTGTAGAACTCGAGTCCACATTACTGACTGACAAATATACAGTGCATAACCTACCCAGCAGAATCATGCTCATTAATTTTCACTGGAAACGGTCCTTGGTTTGGATGAGCCCAGCACTGTAAAACTTCAGGCACTCAAATGGTGACAACTGAAGAATGTCTAGGACAGAGTAAAGGGGAGAGGGAGAGGTTTGTTTTGTGGTTTAGCCAAGAGAGGCCTTGGTTTGGCGAGATAGTATGCCCGCGGCGGTACTGGAGGACGGTGGTTTTCTACTTTCACTGTACACGTCTACAGGAGTGCTACCGTGGCTGGCACAGCGATGTTAGCTGTAGATGCTGGTGCAGGACTAGGGACTGCCAAGCTCTCTGCCAGCCTTGGCTTTGGCTTTAGAAATGGGTCTGGAGGCTACACTGTTGAACAAGTTTCTGGCATCAGTGGTGCTCCAAAGAGCAAGGGGGAAAAAAACAAAACACAAAAAAACACAACAACTGGCAGTTGGACCCAGATGCTCTGGCATAAGGTAGACATTGCATTCTTCATAGCTCTGTCTGAACCTGCTTAGCAAATAGAGTTATCATTCTAGTTACATTATCCCTGAAGGCCCCGCAAAGGACAGTGTTTTGTGGGAAAAAAAGTATATTTAATAAGGTCAAAAACTCTTTAAACATGTATTGATATAAGACGCAATCTCACTAATTGCAAAAGCGCATAACACCTGACTGCAACACTGGCAATATTTAAATAAAAGGTCTACCTCTCAATACAGGATGTAATCAGAAAAATAATTCATCTGGTGTGTGGGAACATCAAAGGAGACTCGACAACATGTTTTTGATAACGGAAAACCAGACATCCGCCAGTCCATTTCTGAAACTGTACACATCATACTCTTATCAGTAAGCAGCAGATTGATCATAAAGCCTGAAATCGTTTGCAGTCACAAACATTAACATGTAGTAACAGAGTGAGCTGTGTCCCCATAAATACAATAAATCTGTGTTACAGCCATGAGAAAAAAGAACTAAACTGTAATTTAGAACCAGACTCTGTTAAAAGAAAATATGGGGCTGCGTGGGTTGTTACAGATACAAGTGAGACATGAAATATTATCCAGGAAGGCCGATTCGAGTAACAGACTCATGTGTTTGAAGGGTTCTTATACACATGTATATAGAGACAAGATTGTACAACTCCAGAAAGTCGTCATAGTGGTAGTTGATTTTTTTTATCGTAACAACTGCAAGCTAAAAAAGAGAAACATGTTGATACTCAACATATATTAATTAGAAATGAGCCCACAAACGGTTTACATGCCCAACTCCTCTGCGCACACTGGCCGCTTCACATTCAAACTTATTTTGTTGTTGTTTGTTATTTAAAAACCAGAGACATCTTAGTTGTTTTTAACATCTCCTAACTTGGAAAGTGATTGTTCATCCCCACATCTTATCATTAGCACATTTTTAAACTCAGCGGATTAGAAGGGACAAAAGAGTCATTTGTTTGTTATGCAGCTGTTTTTTTTTTCTTTAGGCGAATGATTCTTCACACTGTATTTGGCTGTTTTTGACAGCAAACCTTTTGCTTGCAGCCCACTCCAAGACTTTCAGCATTCATTCATTCATTTTCTGTACCTGCTTATCCTGAGCACACAGGGTCACAGAGGTGCTGGAGCGTATCCCAGCTATCATTGGGTGAGAGGATGCCAGTCAGTCGCAGGGCTGACATTGAAGGACAGACAACCACTCACACTCACATTCACATTCACACCTCAGGGCAATTTGGAGTTGCCGGTTTACTTAACCTGCACGTCTTTGGATTGTGGAAGGAAGCTGGAGAGAACCCACGCAGGCACAGGGAGAACATGGAAACTCCACACAGTGCTACCTTTAATAATGATAATTCTAATCTTTTAAATCTCTTAAATGAGTAACTCACTGGATGGATGATGTCAACAAAGGTTGTCTTTCCGCCAGTTGACCTGGTTCAAAGGTCATTTTGGCAATCATATATCTTGCTTAAGCATCTTGTAGCAATACACTGAAACTCTACAATCCTGAGAGTGTTCTAGGCCAGCCCAGTGCTCCGACCTCCACGGAAGGGTCAACCAAGAGTTACATTCTCTACCTCGACCAATAACCAATCAATAGTCATAATATCACCTTTGAACCCCAAGAGTGAAATCTGCACAATGCTACATGCCCTGAGCAACATGAACATGACACAGAGTGTGTTGCCAAATGTGCCTGGGATAATAATATATGACTTTCATAATGTGGGAAACTACATTTGATAGCCATCAAGACTAAAATAAAAGTCATGCCTATGATTTCAACGAGTGACTGACATTTTCTTAAAACTTTTTCAGCAATCTGTTTTAATGTCACACAACTGGTAATTTTCCATTGAAATTATTTCCAGCAATGCTTAACGACTTGTCCATCAATCAAAATGAGCACAAATGCCTTTCGTGCAGATGGGTGGGTTTTAATTTTTCAAGAGATAAACACTGAAATGTGAGACAATAGGTGTCTCCTCTAATCCATTAAAATGGGACTTCTGTTTGCTTGATAAATGAGAGTCATTGTCTTTGAATGATCTCTTACACCATTTGACCCTAGATTGATCCAGCACACTGCTCCCTGTAAAGGGCTTAATGATGCAAGTGTTGACAGGAAAAGCAGATTGAATCGTCTCTACCTGCATTGACTTCCAGCAACCTCCTCTTTTTCTGCTGTCTCTCCTGTTTTTCACGCTCAGCCTTCTCCTTTGCGGCCCGTGCTCTCCTCTGTTTCTCCTCCGACTCCCTCCGCCTCAGATTCTCCTTCAGTGCTTGCTGCGAGTGGGAAGAGGGAGAAAGATAAAGTGAGAGAGGGACAGAATGAAAGAGAAAACAAGACGGATTGCTAAGTGGGGTTAATTACAGCAGCGTAGAGCCCGTCAAACGAAGAGGCAGCTGTCAGATGCTGCAGACGTCTCCATCAGGCACCTTTAAAGTCAGATGAAGCTTCAGAGGTGCGTTGCCACCCTGGTCTTGCCAGGCACATAATAACTTGACACCAGTGATTTGAGACACGAGGGATCCTTGAGCATGATGGAATAATAATCTTAGACACGATCAAACAAGGAGAGAAAATATGTCGGCATGTGTTAAATAACAACAAATTATCTGAATTAAACGGAGAATATAAAATATATGAACCATGAAAAGGCACAAAGATGCTGGTATCAAGCCAATGTGTGTGTGTGTGTGTGCACGTATACAGTAGGTGTCAGGGTCAGTAAGACCTGGTGGTTAATACAATTCCTTTGTAACATACTGCACAGGAGGTGCTGAGCTGAACACAACTGCTGTGTTGTGTGGGTGGACATTGATGACTACCACACTACGTCTGACTGGAATGACTAATATTCAAGAAAAAAATTTCAAGCTTTACACCATAACATATTTTATAATATCATATATACATGTAGAGTTCCAATTTTTAAGTGGTCTGCCTAAAAATGATGTTAATTTGTGGTCAACACCAAACAGTGCAGCAATCGTTCATTTTTGTTCTTTTGTCCAGCCTCTGTTTAGACGAGACAACTATAAAATTTTTCAGACCATAAGGCATACCGGATTATAAAGTGCAATATCAATGAATGGGTCTATTTTCATAAATTTTCATACATAAAGCTAACTGGATTATAAGGCGCATTAAACAAAACAAAACAGTAAGTATACATTACTCCGCGAGTCTCTTGACGACAGAAGCTGTAAAGCTCCAACCACCTATCAAGCGGTGTGGTTGTGTGGTTTACCAAAGTCATTTTGACAGATTTTTGAGCTCGGTGTACCACATGAAA
>JAOXYL010000001.1:9703827-9714078 GCA_028564955.1 Terapon puta | reverse complement strand
AAGCAATGGTGTGACTGTCTAACAAAATACTCTGTTGGGGTCACTTATAACTTCATGAAAATAACATGAAATGAAACATAAAAGAGGTGACTTCAATAAGATAAAGAGCGAAACGTGTGGCATGAGATTTGGATGACAGAACAGCAAACGTGAACCCAGTTCTTGGGAAAAGGCTGAAAGGAAACAAATACTTACATAGATTCTGTGCAATCTTGGGATCGAGCACCTTGAGCTCTTTAATTCTCTTCTTTATAGATTTCTTATCCTCCAGATCCTCCTCTTCCTTTTTGGCTGATGAAGACAGAAACGCTGAATTATCATTAATACAAAAAGGAAAAATTTACACAAATGCATGCACTTACTGTGTTGCTGACGTGTGTATGATACACACAAATTCAGATACAGTGAGATTATGAGATTTACATAGGTTGTTTTTTTTTTTTGGTGCCACAAAAAGCAAGCATGTATCTGGAGTGTAGAGCCTGTTCAGTTACTTTTTATTAATCTACTGAGTTGTAATGCTGAATTAATTTAAAAGATGTACATAATTCAAACTTAAAAACAAAGGCAATGTGTTCTTCTTTTTGTTTGCTTACATATCTTCCCAAGTGAACAATGCCACAGTCCACCATGACATGATGTCATGCTGCTTGAGGAGCATTACGGAAAGGGATTATGGGTGTTGTCATCACACCACTGACTGAGTAAGGTTTGTGTGAGACATGGCTGTTCCATAAACACAATGTTGTACATAAAGAAAACAGGTTACAGGTGAAGGTAAATCTGTTCTAAGTCACAGGGAGCCATGTAGGTGGGATTGTGATATTATTGTTGGTAGATAGGAGGGAGATCAGGAGATATGGATTTCGGGAAAAAAAAAAAAAAGGAGACGCTGATATCCACAAACACGTATACCTAACCCTCTTGAGCCACACTCACAAAGAGGAGTTCATGGTTGGTTTTAATTATTTAAGACACCAGATTAAGAGAACAAAATGTGCATCCCTGGAGTATGCCGGGTAATTGTCTGGTGCTGTAATTATGGTGCGTGTGGTGAGAGGAGAGGAGAAGAGAAGGGAAAGGAGGAGAGGAGAGGGGTTAATCCACGGGAAAGGTATTTCTACAGTTCCACATGGGCTTGGTCTTCTTTCGAGGATCCTATATCTAATTAAAAAGTGAAGCGCTATGCCAGGAGCTCCCGCAGAAAAGACTGTTAGCATGTCCACAAACATGAACACCTACAGCGCAGCCCACCACACACAGAAATACACAGGCACTGCCACACACTGAGCTATCCTTGGACTTACGTGGCTCCTCCGTCGGTACACTCTCCTCACAGTCTTACAACGTGCGAGAAGGAGGGAAACACAAAGGACAGACGTGGAAGACAATGGGAAAAGGTGTACCAAGGAAAAGGGAGAGGAAAGTGAAGGAAGAGATAAAAATACATTTTACAAGACTGCATCCTGCCCACTGCAGCGTGAAACATGAAGAGACTCGAGAAGAGAGGCGAGGAAAGAACAAATTCACCATACAAATTCAAATGAAAAATGGCTGAATATAAGTGGGAACAAATAAATCAAAAAGAAAATTGGAGAAAAATACTAATTACCTGAGTGTTTAAGAACCAATTTCACAAAAATATTAACCTGTCTGGGCCCATAATTACAAACACATTACACACAGACGTGAATGATTTACAAATAAATAAAACAGATTGCTCCGAAATGACTTTTTGTTATTGTTCTTGCTGCAGCAAATTTAGTTGAGAACCAAATGTTTCCAAATATGTCAAAATGTCCAGAATTTAAAAAAAAAAAAACACATACAAGGAATCTGGATCACTTGGTGTAATATGAGAAATACCACAGGTCTGAATGATGCAGTCAGTGTGAGCGTCATACGCTGAAGCTCCAATAAAGAGCTGGAACGAAAATAGATTATACCATATATATCATGTTGTCGTATAAGGATGAAAATCTATTTTCTAATTTTAATGGTTGTTAGCAGAAAAAGTGAGGTTCAAAAGGTTAAGAGACGTTCAAATTGCCAATAGCAAAAACGGGTAATTGGTCAAAACAGACATGAAAGATAGCTTTGCCAACAACAGTTCTACTTAAATTTTCTACCATCTCCCATCTGCTAGTGTAGATATGGAATGATGCTTTGTATCCATGAATATTTTCAGTGTACAACAGGGTCTGCTCAAGTGTATGAAAATAAAGGAATCCACGTTAAATTATTAGGCATTAATGAAATCAATAATAATATAAAGGCTGTCGATAGAAAAATGTACCTTTAAAACCAGCGTCTGGAACTGAAGTACTTATTCTTACAGAAATTAATGTTGAATTCAATGTTATTGGGTGTTTGGATACAATATAAGGAGGCGGCCCAAGAAAGCCTCAAGCTTACTGCATTAAGATGTTGTATTGATCCACTCATCATAACTTATAGCCTCACAGAATCTCATTTATTCAACAACACACAATGACTCTCCCGAACACACACGCAAGTAACACAGAGTACATGGAGCACTAACCGCCCTGTCTTAGTGTATATAAACATACACACTGGGTCATATAATCCATGAATCATCCGCACATAATACTGCAAGGGCTGCATCCATCTGTATCGTACAAGATGCGGCGATAAGATAGAAATCATACTGTGCTCGTGTACACACAAACACAGTCACACTCTCTCTCACCAAGCGGCCTCAGGTGTTATCAGTTAAATCAGCTAATTAGATTGCTCCCTTCCAGCATCACCCCGCTCATCCTCTCTGGCCTTAAAACGGCTCTTCTTCGGGGAAAGCCTGCTCATTATACATCAGCCAATTAAAATGTCCCGCCGGGGGTCAGAGGTCACTGGTTAATCAATCAGAGGGAGCGGCGACTGTTGTAGTTATCAGATTGCGCTATCACCCAGGAAGTGGGGGAGATAAGGGCACACTTGTGCGTGCAGAGCATCGGGGAGTCCGAACCTCATCACAGGCCTAACAAAAGCAGGAAAGAGCAGGTATGGTGCAACTACAGTAGATATTTCAGGCTCTATATGCCAGCGTTAATTCGTGTGAAAAGATGATAAAGTGTTGGGGGTAGAAGAAAAAAGAAAGAAAAAAAAAAGTAAAGACAGCGCGAGAGAGAATCAGTGTGCGAGCTCGACAGAAAGTTGAAAGTTACCCGATCAAGCCACTGACTAAAACCACAGTTAACAGAAGCTGAGATCTGTTACGGCAGAAAGGGAAAGCAAGTCTCCGTCACAAGACAGGAGAGAGCAGTGTATTAGAGGCAGATGGCAACGCTGAGCTGTCTTAGTTGAAAGGCCCACTCTGCTCTGCCACGGCACACACAGTGCCAGCCGTCTACCATCCAAGCACTTCCAAGTTAAGGCCTCTTAATGGGGCCCTGTGATGAATGTCAAGTTGATGACAGGACTGTGGACAAAGTCGGGGGAGAGATAAGCATGAAAAATAGAGCAAAGACGTAGAACTGCTTCAATTTTCCTTTACCCCCCGTGCAGTATACTTAGGGGAAAAACGGATTCTGCATTATTCATACATTAACAAGTAAAAAAACTACATAAATGTATCAATTTGTGTTCCTGTATTTTCCTGAATAAGAGAACAACCATGGGGACTTATATGTAAAAAAGAAAAGTTATATTCTTTTCTTGAGAAAAAATAGAAGAACGTTTAGTTGCGGGGTCAGATGAGAATGCTACACTACAATTTTAAGAGTTATCCACACTTCTCCCTTATAATAATTCTACTGGCTGGTTTTGATCCAATCTCTGCCACAGTTTAAAGGCACTTGACAAAAATATGACAATATGTAACGCTGCGCACACACATGCTTCCCAAACAGCGGCACTTCCCACAAGGCAGTATCATTGAATTGTGCCGTCAAAGCACTAAAGGGAATGGTGGATGAAATAAAACTGCTGTGAAAGAGCATGACTGATGCTGTACATGACAGGCAGGCCTCAGAGACAAGCAAGTAACACCTCAAACCCCTCACACACACACACACCCCGCCCCCATCCTACATCCAGACACATGCACACACAAACGCACCAAAATCTCCTCCCCCCTCTCTCCAGCCCTCCGCACCCACACCAGCACTTCATCTTATCAGGACGGATTTCTAATCAAAGAAAACGTCTTACTGGAACTGCCCCCCTTTTTGCGCTAGCACACAGGAACAGAAAACAAAATACCATAACACTCATGTCCAATAAAAATACATTGTATATATACACATATATATATATACACACATACACACACACTATCACAACACTGACATCTAAAAAGTTTGAGATGTAAGGAACTGACAGGGAGTGAGACACAGGCAGAGTATGTGTGCACTCACTGGGCTCTTTATTCTATCAGCTGTTTGTCCAACTATCTTGGACACATCGAGGAGATATCACACTCTGACCAAATGACTTCTCCCTTGATGAGACTTCATTATTTATGGCATGTTGCTGTGATACGATCATCTCCACCTGAGGAAGCAGATACACGAGCGCATAGCGAGGGGGAAAGTTGAGAGGGCAGCAATCTCCAAAGGGTAATTAAATCACTGTGTTGTTTCCAATAGCCAATCAAGGCAGTCAAGCAGGTAAAGTTTAAATCACTACTATTAGGGGAGTTTCTGTAGCAGGGATAATATAGGGGGCTTGCGATTCAATGTGCAAACACTACACACACGCACACACACATATACACACCATTGCCTCCAGCAAAATCCACTATGAGACATCTGATGCACAGGAGGAGGGCTGTCTGCAGCAAGTGAACAAATCCACCATTCCGACACATCTGTCAACTCTACAGTCAACAGAGGGGGGGTGAACAGTCAAACCAGCCGCGCGGTTTGACTGTTGACTCACTGTATGGTTCTGATCCGGCAAAGTCCTGAACTTCAGTCAGACTGACAGAAAGCACAAGAGACATCCAGAAAGTCCGGTAGCTACATGGACTATGCACACACCTGCCCTCACCTTCCCCTCTGTGCCTCATCCACCCACACACACACACACACACACACTCTCGCTGTCCTGCCTAAAACTGACACGGCAGCTCGACTGGTGTGTTTGACTGTTCCTCCCATCCGGAGTTGCAGGGAGACAGAGAGGGAGATCAGAGTAATGAAGTGAGGAGCTGCGTTGCGAGTCAGCTAATCAAAGTGAACCATGCAGGGCCACCTCTCCCTGTGATCCAGACTAGATGACCCAGGGCCATAATTAGTCTGAGACTTTCATTCTGATAGCAGCAAATTAACAGACTTCATTAGGCTTTTCTCTCCGCTCCTCTCCTCTCCTCCCTTATTCCTGCAATAGCAAAAATCGTTTCGAGCTCTAAACCACTAAGATTGCGCCTGCGTGAGCGTCAGCACCTTCAAAATGCCAGCCAGTTGCTCCTCACAGAGGAACTAACACGTCTCGCGGAGAGAACATGTGGGTACATGCATTTAAAAATAAATTCACAAATCTGGACTGAAATTATCGACACTGCATCAAAAGATTCACAATTGATTGGGAGCCTCTGTTAATCAGTATGTACCGGCCTGTGGGGATGAATAATACCAGTAGGGCTATTCTCAGTGGAGTAGTGCCCTCTATAGGCCTGCTGAAGACCTACCAATGGCCTCTTAATATGTGTATGTGTGTGCCAAAATGAGTATTTTCTGACTACTGTCATATCAGGTATGAAGCATTATTATCTCCATTTCATTTCACAATTTGACAGCACCAGTCCGATCTGAACAGTTGTTAAGCCTACCCTAACATTTCCCAAGTCATCCAATGGATTGATGGCATCATCCATTCTCTAAAGTCATTTGCCATTTTTCTGTTTTTCTCCCTGTGCTGTTGCAAACATGTCTGTGCCCACACTTTCACCACTCCACAGCTCCGCCCCCCGGAGTACATACACAAACCTACATGTGTGGATGAGAAATCACAGCAGAAAAATAAAGTTGCGGAAGCAAATATGTTTTTAACGAGCCAGCCCATTACTTTGGTGATATGAGAACATAAAAACACAAATTGGGAATAAATCGAGGTGCTGACGCTTGAGAAACTGAGGTAGAAGAAGGGGAGACAAAAACAATGGAGGAGAAAAGGATAGCAGAAAAAACATACCACGTCTAAACGCGCACACAAGAAAAAAAAAAAAAAAAGGAACGGAAAGGCAAAGAGCCTGTGAGGAAAATGAGCATGTGTTTTTTTGTGGTAAACACGTGTCAATACACATTTTCATGCATTTCAGGACACCGCCAAAGGTACAGGTAATAGGCATGTTGCTGATTTGTTAAAGTAAAAATACTATAGAGAGGAAGCAGTACTACTGTATTCCGCATTTCTAACCAAAATGTATTAGAAATGATGGGAAAATTTGAATATATACATGGAAATAAAAGGCTGGACAATGTAAGAAAGAGACAAAAAACAAACATCTGTTCACTGTGTGTACTACATGATCAGACCTTGCCTTTCAACAACAATGAAAAGAGCCTTTAATGATTATTCATTTGATGAGATCTCTCATAATGGCACAAATTTTCTGCAGCCACATGAAAAGTCATTACAGAACTAATGGTGTTCTTCAAAATGTCACAGCAAAAGCATAAAGAGAGCGGGAGAAAGGGAGAAAAGAGAACAAGCGGGTGTGAGAGAGACATTCAGGAAAGGAAGTCCAATTGAAATGATCAGATATATGCCAGTGTAAAGCAATACCAACCATTAGACAGCGTGAGATGGACATCCTGCTGCTATACTCAGATGCCCAGAGTGGTTCGAAACAAACTATATTTAATGTTTTTGTCATTTTGGCAGCTAATTCTATTTCCTTCCCTCCATGAACACAACTGGACTTCACACACCTCTGAGAGCGATATTACAATTTAATTTCACCGTAATGTCATAATGAAGTCGTTCAAGTTCTGAGCTCGAAAAAACTCAAAGTACAAAAGGCAATAAAATGACAATTTGACTGTAAGATCTGTAAATGTGAGATACTTGACTTTTTTGCCTCCTTTGGGTATTTAAGTTTTTGAAAAAGCCCACCTACTACTTCAGGGTTTCCTTTTTTTTATCCTTTCATCCCCACCTCCTCAAGTCCTCGATCTCTTCATAATTCCTCCATAATGGTCTCCACCAACCTCCTCACCTTCTTTTGTCTCCCTGTAATTCAAAAACCTACCGAGTTCTCTACACAGTGCACCACAAAACCTATTGCTGTTCTAAGAAATAGACCCACTTTCCATTCAAGAGACTTATTAACCATCACTATACATTACTGCGAGTGGCTTCAACTTAGAGGTAGTTGGAGGGTTATTGTATTGAGGACTGACAGACTAGAAGCAAGATTTTGAATGATCATGACTGCTTGGGGTGTCGGACGAATCTGAGTTTGACAAGCTGTCAGCTCTGACTGTGGTGTTTACCACCACATGGGAGCCCTCCCTCGATCATGTGCGCTCCTGATCCAGTCAACCACCCATACAAGCTTGACCCCTCTCACACACAACCACCATTTCCATCAAGCAGCCCCCCAAAATGGTTTTGCAACCTTGCAAATTCCACAGAAACATTTCTCCCTCCCTTTATAATCATATGGAAATGGATTGTCTAATTATTTCTTACAGCATGGCAGCAGTGAAGCACCGCTGTTATATAAAAATCTCCCCAAACGCAATAAACGTGCTATCTCTGCTTTAGGCAGCCAGGGTCCGCGACAAGAGGGGATTATAAATCCAGCATCCCCAGACATTGCCACATTGCGGTTTGTTATTGGTCGTTCAAAAGTGCAGTTGGCAACAATAAAGGCTCCACTGACATTGTTGCTACCTGCCTGTTACAGCAAAGTTCAGTGGGGACATGAAGACAAGGCAGAACAGCTGAAAGATAGAGCTAAAAGACCACTGAACTCTATCATCTGAAAATATTTAAGTCCACACTGTGCCAACTCATATCAAACGACATTAAAAATATTTTCTGTCAAAATTTCCCTGCTGTTGGCGACACTGGAGGAAGTCATTTCAAACCAAGTCAAGCAGAATTCAGAACTTTCCCCAGTTAAAGTCGTGAATTTTCCTGCAGAAATTCATGTAAAACCATCTGTTAAATCCATGGGAGATCAGCAAGTCATCATTATTTTTGCCATTTTCTTAATGTGTATTCAGTTGCTTGATTTTCACTGGACTGGGTTGAAATTTGCACTGAACACCTAAAATCCCTAAGGCTCATCGGCTGCTGCGGAATAAAAAGAAGTACATTTTACCTGAACGAGGAATCTTTATTTTTCAAAAATGTATATCGTCATCAATTGATGAGTAATGTAACTCATAATTGAATACCTTTTTAGAAAAAGGTTTTGTACATTTCACTAGATATGATACATTCAGTGGTTTCCTTTCAGGGGGCGGTACTTGTTCTACATTGACTTCAAAGTTTTTTTTTATCTCTGTCAAACATATTGAGTTTGTCTGTGACTTTAACATTCATTAACATTTTATTAAGGCTCTGAAAATTATTAAATGATGGAGTTACACTGCATCTTGAACTACATAACTACACACTGTATAATTAACAAACTTAATTAAGGTTGTCTGTGATTCTTAACACTGATTCAAAATAAATGTGCAATGATTCATAAATCATTAAACTAAAAATGAATAAATAAAATAATTTTAATCAGCTATTAACCTGTACAATGTACTGTATACTGTATAAATAAATTAAACAGCACTAATGGGGCAAGGAGGAGCACCAACGCTGTCTACTAATAATCATATGAACACAAAATTAGGATAACTGCGTTTGCATTGATATAACTGATAAAATGCTCCACATACCTAGTCCATTAATACATTTAATAGCTGTGCATAGATTTGAAACATTTTTCAATTCTGAAAGAAAAAAAAAAAGAAAAGAAAGAAAACAGAAAAGAAAAAAAGAAAAGTAAACACACGCACGCGCGCACACACACACACAGTGATCCTGTCAAGGAAAGTTACTGGAGTGAAAACTTAAATTATTGTAGCGATTATATTTATTAATCATTTAGTAAATATTCATATTCATCAGAGGAATATTAAAAAACGATTAACACACTTTTTCTGTCTCTCTATTTGTAACTCAAGCATTATCCAACACCCTCTGCATTCCTCCGTCTTCTGTCTCTCATATTGCAGTATTGTGACTTTGGAGGGGAGGAAGGTTATTAGCAAATACCTCTATCCTGGAAATGGCAAACTGATTTTGTGATCTTTGAGGGTTCCGTCTAATTGGATGTTATTTATTAGCCGAGAAGAACCCACAGTAAAGGGCAGCTCTCTTCATGTTGCTGCTCATTTTCCCAGCACTATGGCGGCGAATCTTTCTCTCCGCCCTTTCTTGATAAACAAAGACAAATGGAAAGAAACAGCTGGTTTATTCCATTTGTCAATTAAAATACCACTACTTTGACTTTGAATGACAAAATACATCTACATAGTTACTAGTAAGTGTGGCAGGTGCATTCGTCTCCATATATGGAAATAAATGACAGGTAAGCTAAAAATAAAATTGCAGCCTTACACCGGGAAAGATCATTAAATGCTTGAACGTTTTCCAGCCTAAAAGACAGGCAAACTAAAGTACAGAATTTATAGACTATTGGATAGAAGGCACTAGGGGCGTCACGATTCACTTACCTCTCGATTCGATACGATCACGATATTTGAGTGCCAATATATACTTATATAGTATAACGATTCTGCGATTATTGTGATTTGACATTATGATTTATTGAGATTTGTTTCCTTTTAACAATTGTATTTATCAGTTTTGTTTGCATTTTTTATACTAGCACACATAGAACACTTCTAGACATATATTTTTATCATAAGTCATTACCAAAAACAATGGAGCCAGATCATGTTCGCCAGTCTGAGATCAATTTCAAACGTGGACTGCGTAACAGAGTTTCAGTTACCAGCTACACATATACTGTTCCAGAAACACAACAACATTAAATAAAAATGAGCTGCAGTAGCAAGATAGCCTTTAAAATCCTTCACATATGAACTTTCAAACCTGGACTTGACTAAATAAAACAAATATCTAGGCATGAGAAGTGACCCAGTATGAGCCTTTACATGAGCAACATTCAACTGAAATGAATTTAACTTAAAACTGTCCTTTCAGAACCCTGGACTGTATATAAAATAAAACAATTAAATAAAAATATATATTCCC
>JAOXYL010000001.1:9683771-9694447 GCA_028564955.1 Terapon puta | reverse complement strand
AAAGGTTCCATTAATTTTTATTGTTTAGGACAGGATTAACAGGACATTTCTATCAAAGGTTTACAGCTAATGAGCAGAAGCTTGAGAGAGGAGCAAAGAAATCAACTCATATTATTCTGTGTGGTCTCATTTAATTTGCGTCACTCTGACCTGCTCGCTCAAAAGTAAAAACACCCATTTATTGCAATTTGCTCACTGAGGAGATGAGTTACCCCGTTGCCAAAAACCACATCACACTCAGACCAGATAAACAGAGGACTCAAAGAATGTTACCACTGCAAATACAATGTCTGCTTTGTCAAATAAAAATGTGTTTCGCTCCTCCAAATGCAGTAATATAAATTCTGGTTGAATGTGTAGTTCCAGTGTTCTATGAACACTTAAAACACACACAAACAACACTATTTTTGTTTACTCTTGATTAAGTTGAGGTTTGCCAAAAATACAAAAGTGATGGTCTCAAAACAAACTCTTCCAAGTCCTCATCCAACTCAGCAGTTTGTGAACAGAAATCAACAAACAACAGCGAGAAACAACAACAGACACAAACATCACGAAAGAATGAAGAAGTTTCAAGGGATATAAATGAATATTTAATAAGAAAAACTGAGCGAATACTGTTTCTTACTGTGTCCTTTTTAATGTTTAATACCGATCCAGATGCTGCTGCTCTTAAGTGAGATGAAACATGATGCTACATGGCTGTGTTAATAAGAAGACGGGCCCGCGCGCACGTATGGACACGCATACGCTCGCTGACACGCGGCGGAAGCAGCAACTGGGTCCGACAGCTTAGCCCATCAGTCATGCTGCTCCTACAACCTCCGCTGGGACGAGAGGAAACGGGGAGGAACACAGCCGAGAGAGTGGACTCAAACCACGAGAGGAGGGGTTTAGTCAAACGTTACATGTTTGTCTCACCGAATCTAAAATGCATTACCCATGAGTAGTAACAAACCGGGTGGGTCTGCATACCACAGAGCTGCAGCCCTCCTTCATAAGAGGAGGGGTGTATTTTAGAGATACTGTAAACCAAAATGCTATGTGTGCAGTAGGAGTCAGACCCAGCCACATCGAGACTCAATTAGATTACGATTTTGAGGGTCACAATCGATTATTGAACGATTTACGATGCATGCATCTCAGTGTCAGATTTCTATACATGATTTGTTTTTCCCCATCACCAAGTGTGCCCAAGCTTTGCTGCTTTGCCATCTTTGTACGGTTTCATATGTAAACACAATGCACATTCCACATAGGAGTTCTCCAAAACTCTGGAAGTGGCGGCCTGTTTAAAAATTCAGCCGATAATCAATGACAGGCTTTGCTACATCGATGCAGAATCATTCAACAAATCATTGCGATGCATCTTGTAATCGATTATTTCCACCCCTAGTATGCAGCCGTGGCGTGGGATCATTACCTGAGCAGAAATATGCAACTGTCTCCTGATGGACATCCTTCCTTTGCCCTCTCCAGAGAACGGCAGCTTGACTGTCGGTCTACCTGTTTGCCATTTACATCTGCCTCCATTATTCATCACCCTGACCATAGGGAACAAGGGTGCTTTCTGTGTGTGTATGCGTGTGTGTGTGTGTGTGTGTGTGTAAGTGAGGGAGCGAGAGTGTGTGCCTTCAGAGCAGCAGCATAGAGTTGTGACAGGTAGATAACACCTGGATGAATAATTCAAATTGGCGTAAGCTAGCTGAGTCAGTGACAAGACAAGAAAGAAAACACCGACATGTGAATAAATCATCAGAGAAGGGACTAATAGACCAAGCACAGGAGAAGACAAGACTGATAACATCTCTTGCTACCTACTGCTCCAGCTTTAATCATTCCAACAACCTTGTACATGAATATTCCAGATCTTACCAGCCATACTAATGTGTGAGAGTTTAACTGTATGGTGTCTTGTTATGGAGCATTACCACCAGGAAGAGTCGGAATAGCCCACCAGAGTCAAAAGCAGCATGGTAACCTTGGGGATTCAGCAAAGACTGCTGACTGGTAAGTGGTATAACAGAGGTCGTACAAAAAATGCGGGAAATGACGTGAGGTGTGAGACACAATCTAAACGCAGTGTTTAGATAGCGCTGTGGTAATGATCTTACTATTATTGTGCATCACGTCTTTCCCCAGTACATTACAATAACGCAGCAGGGATATTGGCCGAGGAAACTTTGAAATAAATGAGGCATTGAAAAGAAATCAGCATTCTTGTTCATTTAGCGCTTATAAGACCTCCACCTACGCTTGGAACAGCACAGAAAATTGGACCAAATTGAACTCCAACAAATAAGTGATCACTTCTGTCATGCAATCTCACTATCCACTCAGTGAAAGTGATAAAAAGCTGTTTGTTTGCTAACAGTAGCCTCATGTGTCGGTATATGTGCCGGTATATGTACTCACACACTTAATGTATGTCATGCCAATTACTAACAAACATAGGGCCATGCATAATTTAAGACATTTAAGACATTCAATGCAAAAAAAATAGATACATTTTTCCTCCTTGTTTTACCAGCTCAACTGAGAAACAATACCGTTTTCCTCTCTCTAACACTCTGAAAACCTAAGCCAAAGTGACACAGAGGGCTGAGACAGGGAGATGGAAATGAAGTGGAAAGGAAATGAGTAGATGCTGTGTAGAAACATACTGTACAGAGCAATCTATGTAGGAAAAGAAGTGTTTGATGGCCTGGAATCTCTGTTCAGTGAGCATACTTACTTATTTACCTATTATGTAATAAGTTTAAACATATGTAATACACAGCATGGTCATTTCAGTGTAAAACTGCAGTCGGCCAAAGGACACTAAATAAATAACTAAATAAAAATGTGGTAAGAATCTCACCTGTTCTTTGTGAACCAAAAGTTAGAGCCACTCTGCTGAGTAAGTCCGGTTTTGCGTATTGAACTTCATCCGCCAGCACCCAGAAACAACCCTCTGACATTTCCTGGGGACGAATCTGAAAACACACACCAACAGTTCAGCGTATCTCCTTAACACGTGTCAACATAGAGAAAATACCACATTCAAACCAGACAACAGTCACATATAGAAGGAGAAGAAGGTAACTTTAAAAAAAAAATTAAATGACTTTTAGTCATAATTAAATCAAATCATGTTTTGAGGTTTCCTTGTCAATCAAAAAGTATTGCTTCATTCTTGAACTCTAACATTAAAATGTATTGTTACTACTCTGGATGGGACTGTCTGAGCTCTCACTCAGCGATGGTTTGAAGTAAGAAAGTTTGAAATATTCGTACTGAAGAAGTTTGAGAACAGCTTTGTTCCAAACACAACCATATGTGGGGTTCGCATACAGCTGTGCCATAAGACAGGTCCTCCTCATGTCCTACTAAAAGGTTCACTTGAAATTTCAAGCATATGGTTTAGTTTGTTGAACACCTGTACCATTGCACATCTGAGATTAAATTATTAATCAAACCACAAACTAATATCACTTGTGGTGTGAACTAATATCGCTCTGCAGAGAATAACATCTGTGAAGGCACCACTAAGGCTGCTCTGACAATAGCAACTGATCATCTGTTATTTTCGATTATTACTGGCTTGGCACAGAGGAAGGGAGTTGTTGTTTAATCCTGAGAAAAACATCTGTACTGTTCAAGTGCTGCCAATGAACATCAGGAACAAAGTTAAGAACAGAGAATAGGGGCATTCTAAATATCTGGCCTACATAGTCTTCTCCCTAACTTTTTGTTAACTATAATTCAGCAAAGTGGGAAAAATATATCTCTGCTCACACTTCAGATTACAGTATAGAAATCTGAAATACTACCACTTATCAGTCAGGAGATATCACTCTAAAATGTATCACAATCCAATATACTAAAATAGCCTGAGAATAAATGATATATTTGTGAAACCTTTGATGTTAAATTATTGCTCAGTATGTTGGTGAGGTGTTGATTAGATGAGATTGCTCTGTATATATTAGAAACCTTGCAGTGTCTTACCTTGGACCAGTTGAGGCGCTTCATGGAGGTCTCGGGCTTGAATTCTTTTTTAGGCCTGAGGCCAAAAGGCAGCGCATGGTGAGGGGGGGAGCCCGGAGCACCTCCAAACACAAGGGGCGGTGGAGGGGGGGCACCGAATGGAGGAGGCACTCCGGGTGGAGGAGGTGGGGCGGGACAGCCAGGTAAAGGAGGTGGAGGGGGCGGAGGAGGGGGAGCTGGCACCCCGGGAGGTGGAGCAGGGGGTGGAGCTCCAGGCGGGAACGGTGAGGAAGATGGCGCCTGTCCAGCGTGGGCAGAGGACAGACCCACAGGTACAGCTCCAAACTGGATAAGGAGTCCGTGCACAAAAATACAAAAGAACCAAATCAGAATCAGATCAGAATGGAGAATAAAAAAAAGGAAACGGGGGCCTAAAATAAAAATAAATGGTTTCGTAGTAACAGCATTGCCTATTAAATGCCAAGACTGAAGAAGTCCTGTTGAGTTGCCTTGGAGGGAGGCAGATGAGTTTTTTTTTTTTTTTTTTTTTTTTGCTGTCCTCACCAAATTCTAGTTTATTATACTGACAATTATTTTCTGTGTAGTTAGTTAGGTACACAATGCTGAAAGCGCCACAGAAAAAAAAACTATTATAAACACATTGTGGAGTCACATTGTTGGACTGGCGATGATAGTTAACTAAAATAAATCTGATCTCTGAAAGTCTTAAGTCTCATGAGGGAATTTATTCCTAACAAAACTAAATTTAATGCCATTATTGTTTCTTAAGCCCCCCACTGTGCAGCTGAATTGCAACATAACACAAAAGACTAATGGTCTTATGTGTTAGCTGGGTGAACACCTTAAAATAATTTGAGGTCCAAGGAGCTTTACCTTAAAATATGTTTTCAGAGCCCGAAGGTCAGATAATATTTTACAAGTTGTTCTAGGGGTTTTTTATTGTTGTATTTTTGGGTTTGTTTTTTATTCTCGTTTCAACTAACTGTTGTTTACCTCATCAGCAGATTATTTTTAAGATCAAATCTAGTGAATATTACTCCCTAACCAAATACCTTGGATGTTTTAAGTTTTTTTCTCCCTTTATTTGAAGTAGTGCTAAAGAAACCTTTCAAAAAAAAAAAAAAAAAAGGTGTCGCACACAACGCTTTCCTCTGTAACGCCAGTGTTCTTTGGATAACGGAGGCGTGTTCTCTCAACCATCCAGTGGAGGCCAAATGCACATAAACCGTCCAGATTCTATCCAAAACACACCAACAATAATTTGTTTTTTCCAAAGCTAAAAATCAAATGTTATAACCGGGGCTACAAAGCTTCGTAAATCGTATCATACAGAGCAAATGGCTTATTGATCCATACACCAGTTTTAGATTAAAGACGCGCACTAAAGGTCAGCCTTGGGCCCTTAGTCTGCTACTGCCTCCAGAGGACAGAGCACCTTGGCTGAATTAAAAAGTGTGGGTTTCTGTGCGTGGGCAAAAGTTACTGACACAGAAAAAGACAGCGAGACAAAGTGTGTGTGTACCCGCATTGGCTACATGTACTACTGTCATTTGAACCAAGGTACTATTTGAGTATTCATTCTGTGTTTGCTCTTTCAAATTGGAAAAATTATCAGGAAAATAAAAAAGAAGGTCTCTTCCCCTCTCAGAGCATGTAGTTATCTTGCAGTGCCAGGGCGTGGGAGCAACTCTCTGGAGTGTTGGGGGAGGTGAGGAGTGGGGGGGTTGAAGAGTGGCCCAGCAGTGAGGTTGAAGGGAGTTGTCAGAATAAATTGCTTTTAGAACAATTTCCTCTTATGGGATAAAGATCAGAGAATCAGAAATGGCTAACATAGAGGACTGGTCAGTGTTCTCATTAGACTTAGTGTCAGCTAGCCACTGAAGCAGCATCCATGTCAAACCAAGCTGAAGGCTCCAGCGGATAACCCCCACCCGCACCACATCCCACACCCCAAAATAAAAAGAACATCTCATAATGAAAAGTAGGAAAAGAAAGTTGAATTGCAATGCTTTGGTGGAATTAGGAGGGATTGTAATCAAACCTTGTGTTCTTACATTTGCATGCAATTAAAACCAAGATAAAGGTCTTGTACCTGGGACCTGAACGCCTGCAGCTCTGCTTGGAGTTGAGCTATTTTTTCTTCACACTTAACCAGCTCGGCTTGTGCCTCCTGTCTGCTTAGGAACTCCTCGTCAAACTTAAAAAAAAAAAAAAAAAAAAAAAAAGAGAGAGAAAAGTATCCAAATGAATCACTCAAGAACACACTGATATTGCATTAATGGCATTAATGTAACAAGGAATTAACATTAGTGGTGGCATTTAAATAGTTTAAGTCTAATAGTGTAATTATTTTATATAATCAACATTCATTTTACCTTGATTGCCTTCATTACGGATTCAATTTCAAACTTTTGTCAAACAGCCATTCATTAATAAAACCCTCTAAGTGCTATACACACATGCCAATCAGTGAGCCCATCTTTCTAATCAGGATCTACAACTTGCTGCTGCCCCGACTTCAATTAATCACAGCAGCCAATCCATTTGACTTCACACATTTCACAGGATGGTGTGTCTGTCTGTCTGTGTATGTGTGTGTGTGTGTGTGCGCGCATGTGTGAAAATATATGTCCTGTTGTAAAAAAGATACATTTGTTAAATCCTATCTTATTTTTTTGGTCCGCTAAGTAAGAGACAGGCGTGGCTCTTAATATAGAACTAACACATGTCTTATATCATTGCTCCATTGTTGTCACACTTAAAAAAAACTGGGGCATGTGTTTAATTTTAGTTTCCGTTTCTAGGTAATCAATCCAATTATTAATTTATAGCAGGATGACATATTCTTCTCACTTTTAAAAGACAGTATCCTGTGTTTGGAAAGAATCAGAGAGCATTTTAAATCCACGTCATTTACTTTTCCTTTTCATCCTTCAAGTGATAACTGCAAATTTACAGTATCATTGGCTCTCAAGTGACTGCTCTGATCTCACATTATCATTTCTATAATACAAGGCCCCGGGAACAGTCAGTGTTATGTTTATTTCACATTGTTGACGTTATAATATCTTAGCAGATGTTATTTCATCGATGAATTTAGGATAAAAGCCAGCGTGCCTTAGTGTGTTTTGCTTTGACCAGGTGGTGTAGCAGATATGTAGATGGATGAAAATCCAAATAGTGTTTTCTAAATACTTGCCTTCTGTGCCAGTTCTGAGGCTCTTTGTTCATGCTCATCAATTCGAGCTTTATCTACACACACCTCTGAAAATAAAGGGAAAAAAATTGCATAAGGAACAGTGAAAATCATTAAGTCACATAATGAAAATAATTTATGTTTTACTGGCATATCTGTAATGTATACAAACTGTGACTTGGATTTGACTTGCCTAAGAGGTGGCTGAAGTCCACATCCAGACGCTTGCGGTAACTGAAGTCTGGGTCAGTGCCACTACGGTGTAGCACGATTTGAGACACACACTCCTCGATGATTTTAAAGTACTGAGGCCTGAGGGTCATGACAAAAAAGTTGACAAAGTTAAAAAAAGACACATACATCATTTCAGTTCATTTAATTCCATATCTGATGTTGTTTGTTTGATTTTTGTAGAAGAGCCATAGGGCATAAGGGAAACGTGGCATATCCCAACGACTTGTACTGTTGTGCTTGTGTAACCATTGCCATTGCCGTGAGTCATTGCATATCAGATATTAAGGGTCCTAAACATAACAGGAGGTTCCACTTTGAGGCTACTTACCATCATAATTATGTCTTATTATGTATTACTGAGCCAAATCAAAGCCTGATGTTCATACAGCTGAAATTTAGAACACACTGACATCGAGCATCACAAAACATTTTACTCCTCAATGCTCAAACAACATCATTAGTGCTGTTGACGCGAGTATCAGATGTCTTACGCATCTAACTCCCACCACACTACCAGGCTTTTGGAGAAAAATGGGTGGGTGATAATCATGAGGGGAAATAGAGAGCTGAACAGTGGACTGTACAAAAAAGTCACTGTGTTCTGAAAACACCTGGTTAATTATTTCTGTGCAGATAAGGACACATTTTTGAGGGAGCAAAGTTTCAATGATGATGAACAAAAAGGCGTACTGTCCTGATGCTTGGGATAATATGACCAACATGAGGTAAATGCCAAAGTTACACAAGAAAAAGGTCCTTGGGTTTCTTTAGACCAGCTAAAACACCACTAAGACCTGAACATAAAAACTGCTTGTGTAATACTGAACAATGGGGAATACACACTGCCCTATTAGCAGTTGCTGAGTAATTGCAGTTAAATTATTTCAAATAGCTCTGCTGAATGCATTGATCACAGAATAACCAAAGGCATGAGGAAAAAAGAGAAACTGTATCATAATGCAAGAACAAATGACATGCGAGACTGGGGGCAAGTTAAAAGGAAAAGTGTGTGTTTGATCTGCTCATTATCTTACAACAATGCTGCTGAGAGTCAAAATCCCCTCTACACCAAACTATTAACTAATACTTTGACACATATAAACGCAAATAAATCATAAACCTTGCTTTCCCCCCCACTTCCTAAACAATGCTGAAACTGTCGATCATTTTGAAGAGGAGCGACACGATGCAATCGTCAGCAGAAGAAGAAAACATTAAAAATCAAATGGAATAAGGCATGTTGTCAGCCACGCTGCTGGTGTTCCTTTCATTATCCTGTGACTTTGAGACCCTGGTGTTAAAGGGGACCATATATTCTTGACATCAAGGATAGCAAGAATTAAATAACTAAAGACCACTAGACTAGTCAGTCACAAGAGATGCACTGCATTAAATATTTTCCACCCTGATATGATGCCTTATGTTCCAGTGCTAAACCCTGTTGGGGTCTGAACACAGCCTTGTTGTATTAGTGTATACAGGAAAGTATTAATGCTTACAAAAGAAATGGCATATATGAAAACATTACGAAACGTTAACATGTCATAATCATTTCAGGCGAAGAAAATTCATCAGAGAGAGCCAGAGCAAAGTGCCTGACACGTTAGGTGTTGTTTTCGGTGGGAGGAAAACTGCAGGTGATGCATTTCATATTCTTCAGATTAGAGCACTATCTTTTGATCAAGCCAAGGTTTAACTTACACCCAGCTGTGTGTGAGCCAACATAAAATAAGCCTTTGAAAAGAACCATTAATAGGGGATGAGAAATACTCTGGAGCCATGGTTGCTGTAGATGGCTTGGAGATGAAAGAGACAACATTCTCTTTGTTAGCCAATGTCATTGAGAGGGTTTAAAGGCAGGAGGAGTGAGACCTCGACAAAACATAAGCTCTTCACCAATGTACATCATTAGCAATGTTCAAAAGGAGCTTAGACCTTTGCTTGTGTGTGCATTCAGCAAAGGTGTGGGACTTATTAATGTAATACTATATGTCAATCATCATTATCAGCACATAGACTAAGTTATAACGCTATACTTCAGACCAGAGCCAGAGGCCTCAGCTCTATAAAGAAAATAATCAAGCTAATGAGAAAAGCTGATTTAAAAAAAAAAAAAAAACAATCAAAAAATGGACGCACAGAGAAGCACTGAGGGTACCCAAAGGAAGAGCATAATGAATCATATAAAAGAGGAAAATGAGAAGGAAAAACACTTCTCACTTTCTTACACTTCTAATAATGAGTGTTTTGGGTGCTGCTGATTTTTACCTGACCAAGTAGTCGTTGCGTATAAGCATCAGGTGCTGCAGTATAGAGAGGAAATAGGGCTCTGCATTGCTGTCCTTCACCATGCTCTGTACAATACTGAACACATCCCCCGCATCAGTGCAGAGAGTCAAGGACTCATACATAAAAGGAAACACTGCATTTTCACATAAAAAAATTAAAGCTGCTGAATTTAAAAAAAGAAATGAAATGAAATTCGTTTTTAGGAAAAACTGACCTTAGCTAGATGTCATGAACATGTCCAATGTATATTATCCACATTTACAAACCTGGTCACTGAGTCAGACCTTAGAGTTACATGGCTCTGCAATAACGACAAGGATATTCCAGCTCGCTCTTGATGTCTTCCAGCCTATGAGAGAACTCGATCATGTCCTCTTCTTTGTGCTCCTCAAATACTTTCAGCTGAATGTCAAGGGCCTCATTCCTGATGGCTGTCAGTTGCTACACAGGAATTGAGGTAGAAAAAGAACAAGGTAGTGCAGATTCAAAGAGATAAAGAATTCTGCAAAATAAATTAGAGAGAGAGAAGCTCGAGACCTTCTTTTACATCGTCACCAAAAAGAAAGCATCAAGCTCAAGTGAAGACAAGAAGCTCATTGGAAATTATTCATCATGATAAAAAAAAAGTTGTGGGGACAAGCTCCTCATTTTAATTTATTTGTTTTCTTGGCAGCAACAGCAACATTGTTTACAACAGATAAGCATGTTAGGTAGATGGTATAAAAGCCAGTAAGAAGATTATTAGCCCAGGCACTAGAAACTTTATTGGTTTCTGGGTGCTGGCACAGACAGAGGACGTGCAAACTCTCCTCTGTGTTTCATAAATTATTTGCAGGAGCAAATCTACAATATTTCACTGAAGTGGACAACTCATTTAAATATTAATACAAGGTGAGTGTGAGTTTATAATATGTGTGTGTGTGTGTGTGTGTGTGTGTGTGTGTGTGTGTGTGTGTGTGTGTGTGTG
>JAOXYL010000001.1:9659110-9675224 GCA_028564955.1 Terapon puta | reverse complement strand
ATCACAAAAAAAATCCGCACAAACGAAAGAAGCCTGCACTTGTAAAGATTTCTGTGTGTTTATGTGTGTGTGTGTGTATGTGTGTGTGTGTGTGTGTGTGTGTGTGTGTGTGTGTGTGTCATTTTTGTTGTTTCAAGGGGTGTGAACACATCACATTTCATTGTACACAACATAAAGACAGAGGCCAAAAGTTGCTTCACCTGGATAAAAACATGAATTGACCACCACGGCCCTGGAACTGCAACTTAAGCTTTGGTTAGCTACCTGTCCTCTAGGCTTTATATTCTGTAACTTCATAATGATAGATAATAGGCATATGTGGTGTTTTAAAGCAATTTGACACAGTGCTTAAATTAAAAAAAAGTACAAAGCAATGTGCATGACACACCCATTGTCACCCCATGTACTCTACAGTTTAGGAAACTACAGACATCACAGCACAGTAAATATAGTGTTTATATAGTTTGCTGGCTATGCATCATCTTTGCTGAGAAATACTATAAAATGCAAAACCATCTTATGCATAAAATGTTACACAAATAACAATCATACTGGGAATAAGAAACCTGGGCTTTATGTCCAAATTGTACCCTGTGAGCTAAGTATAGGACTGTGCAAGCCATTTAGGGGGAAACATTGCTGCTTTTGATGTCTTAAGCTTTTGAAAAATAATGTGGAAAAACTTGCATAATGGGCATCCTGTTTTCCAATAGAATGTAACCATGATGTATCCGGTGTTAGTACAGATACAGGCATTAATATAGAAAGACAGCTGATCTCGAAATGACCCTAACATTATAATTTAAGCATACACAAATATAGTGAAATATTATATAAACAATATATATAACTATAAATAAACACCTTATTATTCACAGCCTTGCACTTACAAAGGAAATACAACAGACAGAGAAGCAGGCAGTGTAGGCCTCCGCGTCATCAAGGAATATGACTATGTGTGCGTGACAGGGTCAAGGAAATGAGGGAGGCTGACAAAAACTGTCACCGCCAAGCTGATGAAGACAGGGAAGGCTGCTGCCAAGGCAGCCAAGGAATGAGGCTCTCAAAAAAATCAATTTACTCTACACTTCTCACTGGGACATGGCCCAGGCCATTCTGGTTATAGAGTAGGCAAGGCAGGGGTCTTGACATGAGCTTCATTGAAATGCATAGCTCAGTGGCAACTGCATGCTAGTTTTTCACCATCAGTAGGTGAGGCAGAGAGCAAAGGAAAATAATCAGTTGATCTATAGCAGGAATTATTGCACAGGAAGCCAACAGGCCTGCACTGTCAGGGTCTGCTGCAGCAAATCTGAAAGACATCTACGTTGAAACACGAGTGAAAGGTGGAAGGGGATAGTGATGACACGAGTCTGCATTCAAAGGTTTCTAGTAAAGGACCTGGAAAATTTCGATGACTTCAGAGGCCTGAAAAATGCAATCTAAAGGCTCAACACAACACATGAAGAAAAGTATCATATTCAAGAGCAGAAGCAATCAGGCCAAGGCAATAATGTAGCTAAGAGGTATGCCTTTGAGTCATAATTGAAGGTCATGGAGAGCTGGGTTAAGGCAGATAAAGCTGGCCAGACATTGTGATTCGTTATCTTGGATGTTATGTTGCCTTTTGCACCGTCAAAACCTGTTATATGTGCACACTCACTATGATGTGGGTGTTCATAGTTGACATAAAACCCCAGACATAAAATCCCCCAATAAGTTTTGTCCAGTTACAGTTCCAACAAATGCTATACAATCATGATAACTACGAACAGAAAGTAAGAAGAAAATCAGAAAATTATGGAGTCGTCGATGTCCAGAAAATTCAAACAATATGGTCTGTTTGTACTGCAGTGGAGTTCAGTTTTATATCAAAGATGTCCCAACAGTTTTAGCCCCAACATGTGAAATACTACTGCAATAGTATTAAAACAAGCTCGCTACAGTTTACAATGGATCTCTTGATAGCAGTTGTGTGGAAAATCTGAGTGTGGAGCAAGACAGCCAAAAATTCACTGGAGGCAGATTCTTCATAAATCAGGCTTTCTGACTCCTCCTCTAAATGCATGTCAAACAACAACTAATCTGGCAAAAACTGGGCCAAATGCCAAATTATGCTACAGCCTGATTTTTCACAGATCATCTTTCTCATGTATTACCGTCATGATTTGGGATCGTTTTAGCAAAATATCATTAATTTTGTATGCGTTACCAATTTCAGATTTTATTGTATGTGCCTCGTAATAACTTTTATGAGAGTACAATAAAAGTATTCTAGCTTATTATATAAATGAAAATGTTGATAATAACTTTAAGAGAGGAATCAGCAGTTATATTCTTATAGTGACCAATTTATTTACATTTGTGCCGTTAAGTGGTTTGTATTTGACATGCTGTCTGTCTAGACCCAAAAGTAATTAGTATTTTAGATTCTGTTTGCTAATCTAACACGCTCTGGCAGTCTTTGGGTTTCCATTACTTCCTAACATCTGGCACCCCTCCCACAACACAAATGAGAAACTTCAATCACATTCTCTGCCTGAATGTCCTCAGCGTTTGAATCTGTGTTGTGCAAAAACAATCTGAAAGCACTTTCAAGATTTTCCTTGCTTTATGCTTGGCTAGTACCTGTTGACATTGTTACTGTCATTAGTCGTCTGGCATCATACTGATAGGACACAAAAGGGATGCATATAATATCATTATGTGGCATGGTCCCTCAATCTTCAGGTCACAGAGCAGATCTATACACAGGGCGATCAGAGCGGCAGCAGAAGTTTTGGTGAATGGTCCATTTGGTGGTTCATCTACCAACAGTGCGTAAATTTCACAAATACACAAGCTTATGGCTGCAAATTAGCTACTGAGCTAACCATGGCCCATTTGTTTGAGCGCGTTTTGAAACTGTGTTGATTAAGGTGCACAATCCCCCATAACACACACACAGAACTGTGCCCATCTTGCCCTAACCAGTCAGTATAATTGATATCCATGTCAGGTCATTGTCATTTTCAGTCAACACAGATGCTTCAGTCGCTGTTCCAGGGAGCAGTAAGTGGTTGTAATGTCAATCAAATAAGTAGGTAAATAAACCATTTCAAATCAAGTCTTATATTTGTGTTGATCCCATCCATACTTTTTGTGATTGTTGATTGGAGTTAGTGCAGGATGATGACATCATCATTCTTTATCACGACAAAATTTCCCTTCCAGGGAAATCGCATTCAGTTAAGACAACACCAGGCAGTAATAAATTGTTGAACGAAAGTCCCGTAAGCAAGATAGATCTCCAAACACTATTAAGATGCTGCTGGACTGTGTATAGAAATATGATTATAGTAACAGACAATCTGCAGTGGACCTCTGGTTAACTACAGTCTTCAGCATCTTGTGCATTGCTTAAAATTTCAACATGACTTGTTGGAAAATTATCCTATGTCACTGGTCTCCTCAGATGTGGATGGAAAAAAAAAAAGTCAAGTTTATTTTATATGTTACAACAGACATATAATGGAGGCAAATTGACCAGAGGCATATTCTTATAAGTCCTCTCGATCAACAGATGCAACAGAAGCACAGCAATATTCGACTGAAGGCTATCATCTCAAAAAGACACCAAGAAACTGAGCGAGGCAGAGAGCATTAAAAAATAAGGAAAACAAATTCATCATCCCATTCCCTGGGAAACAAAAACAGTCATAAATCAAAGAGAAAAATGAGGCACCTTATCTGGCTAACTTCACAGCTAAGGTAGCTTGACTTCTAACGGAGTCTCAGGAGAATGCCTCCAAGGTTCCCAGGCAGTGCAACGCAGTGTTGCACTCTGCTAAAGCGGTTATGAACGGGAAATAAAAAAATAATTTTGAAATGTTGTCATGAGCATAGCAAGGTAACTGACTACAGGAGAGTTCTCCAGAGACAGAGAGAAGGAAGAGGGATGTGGGACATCTGAGGTAAAAATAGAGAAGGTCATTTCATTCAGTGAGGATACACTGACGTCACTATAGCACATTGCAATGAACAACAATAACAAAGCCTGTAAAAAGTAAGCAAGTTTCTGCAATGTCCCCAATAATAGGTAATAGGTTTCAGTTAAACGAATTCCTCCATTGCAAAGTCAGTCAAAACCAAACATCTTTATCTTTGTAAAGGTGGAAATTATGGCAGAGTTATTGGATAGGATTGTATACAATTTTAAAGGGGATTTTGAGAAAGTGGCCACTGTGTGTATAATTCCCTTAAAAGATAGAGGGCAGGTATTTTTGTGTATATTTATACTTAAGAAAAGTCTATTAGTATGATCTGTTCCAAGACTTGTAAATTAGTGTGAACTACCGGTACATGGGTGACAGGTGTTTGAGAGAAAAGAAGAGTGTCCAAGATTTATTACAGTAGATACACTGGTGCAAGAAAGTGAAATGCTAAACCCTACTGTACTTTATAGATAAAAGAAGAAAAAAAATCTGGGGTCTTAAACCTGAAGGTCAGTTTTAATATAATATCAAAAACCAATTTCCACTTGTTTGTCAGATCCATTTATCAAATCCATTTAATACAATTACATCCTGTAGCCTTGCTGATCCTGTCTCTCCTGTGGCCTCCCTCCACAAAAAAAGAGACAGAGCTACAACAGCTGAGGTAGGTAAGCTATACAAGGATCGGACGCAAGCGTCACAGGGTGACATTCTGGAGCTGCAGGAAGTACCAAATTACCTCTACGTCTATCTGCTCCACCAGACGGAAGCTGATGAGGGAGCATATAAATCCGTCATCCAAAACAAGCAGAATGCAAAAACCTGCTACTGGATGGAGGCAATGAGTGTGCGTTGTTTACTACACCATTGCTAGGAAGATCACAAAACTCAGCATCCAAAACAGTGGCAGACAAAATACATTTAGTGCCAAATCAGTCCCACAACACAACAGGATTGTAATGGTGCTCTGTGGTAGAAAGTGGTTACCAATGCTGGCCTACTAGTTCTACTTAAGGCAGATTTATGGTCAAGCCAAACTACGGCATTATACACAAGCCTGACTGTCCATTTTATTAGTGGTGACTTCATGAAGACTTAGTGGCTACAGGCCACGTTTTCGATGATCACACAGGTGTGATGCCATAAACAGCACTAGGTACCTGTTCTCAAAAACACCTAATTTATGCAGTGTTGGACTTTATAGCTTTGTTATGGTGTTTCTATGAATCACACTCTCTACAAGAAGGTGAAGCATGCGACAAAATAGCAAAATGTTGAACATTTCATCCTGCAAATGAGAAAAGTACCATAGAAGCTATACTGTGAACGGAGAGGGGCTTTGATGCGTTGTCCTTGCTCCACAAATAACAAGAATATGGATCCAATACAGTTACCTCCTATCTCTGGTCCAAAGTGAGACCATTGTTTTCAGCTGGATCAGTTTGGGGTGGTTAGTCCACACCAGAGTTTGTATTAGCTTTCACCCCTATCCAAACCAACTAGACTTTCCAACAAAACACTCCAGACTTGGATTAAAACAGACATCTGTTGACCGTAGCTATTCAAGTCACAGTTTATGCGACAGTCATAACGTACAAGAGCTAATTTAACAAGCAATTTTATGTTATTTACATATATAGTATGTACAGTATCACATGTACTTGATAATTCATAACATACAAATAACCTTTTGTGCATGTTATAGCAAATAACAACAGCCTTCAAATGTCATTTAGCAAACGCCATTCCAGATGTAGATAGATCTTGGAATTCCAAAAGTATTTATTGTATCATTCAATAGAAAAATTTGTTGTTGTTACACCAAATGGTTAAGACAAAGCAAATCCATTTCCCCACATTCTTTCTGTCTGAAAAAAAGGAACAGGTTCACTACATTAAGACATGCAGATCACACAGCTTAGTTGATCTTTTTTTGTCTTAAGCATTAGGCTGTTATTGCCATTATCAAGTTCATCTGCAGTCCTCTCATTTACTGAGCCCTGAAATACATTTGTAAACTCTGCAAGAGCAACAGGAGAGGAGATACAGGCACAGAGCAAAAATAGAGAAAAATACAGCCACATACGCCAATGAGCAGGTTATAGCCTTTTTACCTCAACAGAGGGATGCAAGTAAACAACTCGCAGGAGCTGAAGCAGCAATAAGTGTGTTTAAGGCTTCACGAAGCTGGTAGAGTCATTTCAGGGAGTTCAAGTCCTTTTTAAAAAAAGAGGCAAGAGTATGCAGAAATAGCTGCATACTGAAGGTTCTGCCTTTTGCTCCACATTTATAGGATTTGAATGAGGAGATTTGAATGTATGTTGAGGAGAACAGAACAAGATTTCTCTCAATCTATGTTAAAGCTCGTTTTCTGCAAAAGCCCCATTCCCTGGTGTTGATAGTCAAAATACAGAAAAAATAGAATGTTTAATCTCCATTCATCAAAAAAACATAAGTGACCAACACATATCTCATCATATTGACTGTTAACACAAACAATGAACACTTGAGTATGTTTGGCTGACTCAAGCTCTGAAGCACATCAGTTATTGGCAGTATTTGTACATTCTTCCTAATGTCATTGATACTAAAGTGAAGCTCACAAAAACTGGATTCATCATGATTAGACATTCTTAACAACAATTTCCTCTTGGCCTTCTTAATCGAGCTACAATACTCAAGAGGTTCCAGGATGTATAATGAAGTCTCTGCTCTTTTACTCCTACATCCATGTGGTGTCAATCATGCACTATTGTACAAGTAGGTGGGAGAGAGCAGTAGTGGGCGTGAGTGCTATTCACATGCAAACTCAAAGAGATGAGCCTGGCAGTAGAAAGGCTTTAATAGCCATGAAAAGGCTTAGACCTGGTAAAACTAATGAGATGAGAGATTCCAGCTGTGTTAACAACATATAAATAAACTCATCCCCATTCTCTGATGTTGAACTGGTTAGAGACAGACATTATATTTGACAGCCACAAATATGAATAATCTACACAGATAGACTGTTTACTATACAGTATGTGACTGATTGAATTTATCATGGCCAATGAAAAATCTCCGACTGGCTGACATGTGTCCATTAGGTACTTACTAATGAACACTAAAAACAGACTAGGATGTAGGGAGTTAAGTCTGCCTGTGTGACAGATTGTCATCATGCAGCATGGGATGCAATGTCATTCTCCATTGTTGTATTTTGGCAGTGTGTATTCAAGAGAAGATAATCAGGTCAATTGCTTATGCATGAAATTACACACATCTTTTAATTGGTGAGACTCTCACTGCAGTTCAGCTTTACAGCTAGCACATCATATAAAAAAGGTTACCGGCCACTGGTGTAGTCCGGTTCAAAGGCACACCACATTGCAAACAGAAGAGATCAGGCCATAAGATGATGCAAGACCACAGTCATCTCCAATCAGCCGTGAACAGCATAACAGAACTATTTTACATGGGGAAGGTATTGTGTAGGGTGTAGAAAGGTATTGCTTGATCTCAGTCTCAGTAGATATTTTTTACCATTAAATTTCCATGGCTACGCATTGTGTGTTTCATATGTATGAAAATTAAGAATAAAATGTTGACATTCATAGGAAGACAAAATGACAAGCTATATGATTTGATCAAAATATATTTCTTCAATTAACACGAACACATCCGTCAGATGTTTAAAGAATAAAATGTGTCAAAATCCATTTTCTAAATAACATAAGCGAGTGGGAGGTAATAACATTATGAAAATAAGCCCATAACCCTGAAACATGTCAGCAGAACTTTAGAAGGCAGCAAGAGTCAGGTAGGAACTAAATGTCTTTGGAATTCAAACTTTATAAACCAACTATCCTTTCTATTTACTGCTAACCTAGAGGAGCATTAATAGAAGACAGCCTTCCCCATTTGAACTCTACCCCTAACAACAGCCCACAGACTGCTTATTTTTTTTCTTTCTGTATTCCTCTCATCATTCTTCAATTCAATCTCCAGCGGTAGAGCTTTCGTTTCTTTTGCAGATGAAGGTTCACTGTTGGCTTTAGTGGTGAAGGGCAGCACAGCTTCTGCTTTCTCAGCATAATTATCCACAGATTTCTCAAGGGCGCAAATGTCAGCCTTCATCCTAGCCCTCTTCCTTTTCAAATCATCTAATTCATTTGTGAAGGCCTTTCTTTTCAGGTCAACAGCATGCTGCTTTTCCTTTCTCTGCTCTTCATCTAAGTGACCATGCTACTTACTTGGCTCTAATGATCTTTGGCGACGCCCCCCAACCAACCGGACAGGGTAAATAAGAGCTTCTGATCTCGTTTGGGCTTCTCAGCAAATGGTGACACACTGGACCCATTTTGAGCAACTTCTCAAATAGTGCAATAAAAAGCACAGTCCATTTTGATGTCCAATCTCTGCCTCTTTACTTCAGTGCTGAAATAGACATTTGTTTGGCGGCAGATGACAGAGGAGAGCTCCAGCTGGCAGCATAGCTTGCTTACATTGCCTGTCCCATGTTTGAATGATCACGTTTGGTCACCGTTCATATTTTGCACAGTCCACATCTTTCTCTGGCCATTCACAAATCACTCTTGAATAGAAACTGCAACTTTTGGTTTGCAGAGAAAGGCATTCCTTCACATATAAAACAAAACAGTACGTGAGTGATCTGCTTGTGCCCATCTCAGCTAATCTTATATTGAACCCCACTGTAGATAATAATAGACCTAATTTATTGCATTTATTTATTTTTCTAAAAGTTTTCCAAGTATAGAAATGCTCAATTCTTTACAAAACCCATTTTGTACCAGAAATGTATCCATGACATGAGTTGTGAAAATGTCTTACCATGACCAAATAAATCTCTGTGCGTGTGTGTCTGTGTGTGTGTGGTAGAAAGAGGTAGAGTGTTAAAAAGTCAAAGGGAAAAAAAACTCTGAGCTTGGGTTTTTGACTGCCTTTAAAGTGTTTCAGGCAGAGGATATGATAATGTGAGACAAACTCACTAATCCCCAACCTCTGACAGAGGAAGCCCAAAGCAACAATCGAGATATAAGAGAGAGAGACAACCAAGACAAGACTGCCAAGGATCTGCCTGTCAGTGTGGCTTAGACTGCACCAAAGGACTCACTCCCCCTAATCAGAGACTCAGATTTACTTTGTACTGGCAACAAATATACCCTTACTTCATTAAGCACTATGGCACAAAACTAGCCACCTTACCCCAAACTTCGTAAAAAATATGATGCTCAGGATGTACACCAGCCCATTCTCTCTTATCCCGACTATAAATAAGATGCTGTTCCTAATTCCACTGATCTATAAAAACCCAATAAAAAAAACTTATGACTATGGGCTGTCAGTATACAGGAACCTAATATGCAGGTGTATATAAGGACACTTGATTAAATGAAATCACTCTTCTAACATTGTAACAACTAACAGTCTATGGAAAATGTTACATTATATGCTTAAAAAAGTAAAGCTTCTGTTGGGTTATTGGATTAGAATCAATGTGATTGCATATAAGCAGACCAAAATTATGTATTTCTTTAAATAATTAATCTGTATGTAATATTTGACATTTTATGGTGTTCCAGGGTCCTGCTCTATTCTGTATTTGCAACAATTCTGATCTGTCTTTTTCCAGAATCATCTTCACAGCTGCAACCTTTGACATTCATGATACATTCTCACTATGTGAATAGACCATGAACTCTGTTTACTGGTATTTCTCTTTTATTATAAATTTCAAAACTATTTCTTGTTTGAATCATTTTATACAATTAAATAAAAGTCATATGACTGTGTAATTATCAAGAATTACAAAAAGGACAATAGAGCACTTGAACTAAACCGAGAATTTTCATTGTAATAATCTTGCACAGTACCTGACAGGGTTGCTGGTAAGGGACACTCGCAATGAGTCTAGACAGGCAAAAAGACGTTCGTCCATCACTCCCGACTTGAGCTCTCCCAGGAATTCCTGGGGAGATATCTGATGGCTGCTTCTCAAGCTGCCCTGGAATAAATAGAGGAAGAACAAATCTCTTTAGTGTAGCCATGAAAAAGTAATCAAAACAACACAGGGACAAAAAGTTAAGACATTATACTGATGGAAAGACTACATGTTAAATATTTTCTTTAAAGGGCAAAAGCACAATTATTTAACTACCCAAAAATTACTTTCTACCATGCACTTTACAGCCCCTTTTAACCCCAGAAATCTATTTAGGTCTAGCCAATGTGGGTAAATTTAAAACATAACTCCCATCAGATGAGTGTGTATTTATCTACCTTTGCACAACACTAGGAAAAAAGCCACCTTGGTCTAGAATACCTAACCCTTTCACAAGCCACAAGGAGCCACATGGAGGGCTCAAAGAGCCACATGTGGCCGACCCCTGGTCTAACCTGTAATGGGAAATTGTTATTATTTTTGACAGACTGAGACCTGAATGATTGACCTTTAATGAAGGAGGTTGTCATATGAAACCATAGGAAAAGCATACAAACAATAACAAATAAGATTAACAATAATAAAATGAGTGCAATAAAACTAGACAAATAAATAAGACTTGGTGATAAATCGACAAGTACAAATACAGATTTCCAGTCACTGTGTCATTAATATGTGTCTGGTTTGCCACTATTAACCCCCTGACAATTGTAAATTAGACCAATGGCAACCATAAACAACATAAAAAAGTGTTAAATGTAATAAGTTGTTAATTTGGGCTTTACTAGATGTTTCAAAAATACATGCATATGCATCACATAACATAGTTTGTATATTTATGGCATGTATTTGTATTTCTACTAAAACAAATAATCTTTTCATGTTAGTTTAAAATTCAGTCAACATCGTCAGTGAACTCTACCACTGACAACCCCCCGTCCCCTTTCTCTTCTTCTCTCTCTCTTTTTCTCTCTCTGTCTCTGTCTCTCACACTTACACACACAGACACAGACACTTCCCCCTTGCACACTCATCAATCTGCACTTTATAAAATTGCATGGCCATATGCAAATGTATACTCCACCATGAACAGGCATATTTCTCCATATTTCTCTGTACATACAGATGTTTATGTTTATGTATACTATGTATACGGACTTCATTATTTATCGTTATTTATATTCTCTATTCCTGTGTATGTCTGCTGCACCAGATGCCAAAAAAAATTCCTCGTAGGTGGAAACCTACCAGGCAATAAAAGTTTTTCTGATTCTGATTCCAATTCTGATCAATGTAGAAATCACTGCTATGAGCAGAGACAGCCATCATCTCCCACATTACAATGTTCTACAGTATTTGATCTCACGTAAAAACAAACCACGCCAAGTGTCACATTGTTTGTAGTTTGTCTTATTTGCTATTTCTTTATGGGTCTCCCAACTGTACAGTACTGGACCCAACATTTACGTGGTCAAAAGAGAGGCCTTTCTAAATGCAAAAGTTTCTAAACAAAAAAACATTAGATTAGCCATGATAACTCCCCTGTCCAATGACATGCGTTTTGGGGGCTTTCAAGCTGACACCAAATACAACATATAATTGGGTATACTTTTGATTCATCAAAAGGCCTCTGTATCACTAGCAGCAGGAATAAATATTTCCAACCCTTGCAGGCTACCAAAACAATGGAAATATGCCCAGTCCATCTGTCCTTTGATACATCAAGCTCCAATCAACAATATCCGCCTCAACATATAATAAAAACAAAATTAGTAGAGATACTCTCATGGGCAGAATCAAATCTAGATATGTGTGTTGGACTGAATACTTTGAGGTGATATGTATGTGACAGAATACTTTGGGGTCTGCTTTCAACCTCTGGGAAAAGTAATTCTATTTGGTATGTGCTGCACCCTCTAGTGGGCTTCACCATTTGTTTATCCCAACCAGGCTGTGCTTCAGTACAAGACATATCAGTGCAATCACCTCCAAATCAGGTAGTAACCCTATGAGTCCATCTAACTCTCCAGCAACTACAACAACGTCCTCCTGTGTTATCATCATGGCTAAAACTATTGCAATTCTTTCTTGGCATCATCAACCTCGGCCAACTACTGGCCCATATGTCTCTTGCTTTGTTGACAGTTACTGGAACATCAGTAGCAATTTCACCAATTCCACCTACTCCTTGGCTCACACCAGCCAATCAAGTATACAGTTAGTGCCTGCCTGCCTCTCTCCATCTCCTGTGGCCAAACGCCTCTTCTGTCCTGGAAAGACGTGATGATGACCAGCTTGTTTGTTTCTCGGGATATCTGAGGCCTTCAGCAGTCAGAGAACCATACGTGTAGCTCATGTCAGCAGTAGGCACGTCTGGCTGGGCCTTTCCAGCCAAAGGAGCAAGAGTGACAGACTGCTGCTGGCATCAGAGAAGCTTTGGACCTGGATCCACCTGCAGTTTTATATGAATATAATCTTTTTACCATGGGGAGTGGTGGTGTCCCTTCCTCAAACTTGGGTCCACTCCTGAGAATTAGAGGGTCCTTTGCTGTATCTTAGCTGTTCTCGGATTGCCCTCTCCACATCAGAGACCTCAGATTTTGTAAATGAAATTTGCTGGAACCACTCTTTTTTCTGTTTGTGTGTCACTGCCCCCAGTGCTGCAATTACCACAGGTACCACTGTTGCCTTCAACCCCACAGTTGTCTTGCTTCTTTTTCAGCCCTTGCTATTTTTGGAGGTTTATTGGATTTATTAATTGACTGATCACTTGAACTGCATCAAACAAAAGTCTTCATGTGGTGAAAACAAAATACGTTCACTGAACCAGTCGCTGTTGTTGACAAAAGTAAGATATGGTCAAATGTACTACTATTTGCACATCACTTCTCCTCACATCTAGCCACAAACCTGTGGAAAAGATCTCATCTATTCATCCACCCATAGTGATTTATACCTCTTTCTCAAATAATTGTATCTAGAACAGTTATGGTAATGGGACAGGTTTTTCCACCTTTGCTTCGATATCTCATTGTTCCTTTCCACTGGGGCCCTACACTCTTCACAACAGGACAGGAGAGCAGAGCATGGTCGCCATGCCTCAGTCCCTCTCTCTCAAGGCATATTTAATCTCAGAGCACTTACTCTGCACAATCAAAGTTCTGAGCCCCTTCCTCCCCCGGCTACATCAGACACTGAAGGGAGGATGCAGAGACAGTGACTAAAGATGATAACTCACACTACTGTACACCCAATTTTTGACAGGCAACACAGGTTTTATTCTCACTACCATGGCAAAAGCAGACATACCTAATGACATACCTAAATATTATGCAGTGCCAAAAGTTGACAGAAATGAAACCACTCAACAGCACCACGTCTGGCACATCCAGGCCTTGCTCTAACACACCATGGTCCAGTAAATTAATTATTTAACTTAATTGGTGAGTTTTAGTCAGTTGCAATTTCATGTCATAATTTATCCGTTCAATATAAATCGTCACCATAAGCATGGGTTTTACATAGAAAAGGTTCAAAATATTACCAATATATGGATATCAAATAATATGATAATTTAAGTTAATAGCTGTTATATTTAGATAGCTTCTTGTAGTTTTGGAACTATTACAATTGATGACTATGAAACCCTGGATACTTTGTTTTATTTCAACAACTTATTAGGTAAAACTGTACACAAAATTCCTTCATTTAATCACATTATTAGTATGCCTTAGTCCTCTAGATATGGTATACATGTGTTATGACTGTACCTAAAGTGATGCTCTCACATGCTCTCATGTTTACATTCCACAATGTACATTTACATAGTTTGGCATTTGTTTCCCCCTTAATGATCAGCTCCTTCAACAATAAGTCAATCGCTTTAATTGAGGTCTTAGCTACTACAGGAACTGGGAAATGAGTAGTCCACAGTTTATGCTTGATCAATCAGCTGATTAAAGGTCTTTGAGACTTGCTCAGAGTGCATCTAGGAAAAATCTGTGGTGAACCGAGCTCCACAGAATGGCTGGTTTGCATGAGTTTTTGTACAAAAATGTAGGTCGGGAAGATTTCCTCCTGATCTACTAAAATTAGACTGCTGAAGCTTCCTACCAGCTTTGGCTGAATTTGAAGAATTCTTGCACAGGTTCTGACCCCCATTTATTCCAGTGCAATTGCAGTAGGACTTGATTATGATATACACTAAAGAATTTAAGAAATATTCTAACAGCCAGGCCCAAGCAATAATAGGTTATGTTATACTGTAGTGATGGGCAGTGAAGGTTTGGATCTTGCTGTATCGTGAAATGCAGAGGTTACAAGAAAATAAATGCATTTCTCAAAAATCATAGATGTTTTGTTTTTTTTTTTTTTAATCTGAGGAACGTAACTTAAAGATTCTGAGCAACACCCTGAAGTAAGTCCTTCAGCCAAGACAAAAAAAAAGCCTCAAGTGTCACACTTAAGTGCAACCAACCCCCCAGTATTGGTTTGAGAGGTAAATGAGAGCCTGAGCAGGTTCATAAAACAATGGTCAAAATTTCACCATGCCATGGTATTGAGTGATTTAAGGACTGAAAGCAGAATTACATCCTGCTTGCTAAAAACTATGGCATGATATATTTACCAAGTAATTATAGACTTGAGCGAACTATCAATGTCGGCATGCTTATTTTCACAACCTCTTTGTCTTAACATAATATTAGCCACATCTTATGTAATTTTAGCATTTGACGAAAGTGGTGTTTTGAAGGATTTTAATTTGTTGCACTTGGCCAGTGCCCACATTATTTTACCATGCAGGTAAGCAAACAGAGGAAACAAACAGGCTGGTGCCCATGGTAACTAGAGATGGACAGCCTAAGGCAACTTTGCATGGACGTCTGGTTTTAGCAAATATAAGAATAAAAGCAACATTTTGTTGCGAGACAGTATCCCAATGTGTTAATCATAAAACCTTTGAAAAAGCAAATATAGAAAATGCAATGCAATAACAGGTGACTTGAACATTACATTGAATGATATCTGACTTTTCTTACAGAGGTAGATGTAAGTTGGGATGTGCCCACAGAATTATTATTCTCAAGCTTCTGTTAATATGAAAAACAAAACAAAAAAAAACATCTCAGGTGGGCAGTATTTTCATTATTATTCAAACTAAGTATCACAGATTGAACCCATATTAACAATGAACACGCTCTGGGGTAGATATTTAATAGAGTATCACCTGCAAATCGTGGTCTTTCAACAGGATTCTATTCTTAAAGGCAAGAGAAATCAATGTAAAGCATGGCCTTTTTTGGTCTGTCAGGAAAATAATTATCCATAATTTCTATATCTTTGGAGATTTAATCGTTTTGCTCTGAACAGTGACAATTTTATCACCCTCTATCAAGAGCCTTCTGTCTGCTTTGAGGAGGAGTAAAGGAACAGCTCAGTGCTCATGGCTGAAACTTTTAAGAAAGACCAATCAACCATGATAGCAAACTTGCATACACAAATTCAAATCAATTATCTTCCAAAGTGTTACTAGGAATGAATACGAAACCTCACCCGTTTCTCTTGTGATGCACCATTACTCAAAATCATCAATGATTTATGTTGTAATGCACTACCACCCAAAAGCAACAGAAATGATTAAAGTTGAAAATCTATTTTGATCACCTTTGGTACAGGGTGAGCAACCAAAAAGAAATAAGGAAGGGAGAGAGAAAAGACACACTCTCAGTATGCATTAAGGGAGGCATATTATTGTGTGGGCATTTTAATGGGCACTCTGGTAAATATTCCCACCCTCAATAAAGCTTTTGTGTATTTTTTACAAATGTGCCCCACTGCAGGTGTAGGTACATCTCCTAGCGATAGTGATGCCATGACAAATGAGATTGCACTGGTTTGTAATTCAATATCATCTGTTTTTGATATTGTATAATCAAATTGAATCCCTCCCAAGTCTTGCTCAGGCCAGGTCCCATTTGAAACATGATTTTTCATTGAAAAATAATAATAATATACATTTATATAATATTATATAATAATATATGATGATATACACCCCCTGTGCGTGTAAAATGTTATGTTCTTAAAGATTTTATCTGAAGGATCTTCATTCAAATAAATTAATTAAAATAGATAGATAGATAGATAGATAGATAGATAGATAGATAGATAGATAGATAGATAGATAGATAGATAGATA
>JAOXYL010000001.1:9603561-9633726 GCA_028564955.1 Terapon puta | reverse complement strand
GGCGCGCCAGACAGAACGCAGAGCGACAGGAGAGACACGAGAGATGAGCAGGCTTTTCCTCCTTCCTTCACGAATTCTTTCACTCGTTCCAAAGAGCCTCAGCAGCAGATGGAGTTTAGTGGGTCTTACCACCAACGATCCAGAAATGGAGATGGTGGTGGAGGAGGAGGTGGTGGTGCAGGAGGGGCGGGGAACATGGCAGGTCCACCTCACAGGAGAGGAGTCAAAGACAATGTACCCACACCTAAACTGACTAATTCTGCAGGCAGTGAGGCGGACGGGAAAGTGAATAATAAACGCACAGACAGAACTGAAGAACCCAACAACAGCAGGAGGAATCGAAAGACTGACAGGCCGATCTCGGAGCATTTTGACCGACAGCGGGATGGCGGGGCACCAAACTTTAACTTGAGGGGAGGAAGCTCAGGGACGCCAGGGGCATCCCAAGAGGTGGGTTTATCACGCGACTGTCGGATCACGACGGGGGATCCTTCGCACGTCCAAAATGGAGACGTGGAGCACAAAAGAACTGGGCCAATCAAGCCGACAAACCCGTCATTACCCCCCAACAAGGAGCCGCCCCCGAAGAAAAACCCTCCCAATAACCCAGGACCTAAGAGAAGGCCAGGACAGGGCAAAGGTCAAGGCCCTCGAGGACCAGAGAAAAGTCATTTTGCAGAAATGGCTTGGAAACCTGGAGACCAGTGCCTGGCACTATACTGGGAAGACGGCAAGGTATGTCATTCTTGGCTTGGTTACAGCAATCACTGAATGCGTTTGAATTCAACTTAGTGTGTCAAGTCAGAGAAAGTCGCTGGAATAAAAACCAATTACATCCATACCCAAATGAGCTCATAATGTGTCATGTAAACTGTCAACAGAAACGTCTACAAATTGTACAACTGACATCCAAATTTGTGCCAACACTAAAATTAACAGCTAAATCTGTTGCAGTGACAATTCACTGACAGGCATTGTGGGATTTTAGAAATGTCAAATGCTTTTTTTTTTTCTTTGCCTGAGAACTTGTTTGACAGTTCACATGTTAAGCGACATAAAAAATAATTAGTGCCATTGTGAGTAGATTTCTCTCTGTCACAGTGTTGACATTGTTTCAGATTGTTTGTCATGTTGTAATTAATTGACAGACATTTGTCTTGTCTTGACACGTGGAATTGTATTAAAATAATTAGATTTTTTTTTTGTTTTTGTGTGTGTGCGTGAATTTGTGTTTGTGTCTGTGTGTGTGTCCAGTTCTATCATGCCAGAATAGATGCTGTGCATCCATCAGGCTCCACGGCTGTGGTTGTATTTAGTGACTATGGAAACTGCGAAGAAGTTCTCCTGCATAACATCAAACCTGTTGCTGCTGATGCGTTGGTAAGAAGAAATAAAACATATCAATAATAGAACTGATCATTCATCATTATTAAGATGAGAACATGTTGGTCAGTACCAAGTGGAGACGACTAATTCACACGTTATTCAAGTGAATTGAGAAAAGGTGATGAAATATGAATGACGTCTAATCTGATTACCCACAGTAACATCACAACCATATCAAATGTACAATGGCAGGAGGAAGATGATGGTTACTACGACAGTTCACTAGAGTTTCGACGTGGGGGAGACGGGCAGCCTAGGCGCACAAGACCCACACAGCAGTATTATCAGCCACCCAGGGCAAGAGATTGATGTGTCTGCGTTTACACTCGCAGGTAAATAAATGTGAAATTGCGGGGGGGTTTTCATTGATAATTAAACATCAATTATCAGTGTGTGTGTAGAATGTGTGAACAATGCTCCTATTTTTATATGGAAAATGTTCTTTTGGGACCTCCCTGTTTTCACTGTAGTGGGAGGCTTGAATTATATAATAAAAGGTGAAACTACAGACTGTACAAAACTCATTTGTAGGCATTTCTGTAACCTCATCTCTGGCATAATTACCTGCAAAGCATAAAAAGACTGTTGCCAAACAAAAATAAAAAACGGTCATGCCCTCATTTGTATGCAGAAATTAACTTTATAGAAGAATTTCAACCTTCACTGCTTCTGCTGGTACAATGCACTATGTAAAAAAAAAAAAAGAAAAAAGTTTCACAAGGTCTGCAGCTCTTGTAATGGTATGAGATGCCCATATACCATCAAAATGCATACAGTTATATCAGTTTATTAAGTAATTTTCTTTTTCTCCATCCATCCGTGTGCTTGTCTTACATCCTCCCATGGCAGAGATTATGTCACTTTCTGCAACAATCCAGAGTGCTTCCTGAATTTTTATGTCTACATCGTCCGGATGTACCGAACTGTTCAAAGGGCTTGGACATCATGCAAAAATAATAATTAAAAAAAACAAAAACTGACATGAGCACCTGTTGATTTTGTTAAGGACATATCTACTGTATATGTTGTGAATATCAGTTGAATGGATGCATTAAAATAAATGATTATTAGAGTTTGTAGTGGATTTATTGTTTTAATGTGTTCTATTTTTAATGAACAAAGTCAAATGAATAAACCAATGCAGCACAGAAATAGAAAGTCTCAGGGGTCTTTGGTTTTTATTTTTTACGTTTCAGTTAAGGTTTATCATTAAGTTAATTAGACTTAATTTTAAGTGATAACACGATTATGTTATAAAAACCTGCTCCAGCAAATTCGCTAATTCTCCTTGTGGGTAGGCAGAGGCATTACGAGTCCTCTGCAAGCAGCTGAAGCTCATTTGTCGTGTTCTGTGAAGCAAATCCAAAAGGGTAAGACAATCTCTTCCCCCTGTAATAGAGACGGTTACATTGCGGAGATATCATTTTGCACATTACAAAAGGGACTGTACCTAGCTCTTGAAGCATTGCACACACACCACTGAGCTGGCTGTTTATGGACCTGTGCTGCGCGAGAGAGGCGTTTTACACATCAAGAAATAACGTCCACCTTGGCTCCAATTTCACTCCTACCAACAGCAGGAGACAAATGGACAATGCGGCAGGGTTCAGCAAAGAGGTCGCCGTGCTATTCTGTGTCATTGGTCCAAAGGATTTGCTTTATTTTCCAACCGAGACGCCAAGTGAGCATAGATGAATAATTAACGGCTGGTAATATGGAAACCTATCCGTTAGGGAGGAACTGAAAGTGAAGCTCTTTGAAAGTGTTCTCGGGGACTGACCATGAAACGCAGGCCAGATAATCATAAAGGATTGATTTTCAATCAGATAAACACTGATATTTTGGGAGATGAATTGAAGCCCATTTCACTTTTTTTTTTTTTTTCTTCTCAGGCCTGTGAAATGTCACGTTGTCCCTTAATCATCAGACTCGATAAATGTCAGGTTATTATGTGGGCAAATCCCGATCCTGTGGATTATAGGGTCAGTTGTTTTTAAAATCACTTATTACTTGACAAGTGTAAACTGATTCTAATCAATTATAGCTGCTTGTGTGAAGGAGAGAATGAAAACAACGAAGACTCATGCAAGTATTGTTTTAAGTTTTTTTTAATAATATTTCTGTAAATTAATTAGTAGATATTCCTGTAAGTATCGTATATCACCTTTACACTGTTTCAGTATGTTTTCTGAAGAAAGCCTGCCAAAAACCATTTTCAAGAAGTGAGTGGAGAGTCACTGTGTGTGTCATGATGAGTATGAAGCTATAATTAACACTGAGTGAGAGATCCAATCTAAGTGTGATGCTACTGTGACATACAGTTTTTTTTTGTAGCTCATTATATGAAAAGTGTTAGACCAAAGAAAGACTGAAACCTGGCAGGGAAGATTAGAATGCATCTTGTTTTTTGTGTTTATATAACTTCACAGTCAATCAATCTGCAACATTGTTGATGCGATCAGAGTAAATCTAAGTCTTCAAATACTTGGCATGTTTTTCAGTGACAGACAAACCATCTACAGCTTAATACTCCCTCAGCTATCCAAGTATTCTGCAAACAACCTTTGATTATGATTGGATTTCACAGGAAATGATTTACAGCGGTAGTGAAATGTATTGGGACTTGAGCTCCCTTTTTAAAAAAATATTTGACAGGTTTAAATACAGTCAGCCTCTGTTTGATAGTATTTTCCATGTGTATTGAATTATGAGGGGGTGCCACGACCACTCAGTAATTCGCACTTTCACCTCACACCGAAAAGGTCATGGGTCCGAGAAGCGTGCTCTTCCCATAGTTCAAAAGGGATCTGATGACCGTGAAATTTCCTTCAGGTGTGAATGAGAGTGTTTTTCCCATGTGGTAGCTGTGTAATAGACATCAGACCTGTCCAGAGTGTACCTCACAAATACACAACCTCAAAAAAGCCTACTTTAATGTCACGAGCACTAAAGAGATCACAACCAGCCTAACATGCAGTATTTCAACATCATCATTAACAGTTGTTAATGGAAATGCCATAATTTCCTTAATTACACTTATTGCCACTTTGTCCATGCAATTATGATGATACTTACCTGTGAACCCCTATATATGTCGCACAAGGCCATCCATACATTTATTTTCTGTTTCCAGCTTTAATTAAAAGGGAGATCATTCATTTGTACTGTGTGCATAATTACTTTAAGTAGACTGTTTATTTTACTGAGTGCAAAGCAAATGCCTTTTTTTTTCTACCGCACTGGCCAAAAGGGTAACACAGAAATTGGCTTTTATGATATTTGGTTCTTAATGTAACAATGCTGTCAATGTAATTTGCTGTTAATGCTAATATCAACATGCTGATGTGCTCACAAGGACAATTCTGTAATGCTTTTGTTAAGCGGATAATGCTTGCCGTGTTGGCCATGTCGGTTTCGTATTAGCACTTGAACACAAAGTACAGCTGAGAGCGACACTGGTTTTTCCAGGTAGGTAGTCATGGAACATGGGCAAAAAACTGAATTAATGACGAATAATGTAATGCAGATTTCTGTACCAAATTCCATGGCACTTCATCTAAAATCTTTTGATGCTGGATTCAAAACCGCAAACATGAACCTCACAGAGGCATTAGAATAAAGGTCAAGGAACCTCAGAGGGATTCAAACTGTGAGTGTCTGTAGAAAAATTGTACGGCCATCCATCCCGTTGCTCTTGAGAGAGTTGAGTGTGAGCCGACGGACTGACATCCCTCTAAACCATTCGGTGGCACGGGTGTTACCGAAGCACTGAAAGCGAGCTCGCCCTTTTCTGTGTCGCCTTTTCTAGGCCTCTCTCGACCTGAAACGCGATAACCTTCTGCAACAGGAGGAATGCTTTTATCTCCTCGAGGGGGACCAACCCTCTTTCCCACATTAACATCCCCTTTGCTCTGCCCCTTCGTTTCCCACCTGCCTGCTCTCCTCGTATCCCCATTCACGCAGCTGTCGGCCATTATCTGTCCACCCACCTGACCCCTCACCCTCCATCCCCCCGCCGTGGTACCTTTGTGGCAGTGACATCTGAACCCTGTGATCCTGTTAAATGTGTCCTTTCTTACATAATTTTCTACATTGGCCCCAACAACCCAATCCTTTCTGTCCTTCTCGTAAAAGGGGAAAAAGGAGACCTGAAAAGAGGTTACATGAACACCACTGGTGAGGAAGCGTATTTCCTTGCTAGCTTATTGAGTAAATGCTGAAACAGGGAGATGGGGCGCTGCAGGAAGGAAATATAGAGCTCTACCTTTATAAGAAAGGCCTTTTGTACGGGATGTAACAGCTCCACCCGTCATACGGTCATTTACACCGGTTAAATTACAGGTTGTTTCAAAGACTGCATAAAAAAGGTCAAACATTTGCATGTGTACTGTAACACCAATACTACACCAAATGAACAGAAAATCTGACTGTTTCCATTTTAAAAGGAAATATGAATTTAATATAGAGCCTATAGTCCTATAGGTATACATTTTTCCCTAATGTCAGACTGTTTCTCCACAAAAAGTCCATTTAAAAGCAAAGCAAGTACTTTTAAAAAGATTAAAATCTGAGGAGCTTGTCGACACAGGACACAGATGGGGTTCAGGTCTTTAGAACGGCCTGTTTACATGGCGATGGGTTGCTCTCTTTTTTCCCACCGATTGTGGAAGGCTTAGGATTGTTGTTTGCATGCATCAAAGAATTTAAAGTCAAACCACCATCTGGTAGATGGCTACACCACTAACATGCAAAACAAGTGCCTCCATGTGTGTGCTTTGCCGAGATTTCTAGGCAGATGTAATTTGTAATGCAAAACCTATTCACATGGGTGAAATTATAACAGCCGTCGTGTTGGAAAAGACACTTCAAGCCTTTGCATATGACCGGCCACCATGTTGCTGAAGTTGGGTAGTATATGTGATACGCTAAAACAGCATTTATAGATTTATATTCCCAGAACCCATGGTTGTATGCAGGTAATAGGTATGCTACGTTATCTTACGGCCAACTAATCATTGTAGTTATGGATGATAGATGATAAAAGGTAGAAACATTTTAAAATTTGTTTTCTAATTCATCTTTATCTATATCTACATATATGTATGCATGTATACATACACACACCTGGATATGTGTATATCATCAACTTAACCGACACGTTCATTCAGCAATACTTTGGTGAGGTCTAAAACTTCAGGGCTATTACTTGAACTGCAGTTGAAAGGCTCAACATTTAATGAGCAAGATAGGTGCTGCTTGTCAGGGGTAATGGCTGTTTTCAGTGTGCAGCAGACCGTGGCCCACGTGGGTCATTCCTCAAACATCCTGCCAACATTTGTTGCCAAGCACCCCTTGTGTTACTCATAACACATGACAATATAATGGTCAAATGGGGCCAGTTAGCTTGACCAAAGACAGTATGGACTAAGGGCGAATGATGAATCAGCAGCTGGATATTGATCTTTACCATTACCACATATGGGTCTACGCAGCGGAGCAAACATGGAGTAAAGCACCTCTCAGTCATTTTTATGGACCCTGTCCAGTTCACCTAATGGCTACGAGCCACATGAAGAAGAAGAACTATTGAGTCCAGCTAGTGTGGCCGCCTTTGTTTTTGTTTTTTTATTTCGTTTTCAGTCGCTCCTTACAAACTAGACCTGCAGTGTCATATTTTCATTATGTCACCTGTATGTCACTGAACCTCAGGATTTTCAAAGCGGCACTGCTCACACTGTGGTCATCAGGATGTTGTAGGTGTTTTCTGCTTTGCTGAAGCTGGCTTTGTGGTCAGTTAGACTACAACTGCAGCTACCTGAAGGCATCTTTCCACATGTCAACTATTTGGCGTGCCTTAGGGTCACCCTTTCGCTACGTCTCTGCTCTCAGCATCTGTTGCCAATAGAGTTGGTTACGCTGTCCATAGTTCTAACTCACATTTCACAGAAACGACCATAAACACTCATCTACGAGTAATCTGGCTGGTCTGTGTCTCATCCTGGTAAACAGAGTACTAAAAACAGACATGACTGACTGGTTGATCCCTGAATTTGTTGATCAAAGGCACCTGAGGATGTCAAACAACATTCTTTCCATAGCACAGACTGAGGTTTGTCAGTCTGGTTAGAAAGGTCAAGGCAGAATGTTTTCTTCATTGGATTTGGTCTGTGTTTGGAGCTAGGGATCTCAACATCTTATGTCTTACTTCAGTTAGTTCTCAAAATGTAGTATTTAATGTGGAAATGCTATAGCAAACAAAGGGAGATATCCAGTTTTATTACGTCTTACTTCTTTGTTTTCGTTGTTACATTGTGACGTCAATGTGATTCCGTTTAATAAAACTTAACAAAATCACATGGCAAATCCAATAAATGTGAACTTTTTAAGCACTTTGTAAAATGGAGCAAAATTCCCAAATTCATCACTTCTCTTGCTAAAGGTGGATTTAGTGTACAAGATCCCTTAACATCACACAAAATGCAACCATTGTCATTTGATTGTAGTTATGGATGATGATAAACGTGAGAACCCATTTAAAATTCTAACTGCTTTTTGATAAACCGGTTGTACAATCTCTAGGTTACACTTTCTAAATGATATACGTATATTTACACTTGTCAATACAGACATACACACGCACACTGCATTTGCCTCAACTTCTTCATCAGCTCTTATGGACATCCACTTATGGACTCCAAAAATACCTATCCTGCTGTTTTAAACAAGTATGAAAAAATGTGAAAAATATCAATTTTTTTCCCCATCAAAGCATGGCCACCTGATCGATCCTTAACAGTTGCAAAGATTTATGAGTCTAACTCCTTTCTGCAAATAACAAAGTTAGGTGGGTGTGCTCCCCTCTACACTCTTACTCACATTTTGATCAATAAAAAGTCAGAAGAAGGACAGTCAAGGGAAAATCTGAGATATAATTTATTCAGAAGCAATGCAAAAGGGGAAAAAATGAAGCAAGGTCTTACAACACACCAAAAAAAGAGAAAAAAAACCCCACACACACTTTGGATGAACTCAAAATCTCCTGCAATTTATTTAAACATAAGCTCAATATGGATTAATGTTACCACAGTGTTACCTGGTTGCCCTTGACACTGGATTCGAAAATGAAGAAAATATGAGAACACGGCGTATTTACTGAAAATATAGAAAGACTGCACAGCTGCCAGGCTGGTCAGATGACAAAGCAGCCGCTCGGCCTTGTGTTCTGTCTTTAGCCTCTGGTTCCATGATTTTCCTAATTAGACAATGACTGTATGTGGTGGAGGTAGCGAATTGTGAAGCAGAAATCTCCTTTTGACCCAGCGGACAAGCGGGCTGTTGGGTCCTCTTTCAGTAACGCTCCATGCTCTGAACTTCATCTCTGATATCATTTTGATTGACATACATTCCAGTTTTGGTTCATTCACTCAGGTTATAGGCTGCAACACTGACCCATATCAACTCTCAAAAACAATAAGCTTAAATTCTATGAGCCCTCTGCCAGCGTCCCAATGTCGTGCCTCTTCTGATTTAATTCATAATGTGTCCCAGCCTCAGAATCCTTTTAATAGAAATCCAGTGGAATAATCAATCAAGCTTTGTGGTAAAGTTTATTTATGTAGCACCTTTATGGAGTCAAACGTGCTTCACAGGTCAATAGAAGAAAATAAATGACACAGACATACTTCAATCAATAAAGAGACACCAGGACATTAATAAAAGGCCTGTCTTTACAAATAGGATTTCAGACACTTTAAAAAAGTCCACATTGCTGACTAACCATCCCAGCAAGGATGCTCCAGAATATCTTTGTTACCACCGGGCTTAAACTTTGAGAAGGAGCGAATAAGCATATAACTTTATAATTGAGTGTGAGGACCATATGGATGTCATACTTTAAGAGATCAGAAAGATACAGTAATGCAATCTTATCTGACAATCCTGTAATAAATATGAATAGATGACATTGCGTCACAGAGGAGGTGATTTAACATTGATGTACATGTAAGGATATATTTCATGTTGGTGAGGTATTTAGGTGCAAACTATTTGTAATACGTTCGAATATTTTGCTTCTGCACATGTAAATGAGGTGGATATAATAATAAAAACCCTGTCCACTGTGACGGAACATACAACCCATTCAAATGCAATGCAAAAGACGAACAAACAGACTCAATACTTACTATTTGAAGAATGGCAGTGCAACAGCCCTGTGAGAAATGACAGTCAGTAAACTGTCAAGTGTAGCATTCCTTAAAGAGACTTTCATGGTGTTATTTAGTCTATTTCTGGGAGAAGAAATGGAGGATAGCATTCAACACAACTGCACCTGTTGAGACTTATTTAGTCTCAGGTAGTGGGTGTGCAAACATGTTGTGGTCTTTGATACCGAAGAATTCTCCTTTGGCCCTGATTCCTTCTCTCAAGTGATTCACCTCAACACTTAATGGTTGCAGGTACCAAAACAAACCTCTGTGCATCTCAAGAAATTACCACATCAACAGCACTGATGCACTACCGTGTGCCATCACCAAATTAGGGTCCGATGTGTCATTTGTGCTCATTGCAGCTAAATTTGTCCGATGAAGTACCTAAAATCCCTTAAATCCCAGGATTAACCTGTGGACAATAGAGATTTGCACTGCAGTCATACAGCCATGATCAACAGAGATGATGAGAGCCATAAGGCTTCTCTTCCCTTAAGAGGCTTATATATTATGGAAGGTTATTTATTTCGCCCTCTGTCTGGTTGTATGGATTTTACAGTACAGTTGTGTGGCATGTGGCAAAGGGCAAAGGTTTCTCTGGAGGGCAAAATCGTACAAAACAAATATAAGGGGATTATAATTCAATGAAAAAGTAAAGCAGTTATTAATACTATCGATGAAAATGAAAGTCTGACAAGGCTCTCAGTTTGGACACCGAAAGTGTGTGTATATACACAATCACACACACATACACACACACACACATTAGACAAACACTGGCAATATTTAATTGAATTATCCACTGCAAGTATCTATACATCAACAGTACTAACAGGTATCCGAATGACTTTATGAACTATTGATGTACATTTCTTTTTTCTGTCTCTTCTAAACCAATCTGACAGAGCAGTGAATTGTGAAAAGAGCTAAGCTTAAAGCTGTTGTTTCAGGCCTCTTGCATGCGTGTATACTGCTGTCTGCACTGTAGCACTCTTTGCTAATCAGAGATGTGTAAAATTGCCATTGCAGAAATACAAGGTGAAAATAAGTGCAATGCTACCCTATGTACGCCCTTACTGCCCTTAGTTACCTGTATATAAATGATACTTTGTGCAGAAATTCTACAAGAATACTTTCTTCATAGAAAAACTGCAATACGATGATGTACTGAGGTAAATGTCAGCTAAGTTGTATTGTCAAATTTAAATGTAAATTAAGTGTTCATGTCGACATGAGCACCTGAGATATGGCTCAAAGCATTATAAGCATGCAAATATAAAAACCTTTTCTATTTGATACTAGCTTCAGCAGGTGACAAATAAAAGTAAGCTTCTCTGCTAAAGAAAAATCTGTTTTAGTACTTAAACTCAACCCGGAGTGCATGGAGGACAAAGTGATCTTTTTCCAGTGAAACACTAGTGATAGCAGTCATTTAAGGTAATTTCTTTTAACAGTGATGGTGAACTGTGAGTCATTATCTTGAACACCGCATGCATCTCTACCCAGTGCCTTTCAGGTGATACTCAAGTTATGTGAGTGGCAAAGGACATATTGTTTATTCATTCAAATTACATTAACTTATACCAGACAGACTCTTCCACAGTATTTGCATTTATTTCACCCTGTGTCCAGGCTACAAGTCTTACAGGTTGACTGTCTTAAAACTAATGTCAATGATGGCTGTATATAAGCATTTACTGTAGATCATAATGTTAATGAGTTAAAGAGTTAAAGAGCTGAATCCATAACAGTGAGATTGTCCTAGAAATTGGGTAGTTTTATCAAATGCCTGAAGCAGCTTATGTTTGTGTTGTCATGACAACCACCTCTTGTGGCAATGTGAGCTATGATTGTTCTCCCAGCAGCTGAGGCTCAAGTAACTTGTTATATACCGCCACAGACAGAGTTTACCACTTGTAGCGAATCAGTAGTTGCTGTTCAGGAACAGGAAAAAGAAACTCTATTAATTTTCAGATTTTTTTTTTGTTTAGTTCCCAGTCCTAAAAAGAAAAGAAAATAATTGCCCCAATTTTGTGTATGCATGCACACAAACCACCAAATGAAAGCAACTGTGCAGAGAAGAACAGAATAGTTGGACTGCAGCCGCTGGGACTTGACGAGGAACTGCTCCAAGAAAAAAAGAAAAAAAAAGTATAAACAATAAGCAGAGTTTCTGTTTGACTCAATAGCCGTGTTTAAATGAGAAACAAAGCGTTATGGAGAACACTCCCCTGATTCCCTGAGTGAACACAGAGTTGACTGAACTTGTGCCATATGGCAGATGAACGTTCGCCCTCACAAACAGAAAAAACGGAGACCAAAAGAGCCACGTCACGAGCACTTATCTCTCTGCCCACCTGTTCATATCTGTTTCTCTCCGTCCTTTAATCAACCTTCCCACTATGCCTCCTCGCCTCTCTGCCTGTCCTCCTGTCTCGGCCTGTATTTTTGTGCATATTTTCCTCAGTTTCTTTGCCCTCAGCTTTCAGGTTAGGAACCACAGGCAGAGTGCGCAGGGATTAATGTGTTCTTGCGTATTTCTCTTTCCATCGCCCTGGTATTGCCATTCAATCTGCAGTTCGCATTAGCCGTTTTCTCTCAGGCGAATCTTAGCAACAACACTTAATGCCTTTGTGCTACACAGAAATGCCAGAAAATTAGCGTGAGGTTTTGAGTGTGTCAGGTTACATCAGTGGCACAGTGTACGGCACAGAGCACGTATTTGTGTGACGTGTGAACGCATAATTGGGTCTCTGCTCTACCTACCCCCCCCCAAACATGGCGTGCCTTTTCAATTACAATGTAGCAGATCAGTGATCAGCATCAATCAAAGGGGGCAAATGAGAGAAATGATGATACCGTGTTTTTTTTTTTTTTTTTGCTCCTGAAAAACTGTTGCACATTTTCTTCACCAAATTAGGTTAGCAGACTTAGTTCCCCTTGACAGAAGGAACGGCTTCCTGAAACGCATGAGTGGCTGATATTAACAAGGAGCGCTCATCTGGCACTTCATTAACTCCGACTGATGCTGCAGCTCGGTCAGACAGCCAGACAGTCAGACCATATAGGGCACCTCCCTTTTTTTTCCCGTTAGAGCCTTTTTTTTTACTTCTTTTCCAGGAGTGGAAGGAGGAACACTTTACTTGGGCAGTGCTTCACGAATGTTAAATTCTCAGTTGCTCTGTGAATGGATGAGGGTCTTATAGCCTTATATGACACTTGTTTCCTCGAGGCTTAGTTAGGTGACTCTTGTGTTTATAGCATGACTTTCATGGGAAAAAATTTGATATTTTAAGGAGAAATGTTCATAATTACAATACAAGAATTGCAAATACACTATGAAAGGTACTTCCAAATATGTATTATGTTCATAGAGAACCATTTGATTATAAAAAGATTATTGACAACTTCAGTAAATAATTAACGTATGCAGAGTTTCCTGTCTTAACAGTCAGTCAAAGAGCACATGATGAAAAACAAACACTGGATGACAGGTCAACTAGGATTAGTTTCACCTTGATGGTCACACCCATAATCCCATGGGAGTTCCTGTACACAGTGGAGCTGGCATTTACATTCTGTACACTAGCAGATCTGATCTGTAAGTCCAGGCACACTTTGAAACATGCTGATGATCCTGCAGCACTTGTAGTCAACTGACCAGAGAATATTATTTCATTAAAAATCCTCTTGCTTGTTAGTTGGTTCCCTTTTCGAAATCTATTTTACGCTCCAATTAGACACAAACATCCACAAGCACGCACAGAGTACATAATTCTGGAAGCAAACCAGTTCGACATTTGGTGTGTGCGAACATCACCACTCCATGGAGCCATTCCTTGGAGCAATGAACTGACTCACATTTCAATCAGTTTTATTAGAGCCAGGATCACGTTAAGTTCTTTAAAAATGTAATTTTCATAGACTTTGGTAGGGATTTTTCTTTTTCATTCTGAGGTCTAATCATAAAGTGTGGACAGATGAGAAACCTTCTTATATAGGCTTGATTTTGGAGGAACACTCAGGTAAGGGGGGAGTGAGGCTGATGTTTAATGTCACTTTATGGAAAGGCCTCTGACATTTTTAACTGGCACATCTGTTTTTTTGTCACATCAGTGTTTGTGTGTGTCTGAACATGGTGATGGGGGATTTATTGGCGATGACAGCGGGGAAAGGACGTTACCCAAAGGTGAATTGCCTGACTTACTAGTGATTCAGGGATGTGTACTACTTTTATTAAGGGACTTTGAGATTCTTTCATCATTAATCGTTGATGAAGTAGACATAGTATCATGAATAAGATGTAACATTAGGTTGGTGAGCTATAAGTGGATCTTGTGAGTGAAAGACAGAGCACAGGAGTGCCAACATGCACTTCATATAGTTTGGGTGATGGGAAAGCTGACACAGATGAGGAGACAAACAGGGAACAGGTTAAAGTAATTAGGGTAGAGCAGTAATCAAAGAAGTGGGAAACACACATCTTTCCCCGTATTGTATCACTTAACATTATATCTCTATAAATTAGTCGTGTCATGGAACTTACATTGGCTAGTTTTGCACACTGTTAGTGCTGTCGTGGAAGTGAATCAAATGACCTTTATCAACATAAACAGCAATTATCACAAACCCAAAATATGATTAGCCATGTCTCAATACACAGGGATGAGACCAGCATATGAGTCACTGGATTCAGCCCCAGGAATGACTAGACGAGGTTCATATTTGATTGTTGAAGGTGAATATTGGGACCCTAAACAGAGATGTGCTGATGTGTTCATTCAAGTGATGCCAACAAACATTTCATCTGCCCAGAGCTTCAGCTTCAAAAATAAAACATTTGCATGCAGAAAAAATATTGCTGTTAATTTAAACTGAATCAGAAGAAACTCTTGTGTTGCTGAGCTGAATGTACGCCCCATATCACATCATGTGACTCTTTTGTATTTGCACTGAGTCACATATTCATTTTCTTCCTTACTTGTTAAAAGTGGATTGGGTAATTTACAACGAAAGAAATCGAGCCAAATCAGGTGTGTCCTTGAATGCCTCCTCCATTGTTAAACACCACACAAAGGTCAACAAATTACCATTCTCAAGTTGGGCGAGCTAATTAGAGCAATGATCCATTAATGACCCTCGAATATGACAAAAAAAGGAAAGAGAAACTTTACATTTTGAAGCTTTCTTTTTAAAAAGTTTAGTGTTCCAAACAAAAACAACCTTTCCAACAGTTAATTATGACATTTCATTCTGTTTAAAATAAAATATCATAGATATGGCAAGATAAAGAAACTATGACATCATTAAAACTCATCATTGGTATTTATATTCATGATATCAATATTCCTTTATATGTATTACATAAGTCTCTACATTTTTAAAGTTATTCTCTAAAATAATATTTTATTTGAAGCAGACCATTATATTTTACTGGCGTAAGCAAAGACAAAGAAATGATTGCCAAAGAATTTACATTAGTTGGAATCAGATGGAATCAAAAATGTTTATAACCTGATAAAAAATGTGGTGAGCTCACAACTCAAATACTACAAAAGCAGTCAAATGTGGCCGTTGAATAACTCACACCCCCCCACACCCCAATTCTTTCTTTCTTTGAAAATCAAAGAGGAACTACTCACGCACTTTCAATTATTCCTCTTGATGTGAGGAGAGCTGAATAACACCCTTTCTGCTGGTCAGAAAATTATCCTTGTGACTTTTCTCACAGTGCTGTTATGAAAGCTTTGCTTTTCATTGGTGAATTGCATAGGAATCTAAAATGGTGCCAGTGGGATTGGATATGAAGCAAAGCTTTGGATGTGCTATAACTGATCCAAATACATGACGGGTATATTGCTTCGCAGAGTAGATGTGTCCAAAAAGAACACAGAGCGATGGTATGCCACTTGACCCAGTATGACTGAAAAAAAGTCATTTGAACAGTGGGATATTGTAAATGAATGGGACATGCTTATTGTCACTGTCTGAAAAGACTATGTGAAGACATTTAATGAGGGCCTTTGAAGAAACTGGTTGTTGTTACCAGGAAACAGCTGTAGGCTGTCTGCACTGAGGCTGCCATCAGTACATTCTGGGTCATATTTCACTACATTATATATTACATTTTAGCCTAAAAACCAAAAATTCTTCTCTTGTGCTTATTATCTTAAAAATACAGTACATTCTTTTCTTACTTGTATACAGAAGCTGCAATTTAATGTTGTGACATTAGGAATTCTGTCGAAAAATAGCCATACTTCACATAGTTGGCTGTAAAAAATTATCCATGAATAATGGTTGAAATACTGTTCCTGTAGTGTAATCATTATGGGAACAGAAACTGTTGAAACAACACTGTCTAAATGAACAGCTTTAGGGTTGGGATGGAGCGATGAAGACAGTGGTAGCTCAGGATTGTATTAAATTTTTAGCAGTTGTGGGAAAAAAGGAGTTGCACAGAAATGCATTGGTGGAACTAATTCCCTGAAAGCCCTTCTCTGTTTTGCTGAGATGAAACTGAGAGTAAAATAGGGATGGCGGAATAAAGGAAATTAGTAACGTAATCCATAGCAGGATCAAAAGAGTGCGATTGGATTATATTTTGTTGCATCACAGCAAATGAAAGATGTTTTAGATCAAAGGCAGTGATTTTCAGTGGCAGAATATGGAGATGCATTATTGAGGATGGCGAACAAAGTGTGTATGTGGAGGGGGGGTCGTATTTGATGTCATAACTTGGGAAATGTAGCCTCACCTATTCAGTGGACCTGTGTAACCCAACCTGGGCTTCTCATTGTGTCTTTATTTGTTTGATTTCAAGGCAGGGGCATTACAATAAAGCCAATCTGGAAATGGGATCTGGCTTTGACTGATGGTAATTACTTGCTGTCTACACCATTAAGAATTTAATGTAATTTCAGATAGACTTTCCTGCAGAAAGGTGAGGTGGGGGAGGGGTGCGAGAGAGGTTGCAGAGGTAGTGGATGGGTCTGTAGTCTATCTATATCTGTACAGATATGAGAAGAAAAACATGTGCAAGACAGAAAAACATTGGTCAAACAAGTCCATCTTGAGTTATAAAGAAAATGTGTGCAGCTAATAATGAACGACATCTTATTATCGTAAGTCCTCCGCTGCTTTAACTGCTTTAAGTATGAAGTACATAACAGTAATCCCTGGGATCACAAAGAGTCCAGGAACTCGATTAAAGCCAAGTCACCCTTCCACTGTCCATTCTGCCATAGAAGATGTTGGACTGGCTGTCAGCAGGATTACTGCAACAGGAGGTGATCGGTCATGTAGAAAAGCTGTGGAGTGTCTCAGTCTGGGTGACCCTCACTATCCAGCTGTTATTAAAACATAAAACTCAGAGCAGGCTTCTTGTAATGAGACAAAGATATCTAAATGACTGTCCGAAGGTTAAAAACAATTAACTTTGGGGTTAAAGGTCATTTGGAGGACCATGTTGGACAGAGGAGTGTCTAGATCAAATTTCCATTTGATACAGTAGGACCTTGACTTATTTTCTGCAGAGCACATCGCTGACACAGGCAGCAGATTTGAATTTCATCGGTCAAACCTGGATTGTACTGCATATACCACTTTGATAAGGTTATAGTTGAACTAACAAGTACAACAAAGTGTGCTCATTTTTATTCTACGCCTACAAAATGTTCAGTTTGACCAAGCTACTGGATGGTTACTATAAAATGTAGTGGATCTCATTCACTTCACCTTCAAGATGAACTGTAACAACATCTGTGATCTTATTTGATTGAAATGTCTCAACATCTACCTGACATTTAAAAAAGGGTTGGACATTCATGAATTTTGATCAAAAGCCACCATGGGGTTGGCAATTGTGGTTTTGAACTGCTTTGAAATATGATACACGCATTTCTGTTCTCCTTGGGAAAATTTGTAGTGACATTAGTGATGATGTGATTTTTCCTCTCATGTCTGAAGGTACCTATATCTACTATTTATCCTAACCCATGGGCAAAATACAGAAACCGTTTAAAAATCTAATCACAATTGCTACTGCTCATATTTGTAACCAGCCAACCACCAAATAAAGAAGAGTGCAAATACCTTATTAAAGTAAAAGTGACAATATTTCATTGTTGAATTTAGGATATCTAATGCAATGTTAATGCAAAAATATGCACATCCTATGCGGAAGAAATGTGATGTCATGATCAAACCATACCTTTTATTAACCAGAACCATTATTTGTTATTGCACACTGGAGCATACTCTCTCATTATAACAGCTGGGTTTAAGCCATAATAGTCCAAACGGGCTCGAATGACTGCTTTGCGTTTCCTGTCTCAACATGCTGAGGGATAATGACAAATTAAAAGAGGAGTTGGAACGGGTGAGAGAGAAAGGTGATACAGTGAAATGAAACCTCCACTGTTGTTACTGCAATTAATCATATGCTGTAATTGTTTGCTCACTGTAAAAATCAAATGTAAAGTTGTGCAGAGACCGTCTTAAATTTTGTAATCCTTGGCTGCGTAAAAGCATTGCCTGGGAAGATGACTTATTTATTGTAAGCTAATATGGAATGCACCACCAAGGTATTGATCGGGTATCGATTCTGTTTGAAAAATGGGGAGGTGTGATCATGACATTGTACTTGGCTCGCCCAGGGTGCAGCATTTGAACCTGTTCCCACACAGGCAAAAAAATAGTAAACCTGTTCAGGATTTTAACCATATTGCAACACCAACTGTCCTTCCAAAAGAAAAAAAAAAAAAACAACATGAGACAACATGAGCCAATCACACTTGTTCTATCACATCAGGCAAATGTATTTCTCAGTCATGAATTCTGATATATTTTCACCGATATTATGCCTATTTTGTAATACATTACATTGTGCATATAGAGAGCATGTATGATTATTATCTTTCAGCCTATTTTTGTAATGCACAGTTTGGTCAGGGGTGATTACTGAGGATTACACTGAGCTGGTTCTAGCTCCTGATATGGGCTGTGGTTATGTAGCATGCCTCCGTGCTGAAATGCTGATTATAACTTGAAAAGCTGCATGTGTGAATACATTCGTGGCACAGGTTTGTTTGCATGCTTCTTGTTATGTCTGAGCCAAACCTGAACAGGTTTCAAAGTGACACATAATACAACCAAGTTCCTCACCTGGGAGGGTGCATAGTTAACAGGAATACAAAGAGCCCTTAAATCCTTTCAAACAACAGAACGTTCATAGCATGCACACAAACATGATGTAAAGGTTAAAGGAAGTCATAAGGTAAAGGAGGCAAAAGACGTCATGGGTGATCTATTGATAGAGAGGGTATCCAAACCACTTATACATTTTTAGGCAGTGATATTTCACAATGTTGTGATTGTAATAGGAGTACAGTGTCTGTCAAAAGCACTCAAGAAAGGCAAGAATTGTTGCTTGGACTAAAGTGATTAGATCCTCAAATGTTCCAGACAGGAGCAGCTGTAGCTACAAGTCAATACAGCGTTTCTCACTCTAAGTGTGACTCTGGGTGTTACCTCACCAGCTCTGACCTATGCAGGTGATGACAACAAAACCACAAGCTCTCAGGCATTTGATCTTTAACTGTTCACTCTCTCACCCTGAGGAAGAATTTTGTTCATTTGTGCACCAGATTTAATCTTGCCTGAGGAGTAAGTAGTTGTTTATACAGTGCTAAAATACTTTATATGTGATGTTTCACAATCAGTATTACTTTGACCATGCACCACACATCTGAAGTTAATTTACTCGGTGTGTTTGTCATTTTAAAGTATAGGCCTGTTTTCATATGTAATCAATACAAAATAAATAATAGATAGCAAAAGAAGATGTCTAAATTTAGTGTGAATTAAACAACCTGACTAGTCAATCTACAAGTGACAGATGGAAAAGATTGTGCCTTCATACCTTACTGTTTATCACAAAGAATTCTTACACACAAGTATCTGAAAATAATAGGTATATGGAGGTGATATCAACACAGAAGGAAATCCAATATATTATAAAAATAAAGTTTTAATAGTTACTTTGATTTTCTTTCACAAACACTTAGCATTTTTTCACAGACACATTAAGAATTGCATGATTGTATAAGGGAGGGTGAAGTATGTAACTCGAAGCAGTTTTATGACAAAGAAGTCTTGACACAATTCAGATTGTTGAGTGTGAGGAAAGTATGTCACTCTTTGCTACACCAAGATGACATTTAAACATGATCAGTAACTGCTGAGCTTCCCCATAAAGTAGAAATTAACCATGGCTCTGAGACATCACATTTGATTTTGACAAGAAAAATCTTAACTCAAGGTCCACTTGCCAGCTCTTTCTTGTTTTCCACCTCATCTAATGGTATGTCACTCATATATTATCATATATATGATGGAATGCATATCACATTGAACTGTAGATGAATGTGAGGTGCAACTGAAAACTGTGGAAAAACTAGAAAGTGGGCATTAAGTTATTTATTAATTTAATTTTGGTCAATCCAGTAACTTTTTCATGCTCACATTGTTTGGACAGAGCATTTGTGCATACTATGTTGTATACTATGCACAAATGCTCTAAAAACTATGGAGTTTGTTATATCGTGAAATAATGAGCTCTCATGATATATTAAAATTACAATGTTTTAAGTAATATATTTTGATTAACTGTTACCATATCAATAAATTTTGAAATGCATGACGACTTTATAAATACAGTTGAAGATGATATTTAAAGAAATAAACAGATTTTGATTGAAGATGTTCTGACTTAGCCTAACCACTTACCCTTGATATTTATAAGACAATAATGGAAAAAGAGACATTTGTTGTGCCTTGAACTGTCTTTTGTCCTTTTCACACCAATGCAAAAGTTTTATATAAAGTTGTAAAATGTTTTGTACAATATTTACATAGAACCATAGATTGAGTAATCTTCAATAAGTTGCTCTTGTGACTTTGTAATAAAGCAGTTATTACTTTTATGACAATACTTTTCTTTTACTTTGGTTTTCTGACACATCTGGATAAATATTCATCATTCATAGATATTATAAAAAGTTTAACTGTATATGTGTGCCTTTTAATGATGGAAACTCATCATATGTCATACATGTCAAATCACAGTATATTGCAGTAATAACAGTCATATGACAAAAGTGAAAAGAGCAACCTCATGTAAGAACTACACTTCTCACAGTGAGTTTTGTAAACATTCATGTAAACAGTGGGGGTTTTGGATGCATGGACAACTGAATATCAGATGTTTGAGATCTGCCTGAGCTTTCTGTTGACTGCCTGCATTGAATCGTTCTTCATTTTTAAAGGTATCTCCACTTCTGATCTTTTCTTCCTGTGCTTTTTAAATCTTTTACAGCATATGTAAGATGTCAGTGTAACAACTGAGAAGAACAGCCCCAGACACGTCACTGACAGAGCAATAAGGACAGGCTGACAGGGGAACAACTCATACCTCTCAGGCCCCTCTGTCATCTGGCCAATGTACCAGGGCCTCTCCTCTACCTCAATGTCAGCCTCCCTGGTCAGCAAACTCTGGATGTAGCTCTCGTTGCTCACTGTTTCATTGACAAAGAAGTTAACCATGACTGTTGAGTAAAGTGGCTCAGGCTGACCGTGATCAGTAACCTTTACCAGGAGGCTGTAAAGGCCCCGGTTGCTGAGTTCCCTCTTCAATGTGATATTTCCTGTTTCTGGGTCAATGGCAAATGACGCCGGCTCACCACCTTTCCTCTTAATGATACTATAGGCAATCACAGCATTCATGCCCGTATCCTTATCAACAGCGTAGACCTCTGTGATTGATGTTCCTGGCAGTGTACTGGGAAGCACTAGCATGTAAGACTGATTGGACTGGGGGAAGAGGACAATAGGTGGGTTGTCATTTACATCCAGTAACAGCACGGTCACCATAGTGACGCATGACAGTGCAGGTTCCCCACCATCGATGGCCTCAATCCACAACTGGTATGACCCTTGCTGCTCACGGTCCAGTGATGTTTTGGCCCTCAACGTCCCTCGGCCCGTGTCAATCATGAAGATGTCGCTGCCATTGAGAATGGAAAGGGCCACCCATCCATTTTCCCCAGCATCAGCATCTGTCACGGAGATGACCCCAATCTCACCGTACCCCGGGAAGTTCTCTGGCACAAAGAATGTGAAATCTTTATTGATGAAGCGTGGACTGTTGTCATTGCGGTCTTGCACGGTCAACACCACTGTAGCGATAGACTCCCTCCTGGGTGTTCCCTGGTCCACCGCTCTCACTATGAACCGGTATGTCTCTTTCTCCTCGCGGTCGAGGGATGCGTTCAAAGTCAGGACACCTGTCACACGGTCCACAACAAAGATTCCTGGGGCATCGCCTCCAAGGAGGTAAATGACATCCCCTCGGCTTTCACTGTCCTGGTCTGTGGCTTGGAGCTGGGTCAGAAAGGTATTTGGTGGATTATTCTCCTCGACAGACAGTTTCACCAAAGACTGCTCAAACACTGGTGCATTGTCATTCTCATCCAGTACCTGCACCTTGAGAAAAGTCTTGATGACAACATCTTGAGTATTCTTTGCAACGACAATTAGCTCATACTCCTGTGTTTTCTCATAATCCAAGGGCTCTGTAGTCTCCAGCAGGTATTCATTCTTGAACAGCTGATAAGGGCCAAGCCTGAAGGGACCAGTCCCTTCCAAATGGCAGTCCACCCTTTGGTTCATCCCAATGTTTTTGACTGTGAAAAAAGCAATTGGAGAAAACGCTGGCTCAGACTCTTTTATTGTCACCAACCCATCCTTTTCTGGTGCGATGTAGCGCGGTATGATGGCAGGGGGTCCTGTAACAACTTTGATGATATGGACAGTAACAGTGGCAACAGCAGGGATGCAGCCAGGTCCATTGGCCAAAATAGTGAGTTTGTAAAATGTGGCTGTGCCAGTGTCTATTTTTCTTGCTAGCTTGATCACCCCTGTGATTCTGTCCAAATGGAACAAGCTCCTGGTGTCCCTTGGCACACGTTCACTGTAAGCATAGCTGATCTGAGCATTAGCACCAAGGTCAGGGTCAAAAGCATGCAGACGTGCCAAATGTACCCCTTTGGAAGTATTCCCATGCAGAGTGACGTTAATTTGTGACTCTGTGAATTGGGGGCAGTTATCGTTCACATCTGTGATGACAATTTTTAAAGTAGCTGCGCCGAGTAGAGGAGGGGTCCCTCCATCCTCTGCAATAATGTCTGTAATGTATTCAGCTTGGGTCTCTCTGTCCAAAGCCTCTGTCACAATGAGGAAGGGTGTTCGCTCCCCTCCCTCATTTTCTTCAACATCCAGTGTGAACATGCCAAAGTCGTTAACAAGCCAGTAGGTCTGCACTCCGTGAACACCGAGGTCTGGGTCAACTGCAGACTGCTCCACCGCATAACGAGCATTGATGGGTGAGTTTTCTGGGACATACATACAGATCTCATCCACTGGGAACTTTGGCCTGTTGTCGTTCACATCCTCAATAAAGATCTTAACTTTGACAAGCTGAAAGTACTGCTGAGGCAAAACAAAAACATCCAGTGAAAGAACACAACCCTGTCCCTCCGAGTTATCAGGACAGAGGGTCTCCCTGTCAATCTCTGTAGCAGATGTGTAAAGCTCCCCGGTGGTATTATTTAGGTTCAAATACTGTTCACTGACCTTCTTTTGTGGGAGATTGAATAAAAAGGGGGGCTCAACAGTGAAATCCAAATTTAAGTCTACTCCAATGGCCCCTATAAAGGTCCCCCTGGGTAATCCTTCCTTTATCTTATAGATGAGCTCTTTTGCTTGGCTGAAATTTGCAAAACAGGAAAGGGGGCTGGTGTAAAGCAAGAGGATGCACAATCCCTGTAATACAAGATAATCAAAGATAATTCAGTTTAATAAACCAGTCACAGAAAAAAATGATATTTGCAAAATAAGATATTTTTGATGTATCATAATTCTCCTTGAGCATTAGTATTCAGTCATATTGGCAGTTGCAGAGCTCTCTGGACACCTGCAACAATGATTTGAACTGTGACTCATTTAATTTAGCTTCCATTATAGTTATCTAGGCAATCAATACATGATTTGAAGAGTTTAAGGTTTATTGGCACAAATTTAGTTCATTAGATTAAAAACAGTATATTTTGTCAAGAAGAGGGTCCTAGTCATGTCTCTACCTCACTAATATAAAAAAGTATTTACATACCATAACAGGTTGTAGTTGTTTAAAATGTGAATTCTGTCTGTAAAGTGAATAATCATAAAACTTACCCATATTCCTCCTCTTTTGCTAAGGCTGGGGTGTCTGCAGTTGAACATGTTTATGTCCTAGTCCAACACTTTCCACTTATACCAGGAAGGGCGACATCTTAAGTAACCTAGGCATTTTGTGCATTGAGCAGCGCAGACGTCTGCTGAGTGCTGTGGCTTATTGCTATCTGACTTGAACAAGTCATTCATCCCCAGTGCTGGCTCAGGACACTCCCACCATATGCAGATCAGTTCCCCATGCTAACCAATGGGAGCTGATGGCCAGTGGGAAATCTACTTAAGTTCACACATTCCTTTTTCATGCATGAAAACAAAATACAGTGACACACACCTGCACTTTTTATACACACCCATGTTGTCACAAGCAGCTGCATACCTTGTATTCCTGTTCCAGAATTAAAGCATATGATTACCAACTGAGCTTATAATGACACGAGAGACTAAGTAAGATGTAAAATATCCACAGCTGAGAGATTACTTTAATCCAGCATTAGTTAAAAAACAGCATGCATAAAAAAGAAGAACTGCACAGAATGAATGAAAGCAAATGTAATGATTATGCATTATTTTTCAATACTTGAACTGTGACTAGATTTTCAATGTAAAAATGTATTCATAGATAGATAATGTGTTTAGTTTGACTTCAAAAAGAAGCCATGGCTTGGTTTACAATCATTGCAAACATGACCAAACTGTGAAATGAATTTCACGTTTTGCTTCTACATGCAGTTCATTTTGTATATGCATGAAATCAATAAAGAAAGCATGAAAACATCATAAACAAAGCCAGCAGGGAGATGATCTTGGCATCATAAGTGGTGCTATGGTCTGATTCTGGATTGAGCCTTTAACTAAATCAACCCCCTAATCCTCATGTGTTCTAAATGCCGGGCCAGCTGTTTGCTGGGATTGGAAGCATACTGCTCAGAGAAATTGAGTGATTGAAGTTATCTGGAAAAGGGCAGATTGAGACGGTCACACACTCATTTTGTCTCATGCTGCGTGAGGTCTTTGCTGTCATTCCTCATCATACGGGTCTGGTGGTTGCACAAAACTGGGGCTTAAACTTCACGCGTTTCCCTTGGTATTTGATGAGATTATAGAAATACACAAAATCTATGGGTTTTCTTAGGGGACTTTGCATACTATAAAGTACATTTCAGTGATGTAGCTGGATGTTATTTTAATATGGATCATCTATGAATCTATTGTGCACTGAGCTCAGAGATATTTCTGTAAACACAGACTGTAGGTACAGTGGGCTGGAAGGCTTTAGTGTGTGGGAAAGCAGCAGATCAGGGAAATGAGAGTCATTTGAGAGCTGGGTCTGGGTCTGAGGTGTTCAGCTGTTGATCATTAGTGAGGATTCAGTCCATGGCAGTTGCCTTAGATGACACAACAGAAACATAAATAGAAGAAGTTTGCTTCATAAGATCTATTCATTTGTTGAAGGTACCCTGTCAACAAATCCAGTCAAATCAGATTTCAGATTTTCAGAACTGTTTGCTGCTGTAATAATACAGCAGCTTAATGAGATGGTGTTTGAAGGTGGTGTACCCAGTAGCATTAAATTTCTTTTCATTTATTTTCACATTCTGAATCTGTTATGAAAAAGTAAGATGTGTTACAGCAGTCTGTTGACTTAAGTTTGACACCAATTCTTTGTCTTCTTCAATTTATAATGCAATGACACTTAGATCATACATAGTGTATTCTATGGGGCTTTCAAATGCTGATGAAGTATGGCGTTTGTTTTAATTCATTAAATGAGTTACAGTTCATAGGAAAAGAAATTATCTCATGTTTTAAATTATACCTTTTATGTGGCAAATTAGGTGTAATGGATCACAAAAGAGCACTTCTGCAGTGTGCCATTTAAAACATGTCATATGTTACAGGCCCTTGTTGCCTTTGCATTATTTATGCTGTAGCAGTTGCTGTACAAGGAACTGTTACACACAATGCCAGTGATGTTATATGTCTTGTCAACCTGATACTGTGACCTATGTGTCTCTTAGTTACATCCAAGTCCCCCATCGACCAATTCTCAATTTATTTCAATATCATGTGTAAGTGACTATACCATTATTGTGTTGTGAATGCATGAATAATCTTGGAGGGACAGTAAACTGGTTCACATAGAACAGCTGTGATGCTCCGGTTTCAAATCTGGCGTGTTACCTTCATTTCTCTGCAATATTTTGAGTTTGTTTATTCTCTGCAATATTTGCAATAGTTTTTATAATATTTAGCTGCATCACTAGTCAATAGAATTCTACCATCTGAACCATTTTTTTTTTTTGTTTTTGGTCAACTGCTACATGCAACTTCACTTACAAAAATGTACTTCAAAGGTTGAATAAGGCCAAGAGGCAGTGGTACTTTGGTCTTAATGACATCATTTCCCGCTCTGAGTCTGTGTGAGATGAGGCTGGGTAATCTCTCTCCAGATTTCCAAACAGATGTCCTGCTAACCTTGGTCTTTTCTTTTAATCAAAGTGCTGCTAAGCTATCTTGATAGCTATGAGACAGCTCCATGGCTGTTAAGTAAGATGGATATGACCACACAAAAGTATTGTGTCATGGAGACACAGTGGCTTCAAAATGTGAGTTTGCAGGCATTAAAAAACAATCTGTGCAACAACAGCCTAACCGCAGTGTCTTCCACTGGGATGATTTGTTTATTGGGTTACTGTCGGTTTTCGTCTTATTTGTTTATGGGAAGTTGCCATTTTCAAAATTGGACAATACACATTTTGCAGTGCCAGGTGTAGCCATCCAAAACTAACAGCTTGTGTGCTTCTGAACAAATGTACTCAATATGAAAAAAAGGGAAAATACCACATGTAATGCTCATTAATTTATGATGTTTCCTTTAGGGCCAGAATGTACTGTATGAGAAATCGGTCTCATTGCTTTGACCTGCCCTGCTTGCCCTCCCTTTGGGACGATCAGTGTAATTGCGTAAATGCCTCAGAATCCTGGCGAGCTCTGCTGGTCTAAGGTGTGATATATTTTATGTGACATTCACACAGTACGAGTAATCCAAATGGTCAAAACTATGTTGCACTCTCCTTAGACTATGAAGAAGAATGGAGAAAAAACCCCAGAAGCCAGTAAATGTTGTTACTTATTGAGCCAGCTGGAGTCTCTGCTGCTATAATATTATTCAGTTCCAGAAATATGCATCACAGCTGTGTTGTTAGTTATAATGAAATGTCTGTAGAGTTTCTTCCAGGTAAATCTATACACTTCAGTCAGAAAGACTTGTTTTATAACATCTAATTATTCAAACCTGCATTTCCTGTGTTTACTGCAAAACAATAATTGCAGCAAATTGAACACAGATTTCAGTTTAATGGAGCACTGCACAATGCGCTGTTCAGTGAATCTATTCAACAGGGCAGAAATCTCATTCACTCCTCACATATTATGTCAGTCAGAGTTGAGAGTAGGCCACGGGAGATAGTCCTCACGGTTCTGCTTTACTTTGCAATATCTGGATGCATAATGGGCACTATTAGCATATAGATATTCTCTCTCGACAAAGTCCCAGGATTGACTTTTAGCACCAGGATGTGCACAAACAAGGGGATATAAGACAATAAATCACCTCTCCTCTTTCTTTATTTCTGTCTGGGAACAACATTTTCCAGCTCGGTGCACTCTAGTGTGCATCAGCCACACTGCAGCTGCATCCCTCAGTCTCAAGGGGACGCACCCCGACTGTATGAGCAGCAACTACCGAGCAGCAGCGGAGGAGGTGTAGATTTTTGATTAGTTCTGCCTTTTCCAAAGCAAGATAAAGTATAAATAACTCATAATACTTTCTCTGCAGCTATATAATGAATGTTTCTTTGTGTATAGTTTGCACTGATTTACTTTCATATGTTAAGGTCAGCCATGCGTGTTCTTGCTCTGTTACTGCCATCTACTGGCTGAACTGAAATAAAAACCTAAAGAAAACACCCGCGTGTGTCCGTTCCACACGTACAGCACAGTATAGCACAGTATCATTGTGTCACATGATTGATTCACACCTATAAAGCTTTTATTTCCTGTTTCTCGTTGGGTACGAGATGCAATTTTGGACTGAATCTACAATTTTGTTTTCACAGGTCTTTGTTCTACAGCAGGATTACATTAGTACAAATGTGAGAGTTGAGTCCAGAGCTGAAAACTTGCAGGAGTGCTCTTATTCCTGATAAGTAGATGATTTGTCATTTTTTCCTGCAGAGACCCAATTTTCTCAAAGAGGGAAAGGTACAAAGGAAAAATGCTTAAAAATGTCTCCATGGCTTGCTATCATGGAACCAATTTTGGTGTAAAATGGAGCTGTCCTAACATAATATTATACTACACAATTTCTGAACCCCAAAGGTCTATTTCTATTAACTGAAAAAATACTCAACTGCTCTCCCTTTTATTCCCCTCCTCACGCCTCCCCTGCTGCTCCTCTCTTCCACTGTTTTCTCCCATCAGTTTTTCTCCCTTTCTGCTCCCGTCAACTGCTAAAGATGCATCCTGGCACGAATGTGAGAAAGCTCATCTGGAGGAGCGAGACAGAGACAGGAGGGAAGAGTACAAAATAACATGAAAAACGCGTGATCTGTGTTTGATAGGCAGGCTGACATGGAAAGAGATGGTAAGATAGTACGAGGGTGTTAAACCTCTGTGCGGTGTGAGTGTGTCTTTTATGCCTCTGCAGGTGCAGGCTGGATATATCATTGAGAACAGGTGCTGTGGTAGAATGTATGCCCCTCACAGCTGCAGCCAAGGAGATTACTAGCCAGGCTTCCCAGTAATGAAGTTTCTATCGATTGCCCCACCACAGGTTCTTGTTTCTGCCTGCTAACAGTGTGACTATTTCAAAGCCTCAATTTGAGGTTTTTGAGTACATCAATTAAGGTATAAAATGGAGTTTCCAGGAGGGTCCCATTTGCTGATGGAAAATAATTGTGTAGCAACTTCTTATACTTCCATAACTTGAAACTAAAGGCCAATTTTACTTCATCAGTGTAGGAGAAAACGTTTCACTGCTCTGGGATTACTCACAAGTAACACTTCAGATTCACTGTTTTTTTTTGTTTTGTTTTGTTTTTTTTAACTACTGTGTTGCTGTTACTGTGAAGTGATGCGCGAACACCTCTGTGTGAAGACACATGTAAAATCAAACACACTCAATTTGCAAAGTCAACACTGAAGTATATTTTTATAAAACTCCTGCTAAGTATTTCTTTTTTTTGTGGGTGGGAAAAGATGGTGTAAAAAAAACACAACAATGAACAGGTGCAAAACAAGGAACAAAAAACTTCATGCACACACACACACACACACGTCTGAGTGAATAAGTGAGTATTTTAATATCAAATATTAATTTGTGTGGCAGTAATTATATTAATTTCCCCAATGATCACACAGCAGGATTACAGATGTCTGTAGAAAATAGGAGGGAAATGGGGAACAGCGAGAGGAAATAGGAAAGAGGCTTGAAATTTGTTGCGTTGCAATAATTATTGAAATTCAGTTACTGCTGCTGCAGCGGCGGAAGTCTCAATCTGTTATGTTTTATCGAGGAAAGCGGGGGATTTTATTGACAAAAAGAGAATGTACGATTGATTTGTATGTCACCTATGAATGATAAATCTTGGATTTCTTTAACAAGTATTACATGGTTAAGGAGAAGCGGACAAATACCACAATCAATTATGTGCTTTATGTATTTGGAAAGCCTGTAAAAAAATCAAAAGAAGCAGAGGAAAATGTGAGGTCACAGCTGGCCATCTACATCAGGGGAAGTATTTTCTGATAATGGTAAAACAGGAAACATCGGCAGACACTACTCAATTACTTTATAGACATTGCCATCAGGGATGGTTGTTCTTAATGGAAAACATATTACTCATAATGATGCACATAGACAGAATATGGAACACCGTGAGAACATGTTTACTAAAGAGTAACTAAGGCATATTACCTTAGTTATGACATAAACAGCAGTAATATCTACAAAGAAAAACATCTACAAAGAAAACTACTTTGTGACTGATGATTGATTTAAGTGTATACATATATTTGGTGAACATTTTGCTATTAAGGACATGGCTTCCAGAGCCACCCAAGAGCATTAGGCTTTTTGCTTAAATCCAAAACACACTTTCAGTGGTTATTTTATTAGTTACACCTGTACACTTACCTGCTATTGCAAATATCTTAAGTGGCCTCTGATGTGGCCACAACTCAATGCATGAACACACGCAGACATGGCTGAGAGGTTTGG
>JAOXYL010000001.1:9582125-9594187 GCA_028564955.1 Terapon puta | reverse complement strand
CTACTTGAAACTAATCTTCTGGTTGTTAGTCAAAGTATGTTTTATGTTCCAAAATGCAAGTGTCACTTTTTGGTAGCAAACAGCACTATATATAGTGCTGTTTGTTTATATATATGTGTGTATATACATATATGTATGACAATACACAACTTGCAAGATGACAGAGAATAAAAAAGTTATTTTAAGAATACTGTCCTGCTATGCTACCCACAGCATATGAACTTTATGAATATACTGTGTAAGTACAGTCCCAATTAAGAAATATAATTCCTTTATGTTATTTCATATCCTGACCAATATAGCTTCTAATGAAATGGAAAAGGGCCGTCAATGAATTAAGGCAAATCTCCATAGCCAGAAAATGGTTCTCATTTTTCCCCTTAAAAAAAGCTATTGCCCACCCACCATGCCAGGCCATCCGCACATTTCCACCTCAGTGGTGCACACCAAACAACTTCTCTACCCTGCAGGCAACAGTTGCTGATGTGCCTCTATTTCCATCCCGATTCCCATTTGCTTTCAAGTGCCACTACTTCCCATGTCTACCAGTCTGTCCATCTCCCTAGGGGGTACGCACATCTCCTGAGCCTCCCTCTCTTCTGCTCCCTGTTTCGTCTCACCAGACACTTTCTTAAAGGTCAGGTACCTACAGGGCCGTAAAGATGGAGGGAGGTGGGAAAAGGGGATGAAGTCGTAGCTCCAACTCGTAAACAGCCCAATCACAAGCTGAAGGACAAATGATACAATGGTCAAATCAATTGGTCAAGTGGATTCAGCCATGGAACATCATCAACTAAAATAGCTGTACGGTGGCATGCGGGGAGGGATGAATGGTTTGCTCAGCTGGTCATGCATAGTGTGATAAGATTTGATGGCATACTGAGTTTGTGCTTATAGGTTTGTGTCTGTGTGTTTGTATGCCTGTGTGTGTGTGTGTGTGTGTGCGCACGCATATAAGGGCTGCAATTTTCTTCCGAGGGCCATTATTGTTGAGGCCACTGAAGAAAATACTGTGATTGGCCAGCAACATAGAAACATCTGCGCAATGGAAAACAAGGCAACACAAAAACAGCCCTGCAGTAAATATCACCTTATGTAAAAGGTCTGGTCCTTGCTCACACAGCTCGTTTAGGTCTTTGTGTGACACAATTCCACGCTATGATTTGAGAGGCGACTGAGTTTCACTGACAGGTGTGTTTTATATATTTTCCACCTTCTCTACGTAAATGGTGGTGAAAAAAATGTAAATGTTATGATCTCTCCTCAAATGAATGCAGACTTTACTCATGTAATTTATTGAGAACAATAATATAAATTTATATTTCCAAGGCCGCTTATTATAATACATTTAGAAGAATAATATATGCAAGTCCAAAGGGCAGGGATCTTTAAATATACTGTATATGTTTAATTTATTAGAATATATTGTTGATCTTGTTTCTTGTCAGTGATACAAATTAAATACATTTCAGCAACTAAAAGTTAATAAATGTTCTTTGGTGATACCATGTGTCATAAAGCTTTTACTATGTAAACCTGTGCTTCTGTTTTTTTGCCCATTCACAGGTGCTGTGTTTCGGTTCTTCTCTACCAGATAACGTAACGCGTTCCCCTTGAGAACATGCGATCATTTTCCAGCAACTCCCTATTGTTATCTATTCCTTTTACATCTCCTCTTTGACCTTGTGTCTTTTGTTTTATCCCTTCAGCTCTCCCTCTTTATAACATTAGTTATCCTCTTTATCATTCCATCCACCCTTTTCCTCCCATTGCATTTCCACATCTACAGCTCTGTTCTATTTACCATCGCTGCCTAGTTTCTATCTTCTCTCTCTCATCCCTTCACGCCCTCCAGCCAATTTCCCCACAGTCCCCTTTCCAACATCTAGTTTTCTCTCTATATCACCGCTGATCTACCTTTCATGCTGGGCTTCTACACGGTCTGATGCCCTCCCTCTGTGTTTATGCTGTATGTGTGTTATTTGTATCCCCTACCTGCCATAGTGAAACTCATTGCTTTGTGTAAGGCCCCACTGGCCCCACCCAAACCACTCACTATGCTGGCTGTCACCAGGGCCAGGCCACTGAAGATTACACTTCACTGAGCAAGTAGCCTCTCTGCAGGCCTATTCCCAGCAGATGTGGCTAATGTAGCCTATTATCACTGTGCCCCCATGCTTTCTCTCCATGCCTCTTTTTCCACTCCATTTTATTCTTTTATTTAAAAATACAATCTTTTATGTGAAGATAGGTCATCTCTAGTGAAGGCAAATTGCTTGTTTTTTTTTTTTTTTACCATCCCCCGTGGCCACACTTCTCCTTGGTTTTCTGCATGTCATGCTATGGTAATGGTGTGTGTCAACTTCTGCACAGTACAACTTAAACACATCAGTTATACATAAATATACATTTTAACCATGTCATCAACATCATTTATATATATGTAAGACAATATGGATCTAAACTGACAAAGTATTCTTTGATGGCTCCTTGTTATTAAGTAAATTATTCATTTTATCCTTGCAAATACCTGCTTTTGTTATTCTTAAAATGTAAATTCAAAATGAACAAATGAGCAAGAAAGACAAAAGAAAGTATCAAAGGTATCATTTCATAAAATGTTGAATGCTATATTTAAACCCTTGTTCTATGGCAGTAGGGAAGCCCTTGTGATGTATGATGTGGATTAATGCATGGAAATGGACATAAATGTACGCAATCAATCAGCATAATCAGAAAATTAACTAAATTTCTTTCACTACATGAATAGTCATTCAAATACATAATTTGCATAAGGTGATAATTCATACTGTTTTAACTTCTTACTTCTTATGTATAGGCCTCAGGACTATTCTCATTTTTATATGTCTACGGTTTAATTTGCACTAATTAGCATCACAATGGGTGATGTTTGAAATATTTCACTAAAAATATGGCATATAAGGTATGTCATAGAATTCAGAGACCCTGTAAATGATTGAAAACAGGGAAAACAAAACATTGTCGAATTTCTGGGAAGGAGAAAGTACTCTCCTTATATTCAGCTATATTATACTCAATCTCCTACACTTGGTTGACCTCCACCTGCACCCCTCCCTCCTTTCAGTACACTGGTGTTGTTGCTGTCTTGCTGTTAGCGTGCTACTGTTCACTTATTTGTATTTTATTTCCCTATTGAAACGGACGCTCATTTCAGAGGCCACCTGGTTAAAGGTTACATGGAGTTACATGTGGCCTCCACAAGCCAGCACTCAAGCTGTGTTGGCCAGTTGGGCAGGGCACCAAGGTGCTGCTCCCTCACACCCCCCTGTTACCCCCTCCCTTTGTCTTGTGGCTGAAGCTCAGAACAACTTTAGAGGACACCAGGCTTCTCTGCATCCTCACAGATGGCCAGCACTCATCTTCATATTGAACCTCCTCTAACTGAACCCATGAATTAGATGAACCTGATGTTGCAAATATCATGCCTTATGAACAGATGTTAAACAATACAGCTGAATCAACATGCCTTTGAGGGGTCTTTGTGCCTTGCCAATACTCTTGAACTTGAATCAACTGAATGAACTTAATTCTATCTTATGGCTTTTAAAATATTGATGCAGTTCACTATATTTACCTCCAAGTCAGCATTTTCAAAGTTATATGATTCATTTTTGATTTCTAGTGCTTGTTTACCTCCCATGTATTATTCATTGTAAACCTACCTTACATTAGTGACTGCTGTGGAGATAACTGTAGTATTCCCCAATTACTGATACCCACCCACTCCATCCCCACAACCCCAATTGTGAAACTTGTTCTGACTTGTCTTACCTCTGCCTCAACCCTGACTGGTCCCTGAAGCCAAAAGGTTGAGGACCCCTGATACTCTTCATCCAATAGTGGAAGCAATATTAGCTCAGTGCAGCTATATTTACTCTTGCTATGGCTTTGGCAATATAATAAACTCTTTTTTTTTCAACCCAGTGAGATTTAGATAATGTACCACAGGACCATCCCTGAGAGACAGGTCTGTGAGCATCTCCTCAGCAACACAGTGGCAGACTTAGTTTAGTGGTTTCAGTGAATGGATGAGAAACGAGCCCATCCTATCATCAACTCTTGCTTAAAAAGATAATCCCAGGTTATCATTTCACACCCAGACAAAACCCAAAGAAGCCAGGCAACATCTTGTTCTATTGTTTTGGATCTCCTGGTGGCACAAGGATCTAATCATGTCTCCGGACTCCATCCCCTGATTTCTGTTCTATTCAATCAGCAGTATTAAAGGCATGATTAGTGGTTGTTATCGACCTTGCTCAAGGGAAGTAACATTAAGAAAAAAAAAAAAACGGAAAAGAACTCCCCATCAAGACATTGCAGGAACCTGCATATTGTCCATTTTTCACCCAAACATAGCAGTTAAGTGTAATGGCAAATGATTTGCCACCATATGCTTCCTCTGATATCACTTTGGCTCTCAGATACAAGATGGGCCTCTTAATTTTTTCAGTGAGTAGCATACAATTACAAAAGGTTGCAACTTCTGTGTTTTGTTTTCTAATTTGAACATCACAATAATGGCTTATCAATAGACAGGTGAGTGTCAGCATCAGACCCTTTGGACCCTTCATGAACTGAGATCTCCCTGCCAACACAGGGGTCTTGAACCAAGATGATATGGTTAAGATACAGACCCTTCTCCATATAGCTATTGGCCATTGCAATTCAAGCACATTCACTGCAAGTAAGATAAGTAGCAAGACACCTGATACCAACATAACTACTGTGTGTACGGACTGATGTTAATGCTCTGTTTAAATATGTATGTAATGAAGATATGAGGCTGTTGCATGTAGTAATTCCTTTTAATGAGATAATAGCTCTCTTACATTTAGGCTCTGGCAGTTTTATAACATGATGCACATCTTTCTATTGTGCTCTGCAAAATTATTTGGACATGGAGTTTCCAGCTATTGCAATTCGCATCATCACACACTAACTAAAGTTGATGAAAGTTAAATTGTTATGTGATAATTCAATTTGTGTGTGTGTGTGTGTGTGCACTCAGGGTAATGGTTAGGCATGCTGCCGGGTGAATACTAAAATGTAACACTTTTCCGTAAGCCACCTATGGTACTGGTTGGCTGGTTAGAAATGACAAGGCGGCAGACAGCAGATGGGTTTAAAGTGTTCTCCCTCCTCCCTCTCTTTTTCAGTTTCCGATCTCTCTCTTTATATTTCTGTGTATCTGTCTCGCGGCCTGTCTGCTGCCTTCATCAACTCCGCTGTCACCACAACTTCAAGCTCAGTGCTCGAATCATTCCTCCAATACATGTCCTCTCCTAGGTTCCACTCGTTTTGTTCCAACTCATTCCAGCCGCCCAAACTGTCAAACATTCACCAACTTCAAAAATAAATCTTTACTACGGCAAAGTCAGTTATGCTCTGTCATTTAGAATAAGAAAAATCCTTATTGAGTAAAAAATATTTTTCATTTATCACTCTGGCTTTCTTCATTTAATGTGTTGGTTTTATTGCTTAAAATGAACAGAACATTCGATGTCTCCATGATTATGTTGAGCTCATATAATTACTTACTAGTGTCCTACAAGATTTGAAAGTTCAATGGCACCACTGGAACATAGCAGGTATACACAAGAGCACTACTGTTTACTACCCTATTTACTACTGGGAAACGCAGTTAAAGAAGTCAGCCTTGTCACTGCTCAAGGTGTAAACAGTGGGAACACTGAAACAGATGACGCCTCCAGTTCCGTTTTGCCGGATTTGCCATTATGAAGCAGCGGTAAATATGTGGCTTCATCTCACACACCGACCTATCGAGTGCGACAGAATCTGTCATATTCTATTACCTTTCTTTCATTATATATGAAATTTATTTGTCAGACCGCACACTTTGGTATTTTGAAATGTGTACGACAAAATGTGCACATGTTAAGCAGACAGCAGATTATTAATGTGTTCCATCAGAATTTCAGATGAGCCCAAGAGGCGAGGAACTGCCCAGCCCATTCTTGGTTTAGCTCATCTGTGCATGATTGACAACATGGCACCACACGACACTCTGCTCTTCCACACACATCAGTCACATCATTATGTGCTGAAACAGTGCAGAGTGGGTGGTGAGTGTTGTCAGTCATCCCCAGCTGAAAAAAAAAATATGGAGAGACATGTTCAGACAGGCAACTATTGTTGCCACCCAGGCACTACTGCTTCCACAGTGTAGTCAAGTGGAGTTTTGAGAATTCAGGGGCAGGGACAGAGAGCGGCTGTTTTCTCCCCTCTTTTCATCTTTGACTGCCCCATCTTGTGAGATTGGCTGTCTGACAACAAACATTGCTGCAGATGCAGGCAAAAAATAAAAAAAGAATCTACAGGTTGTGAAGCCAAATGCCACGCTCGATGAAGAGTTACCAGGGAAGGGGGAAATCTTCCAGTCTGAAGAATGTATGAAAACCTGCTCAGGAAGCTATGACTTATTTATCAACACGCTTCATACCTCTTGCTCACATTACACAGAGAAATCAAAAAAGCATTGTAAGGGACGTATTAAAATTATATAGGCAACAACGACCTTTAAAATGCTGCCGATACATTCTCAAAATTTGGCCGGAGGGCAACATTTCTTTAAGCGTGTATCCACCTGAGGTTATGATGTGCACTTATTTCACAGCTCATGTTACAAATGTTCCTCTTTAGATCTGGTTGCTGTCATGGCTGTGTACAGGATGACACTACTGTGCACACAACAGAAGAGCTGCTTGTCTTCTTCATAGTTTTCTGGGGGGGGGGGGGCATTCCCTGGAGAACAGGCAGACCTGTGTTTGCTTGAGAAATCACGAAGCAGTTTCCTATTTATGCAATGTCATATTTTTCATTTTTACCCCTCTTGTATATGTGGTATTTTGTGTGGAAAAACATATTTTTAAAGTTATCATCATACTGTTCTGTCGTGGTGTCAAGGGAAGTAAAGCATACTGAATTGATTTTAATTAATTGAACTGTTAGGAAGATATTTCATTAATAATTTATATCTTGGCATGGCACCATATGGCAGCAATCTACCTGCTTTCATTTCTGAACTCCATGAAAACCTATGGTAAAAGAAACAAATCCAACATCCACTGTAAGATATATAGTGCAGTACAACTGCATCTGTCTATAATAATAATAATGATAATGATAATAATAATAACAATACATTTATTATTTATATAATGTAAATTGTAATAGGACAATATTCCATGACTTATCTTTTCACCAGCTCATGCAGAGTGTAAGGAAAGAATTAGTTGCGTGAAATCAGGTAAAAGTCGAGATGCAACATTTATCTGCATTGGATTAATGTTAGTCGCCATCATTTAAAAAAATGACAGTCTATTTTCAACTAACAAGATGTATAGCCGAGTAAAGCGTTTTTTCCCTTTAGCTCTGCTGATGTGTAGACGCTGAGGTCCGTTTCTGGTTCCTGCGTTTGTCTTATTGTAGCAATTAAATGCTGCAAGAAGTGATGGACCACAGTTGGTGTCCAAAGGTCGCCGCTGCAGTCAGAGGCAAAATATACTTGTAAGATCTTGTAAGACAGTAAATGATTATGCCACTGTCTGTGATGTTATGTGACCTCTGCTGTTTAATGTCTGCGGCTATTGGAATAGTTGCGGTGGTGCTTTATGCGTGTAACAAACCCCACTACTGTAATAGCTGCGATGGTCGAGGAATGGATGTCAGTGCTTCATGTTATTTTCTAAGTTAGGTTTTTCAGGTGCAGTCCCTGATTTATCACCAGACAATAAGCCTGTATGTCGCAGCACTCATTCTGACTGTGCAGGGAAAGCACAGGTGTAACTAATAACACTGATGATGGCTCTGTTCAGCGTCCCGGTAAGCGATGCCAGTGAGCCAGCGTGGGCAGAAGCATGGCCCGGGAACAGGAGCATCTAAATAAAATGCCGCCATCATTAATGTTATAAATTACACCTGTGCTTTTCCTGCTCTGCTCTGACTTATGAAAATCACTGCGCTAAAGAGACATTATTAAAAATGGCAAACTGTTACAGTATGTTGACAGTCCATAGTCTAACTTTTGAAGCCAACACTTTTGGGGATCACTCAGGGGTAGGTTTGATTTTTTTTTTTTTTTTTTCTGAGCTAGAGGCAATCTCAGATAAAAGGTTTCACAGCTTAACAGGACTATATTCATGACGTAGCCCTCCCCTCAGGACAGAAAAGCTTGAGGCATATTTTGTAAAAGAAGAATTCCCTCTTATGTATCCTTGATTTAAATCTCCAATAAACGTATTGCTCTCGCCTGAATGAGCAGCATGTCCTCCTAAGTCTAAATGTCACCCCAGCAAGATATAGTAATTAATAGATACATTAGTCAAAGCGCTTTAAAATGGGAAAGGAGTCACTTCAAGAACATTCTGAAATGTCCTTCTCCAGCAGGCCTGTTGATGGATTTGTGCATTTCAGGATCAACACACGGGAGCCCTCTATCGCCTGGGACAGCATTTGGCAGACTAACTAGATCGGCAGGAACAAGGTTCTGTATGTAAATTAGTGTGTGAGTGTGGATACCAGAGGGTTTCTATTTTCAAAGCGATATTCCAATTTAACCTTCAGTTCTTGGGGTTTGTTGGGCTTTGGCTACTTGATATTGTCCTTGGTGTCTAGAGGGCTGCTGGTTATATTCTCCATGGTGCTTCATTTTATTCACTTGCCATCCCGAGCCTAAAACTGTTTTTAAACCCCCTACTAAAACTATAAAGTTCTTAAAAAGACGCTGCCTTGGCAGTTACAAGATCCCAAATAAGTGTGCTTTACCATTTACTTGTAATCAAGTAAGAAACACAGAAAAGGCTCAGAGCATACTTCAGTTGACCTACAGTAAACATGTTCTACTTTCTTTACGTTGTTTAGAAAGTTTTTTATGTCATATGTCTGCCCAGGTGTGCAGAGTAATCACAGGCTGTATTGATGGATTTAGTGGATGAAAGAGGATAGAAACACTCATTCACAAAAACTATACTTTAGTCTAGAGATAGACCGATTATCGGCCGGGCCGATTATCTACACAGATATTCTGATGCATTTTTTAAAAAAATCTGACAACCAATAAAAGATGTATTTATTTTGGCTCTGATGCAGTTGCGCCTTTCTGTCTGCAGTCATTACTCTGTCTCCAGCATTGTCCCACCCACAGCACCATCTGATTGGTTATACGCAGAACGACGGCACAGGTAACAGCCAATCAGCAGAGAAAGCTCAGACTTACTGTGGAGCATTTAGTGACCCACGGAAATCCCTTCACTTAGTTAGAATTTTAAAACAAAAATGTCTATTGTCTAAGATATATATATAAAAAAACTGTTGCAAAACATCTTTTCAAATCTGAAAAGCTGTTTAATACATATATGCTTAAAGGCATTTTAACAAAGTTAAGTATTGGAGTTTGTAGTTTTCAAAATTTGATGCAAATGAATATCGACTTCAAATATCAGTTATTAGCCTCCTGACTACCAATAATCTGTATTGGCCCTGAAAAAATCATATCGATGTATCTATATCTTAGTCAGCTGAAGACAGGGTGTCCCTCCATATGACACACGTAAGGACCAAGTTATGGTATCTGCAACCGTGTTTCCACAATGGCAACAGTGTTAAAAAAAAGTTAGATACATTTTTAATCAAAACAGCACTGCATTTGTAAATCTGGGAGCATTTCACTATGTCAGGTAGTCTGCATGGTAGCATGACACTCGACACAAAATATAGCCTCTGCCAGCAATTGAAATTCGGCAGCTCCAGCTAATGACAGTGACCTAGAGCACATTGGCACAGGGCGTTTTCAAAATGCTTTCTTGCTAACATGCTCGATATTGGGGATATTTCACTTCCCTTGGACTAGAGGGAGAGAAGCTGACCTGTGGTGTGTATGAAGATTAATTCATGATGGCTGCAGGACATTTGACACTCCTTAATGCTAAATCCACGTACATGGAGGGGACAGCTCAGAAAAACCGATGTCCTGAGAGCTTTAATGGCAGAACTTCAGAAGGATAGTTTGATATCAGTTTGTCTTGTCTATTTGAGAGCTGCACATATACGGTGCAACCAGTCAACTACAAACATTGTCTGCAACACGGTTTCTTAAAAAAGCATAAATGCAGGGGCCTGTAAAGTGTTTGCTGACAAACATTTAGCTAAAAAGTTAAATGTATGGGATAGTTCAATGGATATAAAAATTATTATTTGTATAGATTCCATTAAATATTTATTTATTTTGCTTTTGTTTTGATTAATGGTACTCATTTCTAGGGCACAGTCTGGTCATTTGGCATTTACCACATCTCTGTCGATGATAATGAGACAGCTAATACTAGCTCAACACCCTTCTGTCTGTAATTAGGGGTAAGAGGTCAAATGAGAAACAATACAACATTTGCATGTTTAGCTTTCTAGCTTCAACTAACTTAACAAATTAAGGGTTAGAAGTTAAGTTATTCATTGGCCCAAAACACAGACCTGTAGTGACGTCTCTCAGATCATATCTAACCAAACATAATGACAAATAAAAATAAAAACTTAACTGGTACTGCCAAATTTGAAACCTCAGTAGTGCTCGAGCCTTTATTTCTTCAAAGACAATGTTTTGTGCTTGCTTTATAAAGGCTTTCTCAGACATATGAAACATAAAAAAACTGACAATGGCAATATACTGATACAGAATTGATTTCAGAAGGATATATATCCTTCCAGTAGCGAGTAGACCATAGGTTATGTAGGACTGCAACATAATTGCATTACCTTGTTGCTAATACACAACATTAGCATTAACAGCTCTGTAACTCTGCCCTTTCTCCCTGAACATACTTTACCCTGTTTCCAAAAAGCAGATATTCCAATAAATCATGACTATCTTTTTTTTAAATTCATTTTTCAGAAATAAACTTGCATTACATTGTTTGGAAATAATGCAGGCCTGATGCACAGAAGCTAAGGTTCCCATAAAAGATGAAAGATACAAAAAACTTCACAATGGCAACATTAAGTCCTACACAGAAAAATAGCTCTAATATAGTAGAAGCCTCTGTAGTGGTGAAACACATCCATATCACTAAATCAGAAGGTGTCCTGACAATTACTGAATAGGAAGGTGGGAGTGGGAGAAAAAGCAATGCTGGAAAGCATTGCTTGTCCCCCACTGTAAGGTGAGGGCCACATTGGAGCCCTACAGGGCTGACGGTAATGACATAGAAAAATGATTGTGGGCAGCAGCCCACTGGGATACACTGCGTCTCCTCTTGCTTCCCAGTGGGCATTCTGTATCCACTGGCAGCACTTGATATGCGTTGATTCGGATCATTGGCAGCTCTGGAAAAAAATAGTATATATTAGTTTTTAAGCTTGCAGTGTCTAGACTGCCTCAGAACCTATCTAGGATGTTGGCGGTGAAGTAGTGAACATGCTAATTTGGTAACATTACAAACAATATCATTATGTGTGAATGAAATATTCAATATTTTAGAGGCTCGGAGTTGGTAGGTGTGCATGCTTACAAGATTGACTGCTCTCTCTATTGTTCTCACATCTCCTTCTTTTTTAGACTTGATATATGACAACATATTGTGACTGCAGGCAGTACCAGCACTGTGCTTACCCTCATGTGCGGGATGGGCTGTTGGCTCTGTCCTTGGGTTGCCAGATATCTAATTCCAGATTCAATGTGCATTCTTAAAATGCCTGTTGTGTTACTTTGCTGAATATGCCAGGTCTTTTTGATGACCATAATATCAACTTTGTGACTTTTATCTGCGACTACTTTTGTTTTCTTTTCTTTTTTTTTTTTTACAAAAGTCCAATTTGGCAAACTTGTAAACCTGGCTACAGTAACTAGGGGTTTATGTGAGTGTGTGTGTGTGTCTCTGTGTGTGTTTATGTGTGTTTGAGAGACAGACAGTGAGAGATGGAGAGAGACAGAGACAGAAAGAGAGAGAGAGAGAGAGAGAGAGAGAGAGAGAGAGAGAGTGAATGTGTGTGTGTGCATTTGTGTGGCTGGC
>JAOXYL010000001.1:9521959-9552215 GCA_028564955.1 Terapon puta | reverse complement strand
TATATATGTATGTGTGTATGTATGTATGTATGTTTTGTGCACTGTTGGAGGCCTTGTCATGTTAATGTGTTGATTTATATTTTCATTTTCAGGCCCTTGAAAATAATACATGGTGGTAACGCTAACCTTGGTGACAAATGCGCTGTATTTCCTTTGGCTGCTTCACAAGAAATGGCACCCCGTGGTTCACCAGTTTACTGCTTAATGTGAAACAGCACCGGCAGAGAGCGTCTTGGTTTGCATTGGCGGTAGCTTAACACCGCTGAGATACAGCTGAGAACCATCAGTTAACAGAGAGGGTTATATGAATTGGACTTGATACCTGGGAAATTGCCAAGAGTGACGCTGCGCACACGCCCGCACTATTTCCTGTTAATCTCTTGTGTGTGACTATCGCGAGGGGTAATAACTATGTTTGAATACACTAAATGGTTATTGGAAAAAATACTTTTTTTAATATGATAAAAATCTTAAATCCACAAGAACTATTACGGCCACTGTGCAGTTTAAAGAAGCTGTAAGCACAACCTAGACATATCATCATCTTAGTGAATTTCTATCCTATTTATACACCCAACAGTTATGGAGTAACATTAGTCTTCATTTTGGAGTCATGTCTCTGGCCATGTGGTGAAAGAACATTCAGTCTCTTTTCAAAGCTTTCTGTTTCTGTCTACCAACTCCTGAAGTAGTTGCCTCTTTAGTGCCTTAGCGTTGTTTGGTACATACAACAGGTACTTTTTTTTTCTTTTCTTCTTTTCAGGTAGTTCTTTTTTTCCTGCTGTGTCTGTTAACAATGTTTTTGGGATTGATTTGAACCAAAACAGTGAAGCTTTGGGTCACAAAGAACAAAGTGATGCACTGAATTATGCTGAAATGGTCCAAAGAACTAAAGGGAATTGCAAAGTTGTGATAATAATTCCCAGCATGTTCACGCGTACGAGCCTTTCACATACAATCACATTTTCCACTGTTAAAGTTAAAACGCTATATAAAGCAACTTTAGAATATATAACTTGAATGTTTATTTGTCAGTGACGGGATGTTTTTTCTCCATTGACATAATATATATGATTGTTTTGTGCTTTTCAAGAACAGAATTACAATTACAATTGTTTCAACACTCTAGTGAGAGGGGTTTAGAGAAAACTCGTCTCACTTCATCTGTCAACACAGAGTTAACGCCAACACAGTCGAGTGCTTAAGTCCGAAGAAGTGCTGTGCTAAAATCTACACCGCCCGACTATGTGATGAATGTGAATCACTCTATGTCTCCGCCTCTGGACACCACGAGAGCCCACTAGACTCCATAAAGCCTTTGCCGCAGTATAGGTATCGAGAAAACAACTCCCCTATGTATTTTTGTTATTGTCAGAACGTTGTGAATATTTCAGGAACACGAGGTGATCAATATCAGAAGGCTGGCTGGTTAATGATGTAGAACCTGAGCATCTTCTGAGAGCAGAGAGATGGGTAGAGTCAGGCTTTTGGACTCTCCTCTTTCATTAAAGACGTGATCAGTAAGCACAACATGTCTCTCACCCAAGGGCACCGTTTTAAGAGGCTTCATACTAAAGAAACTTTCCTCACTCTTAGAGTATATGAAGTACATGAAACTGGATGCGTGTGGGATGAGTGAAAGGAGCGGGGAGGAACTCACTGGATGCAGGAGCCGAATTCCTTACTTCAAATCAGATTGCTGGCCACAGGAACCCGGCGCGCCTGATCGCCTGTTTGGTTGTTAAACAAGACAATTTAGATTTAGCACTAAAACGTTCACTGCTTGATGCAGATTGCAGCTCACGCTACATTTACAGACCAGGGAAAGGTTTTGTATTGTTGACACGGTTCTAATGTGATCCTGTTAAAATGCAAACACGTACACGCAGAGCTCACTCAACCGCAAGGCAAAGAATGGTGCAAGATGCTGCGTAAGACTTTCATGACTTTTATGTTTGAAAGCAACTTTCTTCATTTTTTCCACCCCAGAGATCTCTTTCTGCCTCTCTCTCTGCCTCTCTCTCTCTCTCTCTCTTTTGGCTTTGCCATCACACTTTTGCCACTGAACACAACTGCCAAGCGAGGATTGACAGTGCTGCACACTCTATTAAAACAAAGTTTCTGCTGATAAAAACAGTCACGCTCACCCGCCCCCACACCAATGCAATGGTCAGACTTTGAGTTCTTCTCTGTTTGAAGTGACAGAGGAAATCTGGATAATTGTATGATTGATTCTCTTGTGTTCTTCCTCCACTTCACTGGGCAGGCTTTATTTAGGAGCTGAAGAGGGAGCGAAATCTTGAGATACAAGATGCTCAAGCCTGCAGAGACTCGCATGTGAGCTGCATGCACACTTAAATGCACCCACACACACATAAACCCACCAACTATTTTTGGAGTGTGACTGCACATTGTTGAGTGTGTGTGCGCGCATCAATGAGTCAACTGACTCTTTCTTTGCCCTTTGTCTCTCTGCCACTTCCACCTCAGAAAGCCAAGGAAGATCACATTAAGTGGGGCTGCTGTTGCGTAGCTGCATTTGGCTGAGTGCTGAGGGAGATATGGGGCAAGGCATTACTCTAAGTCAGTCCCTACAGGCTTCAGCCGATCCAGAAACAACAAGGCCAGTGTAATTCACAGAGCCAGACATCCTCACTTCAGTGGTTCAGGGCCTGTTATAAGCTCATGTTCTCTTTTGAGAGAGGACATTGTCACATATTGAACAGTGTGTGTGACTGTGTGTCATTGTGTGTCCATTAATTTCCTTGTGAGGACAGGGTCATTACAGATATGTTTTCAATTAAAAAAACAAAAAACAAAAAAAAAACCTTCATGTATATGTGCATTTAAAAAATGTCCTTCTTGTCTTTCTTTATTCAATCAGTATGAATGACTGATGGACAAATTAATAAAAAAGGAAACTCTATATCTGGGGGAAAATACCATGTACCAGTTTCAATTCCTGCAGTATTATGTTAGAATATTTCTTTTTTGGTAATAGGCCAACGTATTTCAACACCGCTGATTGTTCCCTTCCTACATGATTACGTACACGGTCCCGGTCACACGTTTGTCATTGTCCAATTGATTGGCTGCTGAACGGCATAAATGCGCCAGTCAGGGGCACATCTTGAAAAAAAAAAAAAAAGATTGGAAAGAGAAAGAAGAGGGAGGCGAAAAACACAAGAGAATGTGTGCAGAGTATTGAAAAACTCCTTTTGTTGAGAGTGAGATGGGTGTCGAATAATCACCCGCGTCCCTGAAGTAATCTCGCTCAGTTTCTGTGTGCATTTACGTGTTAACTTGCATTAATTTAAAAAAATGCCGAGCTGCGGGCCATCAGTGTGCAGCTGATGATTCACAAGAAGACTCACCACCCCATGCAGGAGGAAAATGACGCAGCAGGAAACACATAAAGCTCAGTGGGCTTCAGGAAGGCCGGCATCCTTTCTTAGCCATTATTTTCCACTCACGGTGCCTGTTGTGGCTTGTTCGGTATAGCTGCAAGGTTTAGTGTTAATTATCTCACACGGATGTCTCAGAAAATCTTTCAGCAACCTCTTTGTGACAATGCAAAGTTAGGATTAAAAAAAGACGAAGTGAAGATGCGAGTTTCAAGTTTCAAAGGCTGGGAAAGATTTATGTAATTGCTTTCCGCGCCTTAGATTTGTGCAGAGGAAACAGTGTTGAACTTTAAATGTGGGGGCACAAGGGGCCACGGGACTCGTGCAGGGAAGGTCATTAATTCATGTGCACAAAATGTGAGAGCATAAAGTCAACACCCTCAACAATAACTGCTGATGCCATTCAGCAAAGCACCTAAACTCCCACCTGCTCCAGTGTTACAGCTCTGTGGCCGACGGCAGAACAGTGCGGCGGTGTGTGTCTGCTCTGTGTCTTAAACGTGTGTGATCGCGAAGGAGGGTATTGCTGCAAACAGGAGATTTATTCCCATCTAAATTATTCCTTAATTGCCTAAAAAAAACAATCTCAAGATGTGCCACGAGGTTTACACAATCACACAACAGGATGTGAAAATCTATTTAGCGTTTTCCTCTGTGATGGTTTAAGCGGCACTAAAATAATTCAGATGGTATTCTGCGCAGATTAAAACAAACATAGCCTATATGGCCTAAAATGCGGAGCAATTTCAATAATGTGACACTGATGGTTAAAACACACACACAACCACAAGAATATGTTAATATTAGAACCAGTGCTGTATTCCTGTCAGCTTTTCTTTGCTTTATATCTGAGGCGCAGAAAGTTGAAAGCTGCTTTTAAGTGTTTCATCTGATATGCAAATGTTTAAGAGTTGATGTCTTAAATGTCTGAACTGCTTTATTGTTAAATGCATCAGGAAAAAGAAAGTGTTTCCTATGAATAACTGACTTATTTAGTCTGGCTCAGTTATGATGAAACCAAACAAACAAAGGAGACTTTTTTCTTCTTTTTTTTTTTTTACATATTCCATTTAAAACAGTCCAGTTTGAGTGGATTTGAGGACTTTGGTTGGGAGCCAATAATGCTCTGAATCTGAGAAGGTTGACAGAGCGTAAACTAATTGGCCCACTATACTTTATTGATATACTTTATTCATGGCCCAAGGGTAAACGGCCCTTAATTATCTTGGTCAAAGGTGCTTTGGCTGTAATGGTGGTACTGGAGATCAAGACAGAGCCAACGAACTGTAGTGTCAGAAAAAAAAAAAAAAGAAACACAAAACAACAGCTTGATTATTCAACCCAGTCTCTCCGTGTGAAGTGGCACCGTTCGCCTCACTGTGTGCATGGGTTTGCTAGCAGTTTTACAGTAAAGACTAGAGGATTGTTGACAGCAAGGAAAAAATGTGAAAGTGAGCAGTTAGACCAGCAGTTGCCTTGGTTCGCACTGGGTTCAAATAACCTGGTTTTAGTTTGACCTGACCAACAACTTGTTCATGCTTTCTATAGGCACACATCAGATGCATTGTGCCTAATTAATATGACCTAACTGCAGCCAGGACTTTTGGGTCCATTACATCTGTAGTGGTGTAATCTGCTATTTTGTCTTCAACCTGGTATAAATACATGAAAAAAAATCTGTCTTGGATTGAATTTAACTTTAACTGGTACATCTTTGGAGCTTGTCTCAATTTTCAAAAGTATCTTAGAAGTAAAGAAAAAAAAATCTAGGTACACCATCACCATGCAGCCAGGACAGGAGTGGATTCAAATGTGCCCCATTAGGTTGCAGTGACACTGTGCATGTCAAGAGCTCATCAGCTCTATTTTTTTATTAATAATAATCAATTCTTCTGCAATTAGCATCTCCATTTTGTTTGTGTTCAAGAACCGAAAAGAACTGTCATCCATCTTGTAATTTCAGATAAGTCTCTTTCAGATATTTCAGATAAGGTTGTAAAGGTATCACTGTGTGTTGTCAAAAATAGCAACTAATATCAACACCATCTTTGCATATAATATTGTTAGCATGAGGATGGAACATCTGTGTGTAAATGGTGCTCAGCCATGACAGGTGCATGATACATGGTGCTGTCCAGTTTGCTATACAACACGACGTACATATGTTAACATTGTTTTAGTATTCCAGAACATAAAGACACTGCATATCAATTTAGATTGATCGAAGTAGGGCTATCGTTAATATGCACACATTCTCAAGCACGCTTGATTGACTGTCAGAGGTCTACACCAGATGAGTCGCTGCAAATAAGACCATCTGATAGAGCACCAAAGCCACAATAATTTCACACAGACAACACAATGCTCAATCACTGCTTATCAACACATAACGGCTCACAAACCATCCTCTGTACATGCTGTATTTTGTTGCCCACCAGTACATCCAATAATCACCAAGGTTCTATTCAGGGTTTGGAAAATGAAAATGCCTACACACTCACTAAACCAAAGTATGTTTCATTTTCTTTTCTGTATTTACAACTATTAAATACACAGCTTTTACAGTTGTACCATTCATGCATCTGAGCTAGTATTTTCCCCAACTAATTCCAAGCTAAGTTAAACATATCGATAACTCACATAATGAGACACAAGAATGTTTGAAGACTGATTGTGCCACAATAAGAGATCTGGCAACACACACACACACACACACACACACAGAATCAAGAAAAAACTGCATTTCCCATTCAAGATGACCAAAACCACATTGTACAAGACGACAATGTCTTGATTTTTGTGCAGAATTTTCCTTTGATCTTTGACTTGCTCTCTGCTGACCATTGAATATTCAGGAAATAAGGCTCTCATGCACACAAATACACACACACACTGGCAAATATACAGTTTGTATTTAGGTAAATGAATGTGGTTTATGGCAGCGTGGCTATTATATATTCAGTTTAAATATTTCAATCTTCTTCCCAAGGGTGACCGAGTGGTAACAAATATTACATGAGACATTTTTTTATATCAGATTCAAGGTGAGAAATAATCTTATTATAAAAACATGCATCAGGAAATTTTCTGAACGATAAATTGGTTGCCTGATCAATTGATGTTTAATTGACACGATTTCATTTTTTTCAAAGCCTATTCAAATGGTATATTTATTCCTGTGAATTAATTTGGAATCGACGCCCAAGAGCCACAGCTCACTTTATTTCCACATTTTAATAATTTAGTTGATATGTTGGTGGTCCACATTCGGCTCGCTCTGCTGTAAATACGGAGGCTGTGTGAAGTCCTTCCATATCTTCTCAGCACACTGGATCTGAGGAAATCCAAGACATCAGCAGTATTAGTGTGCGTGTGTGTGTGTGTGTGTGTGAGCGAGACATGCATGTGCCAACATTATTAGAGACTAAGCCTTTTAGCCTGTTTCTCCGCACTTTCTCTATCTCTCATGGAAAATGCCCAAAGACTGATACTGCTATCACTATCTGAACAAATGGGTCAGAGGGCTTCATGTTGTCGCTCAGATTACTGTATAACCAACTGAGACACAGCCGGTGGGCGGGGATGGTGTGTGTGTGTGTGGAAGGGGTCGTGGGGGGCACTTCCAGCATCCCCTTCGAGCTCCGGGCCTCAGGTAACTCCGCAGTTTCACCCCGAAGAGGAAGGGCACGCTCCCAGGGATATGGGGGTGGGAATGCTGCTTAGCCTCCACCGCCGGTTTTTCTTGCCTCATCAAAGAGCTTCATCCAGCTCTGCTTTCCCTCTCATGAAACGTCTGCAGCCAAGGCAGCTCAATCAGGCACTGCACCACTGGTTATTCCTAAGGGTGTTATACAGTGCATCAGCAATACGGCCAAGCAGATGTAAAGGCTGGCTGTTCACAGACACAGCGCTACGGGCATACTTTTCCATACACAGACTGTAATCATTTACAACAACTTTGAAGAGAACAACACTATATAACAATTCATTATTTGAGCATGACAAGATAAACAGTGAATAGAAGTCCCCTAGCAGCCCTGTGTGACGCACGGGGGTTTCAGATACAAGAGTGACATTGGTTCGTAAGCCTTTAAATGGGGAATTATTTTCATTCTGATTCTAGGTCATAAAAAATGCAGTGTATAGAGAGCATCACATAAATGCGCTGACGAGATAACTATTTGAATCAATGCATGTTCAAATGTAATGAAACACACACACAAGGTGACACCACTGATACCACTTGAATAATAGAAAAGGGTTAGCCCACAAGGTTTCGCTGAATAATGATGCAAATAATTTGACAATACATATTCAGAACGCCTTATTTCATCCTCTGTCTCAAAGTTACGTGAATATTTTTCTCAGAGTAGTTCAAAGGTTTCTTCAGGTGGAGGGATTTATTTTAGATCAAGCTCAAACAAATACCTTGACAGTATTTTTCTCCATTTATTGCCATGTTAAAGTTACATCAACAAGCCCCTTTATTCTGTTTACACGGCGAATGAAGTGGGGACACCGGTCATGCTACATGAGCTATTTAATGAGGCTTGTGATTGGAGGAGTAAATACAGAGGCAAAAAGCAATATGAAATGAACATGCACAGTGAAGGTTGCATTGAGTCTAACGTAATAAGTGTAATTCACTAGTGTAATGTTCTTATTATCATAAGCCAGTATGGTGATTATTGTTAAATATAAATGTTTTTAGGTACCAAACTAATGGTTCCTTTAATAGCACAATGAATTCAAATTAAAGTATGAAATGGGCTGGTCTGTATCATTTTCACAAGTGGATGAATACTTTTATAAATGTTCTTAATCAACTGGTCACTTGAATAGAACGGCTTCAATGCAATCCACTCAAGTATAACTTTGAATGTTGATTGTGCTGCCTAAGGCTAGACATTGGTGTGACATTAGAGATTAGGATTACTGCAGATTTGTTCTTGTTCCAGTAATACATGCGCACTAGCAGTACACGATGTATTTTATTTAACCAAGGTGAGACGTTTTTGGTAAGGCCATCTGCTTTCTTGTAAGAACAGGTGATGCACGCTGCTCCAGTACATTTTACATAGATTGCTCCAGCCTGTCAAGTCTAAACAAGCCGAAAAATGGGCGAATAAATGGAGGGCCTCATTACGGATGTCATTACCGTTGCTCTAGCACTCTACATGTCCAAAATGGAACTCAAACAAAAACAGCTTTTTGTTGTTTGTGTTGGTGAGGGATCACGTTCTTCATGCTGCATTAGAGGCTGCTGCTTATTTGTCAGACTGTTTGCATGCAGGATGGAGAAGTAGTGGGTTTCCTGTTATCTTTTCCTGCTGTATCCTGTTGGTTAAGGAGGCTGAAGGTTGCACATGTCTGTCTACAGCCCCTCTACCAGCACCATGACAGTGACATTGACTGTATTGCACGAGGAGTTGGAGATTCCACACTGGGAGGCGAAGAGGAAAAAAAAAAATCTGCTCATCCTCAGGACACACATTTCCCACTGTGGAAAAAACATTACTTTGATCTATATTACAGAGATATGTAGCCATTAACAGCCGTTTGTCCTTGAGTACTGAGTGTAAGCCAAATGCTAGAGTGTAAAATTTAAGAGGTATATCTCCAGAGAAGCATAGAACATTGATAATTTCAGCTCATACTGTATAATTTTAAAAATTAGTTTTATGAAATCAATAAATTCCTCTTTTTCATTTTATTTTGTTTTTATGAAAGGATTCATTGCAATATTTCTAACACCCCAAGTTCCATGAAACTTGTATGGACACTATTTCCCACACTACATAGTATGGACATAAACCACCATGGACAGCAAACTGTATAATGTGACAATGGCAGAAATTGAAAAGACCAGTTCCACCTGTTCACCATATGAAATAGTACAATAGAACCATCAGACAAACACCTTAGGGCAGCTGTCACTGAGGAGTTAGAGCAGGTCATCCACTAAGCAATTCATTCACATTCACGGAACAAAGAGGTGAAACAACTTATGCAGCCTAAGATGTATCAGCTTCACAAGTTACAAGTAACTTGGCAACGCGTCCACAGCTCAGTGCTCTGTGCAGAGAGGAGAAATATAAAAACAGGAGGAAATGAGGTGAGGTGACATGAGGTCACCTGGGACAAGTAACACACTGCTTCATCCTGAAAGGCACAGCAAGATACAGTAAAAATATACATGAAAGCGTTGCACCAGTGACAAACCACACTGAAATTAGTATTGATTTAGCCCTAGAAACAATCATCATATGTGGACAAGAGAAGAGGGCAAGGTGACAAGGCTTGTTGTAAAAAAGACAGCTACAAATAACAAAAACTTCAAGTGGCACACTCCCAACAGAATTACAAAACGCTACTAGAAACAAGACGTATCAAGTTCCCCTGAAGGTATGGCGGCAAGTTAAGACATCTATTTGACTTCTGCGTGAATCTGAACCTGGTTTCCACTCACTTAAAATGTTTGCTGGTGGGGCCTTTATTCACAATGTGGCCAAGAGATGCATTTCTTTGATCCAGTGCCCATATGATTTGCAACAGGGGAGAAAAAGTCTTTCCTGTTTATGCTGCTCATGGACCCAGTGTGTTTTACCTACATATTGTATAGTTAGGCACAAGGACACTCACTCGCATATACAACCTCTTGGGAAGTGAGTGATTTAAGGCAGAGTATCTTTTCACTTTGGGGATTAACAAACTCCTAAAGTTTATGGGACAAAGGGCAGATAGCGCATTGTCCACAAGGTTGTTGTAGTCCCGTGTACTGTATGAAACTGGTGTTGTGCTTCACAGACATATTGGCAAAAACAACACGATGTAACTGTGAAACGGTGGCAGACTTCCGGGACGACTCTCCTGCTTTTAATGGCTGCGCGGGCACTGCAGAAAATACAGCTGTTAAATAGTTTTGTGTGTGCAAGGCTCACTTTTATCTCACTTTTACGCATCCCTCAACGCTTCTATATCTCCACCATAAACCCGGCTGTCACCTCTCGGGCGTTTGATGCCTGAGGAAGAGCAACGGAGGTCCAAATGTATTTGCTGGCATGCCTGCATCTATTTCTGTAGTGTCTTTGATATTGATTGTTTTGCAAGCTTTTGCTCATGTAGAGTAGGCACATTAAAAGCTTTACAACTCGGTTTCTATCACCTTCACGTATGTCCCTTTATGCCTGTTTCAAAACCCTCTTTCCTCCCGCTGTATTTGATGTGGCTACAAATGGATTTACATTATCAAAATTCCAGTGCGGCAGAAGATCAGCGCAAGGGCAACCCTGTCATGGAGTTGAATCAGCACCTCCATGACATACTACAGAAATGCTGAATGCTGTGGCAGTGCATGAGGCAGTTTGCGGGGGCCATTGGATTACATTACATTTATACTGTAGATGTACATGTTTTCGTGCTCCCCTCCCCGTGTTTCTCTCATGACTGGCGGATGATACATATTGCTCCTGTTTTTTTGTGTCGTGAGACGCTTTGTTTTTCACAAAATGTAAGGAAGCTAGGCTCACCATAATGTGTGAGTCAGGCAGTTTTTAAGGATGAAACAATTTTGGGTGCTTTGGGTTCTAAGACAGATAAAGACATTTTGCTTTAAACTCCCATGGCTGAGGGGGTAAATCGGCAAAAAAGCGAGAGAAAAGTTTTTTTTGTGGTTCAGTGAAAGGACTTAATGGAAAGAAGAGTGAGCTGAGTGAATTTCTTTGCCACCTTGCATTGGCTTAATGAGGGACTTCAAGAGCATACATGAAAACTGGCATTAGGCTAGGATAAAGTGGATAAATGCCATCTTTGCTCTTTGATCTGCTTTTCCTCCATAATATTATGGACAACTGGCACACTGTAAAATACGGGCTCAGGTTTTCTCTTGGCACCTGATGATTAATTCTCACACTAGTTCAATCTGTCATACAACAGTATTAATATCCTTATAACTAATAATTCTAATATTTTTTATGACAAATATATTCCTGAAGGGAATTTATTTTCAATTGCCTTTTACGAATATGATTTGACTGGAATATCATAACGTACCATGTATATTTAATGATAACATTTGCTAATATTTATACAAATACAGCATTTAGGACATTGTTTCCTGACTTGAGGCCGGACTTATGCTTGTCCAAAGACTCAGACTCAGAGGGAAGGATCCCAGCTGTGCATTAAAAAGTATCTCATTCTCAGAAAAAACACTTATATCATCATATATGTAAATGTTGAGAGAAAATGATTTAATTAGTTTACTTTGTGGTGAAGCGTGACGTATACGGCAGATATTCAGAGTGGGAATCTCTACAAGCGTGCAGGTTGCATTGATCGGTTCATGGCCCGAGCTCAAATATTGTGCATTCACTAGCCAGAGGACAGGATTTCTAATGAATAACACATATCCTATAACTGGGGGAAGTTTGCAACACTGTGATCCAACAGGAAGCACGCCATTGACATACTGTGCTGAGCGACTCAAAAGAAACAGCGGAAAAGCTGCAGGGCTGTTTTGATCAAAGAAAAGGTTTATATCTATAGTCTCAATCTGCACTGCAAGTATGCATTACCATTTCAGCCAGTTCACTTGAATAAGTTCAATGTGTGGTGCCCGTGTACAGTGAATGACAACTTGCCAGTGCACCCAACTTAATACTGTAGTTATTAATTAATAAATATGAGGTGTTACGCAAAAAATTTATTCGGACATTGAGATACAGTGACAGAGATAGACAGGCAGCATTATTTACTGGTCATCTAATCTAGATGTAATCGACAGAGGGTGTGAGTGTCAGTGTCCTGGTGTTATCTAGTGGTGTCCCATTTCCCATTACAGATGTTTCACTGAATTAGGCAAATGCCACCTCTTATTACTGTGTGTGTGTGTGTGTGAGAGAGATAGAAAGAGAGACACAGAGTGAGACAGAGAGTGTGTTCCTACAGCTTTAAATTGGGAACTTGATGATTTGCATGATTGTCATAAAGAAATGTACATTTAACTGTACTGTGGGATATAAAATATTTTAAGCCAAAGAGCCAAATCAGGCTTGTGAATTAAGATCTCTGTGACACACATAGTATTTAGTTTTCTTCAGCTGTACTAATTTGTACCAGAAAGAATCAGGTAATCACAGCAATCACCTGCATACTGTGATATCCTCTTTGCAGAAAATTTGGACCAGAAGACAGGTGGACTAAAGGTAATCTATAAAACAGCGTACCATACAGTAAAGACAGCTCTCAGGCACTTTCACTTCACAGAGGTTTTCTCTTTCCTTTTTCGCTGAGTGAACTGCTGCCAAGTGAACTGTTTCCTCTGATAGAGATCTCTCTGGAAAGACCCCTTCAGAAATATAGGAATAAGGCAGCAGAAGGACTGAAGGTCCCATGGGAAGTGAAGAAGAAATATGTACAAATGAACATGTTACCCAGCACGGTCTTGGCCGTCTGCTGTGCCTCGACTCCAACAGAATTTAAGTGTCTCACTGAAAATCTTAAAGCCTACCTCTTTTATAAACAGTTAAAATGGCACAGAGGATTAACAGCATAGTTATAGATCTGACATTAAAGTAAGCTATAGATTTAACTTATATCTGTTCTAAAATATAAATGATTCATCCTTAATAGTTTTAGTTTAGTTTCATATTTAAATGCAGAAAATGGCTCTGGCCATCCATCACGATCTTAATTGTCCGTACTTGTCAGTGCAGTCCTCCAAAAAGCTGTCCAAAGCATCTGAAAATATGTTTTCCCTTTGTCAGCTCTGTCAACTAGGAGCTGCAATTTCCTTCACAGTGCCTCTGTTGGATCGTAGTCAGCTAGCCAAAAATATATGGCGCCAAGTAGGCAAGTCACATCAAAGATACTGACACTTGGCCAGAACTTTTCCATTTCTGAAACCACTTGTCTGCATTGAAAGGATGTGAATTGTAGAGCCTATCACTCAAAACATTACCACAGCTGCCAGCTGTACTGTCCTGAGAACATATTGTACCATTATGTAACAATCAATCTATCAATATGGATTCTCAGTTAATTAAAGACTTGACCATCAGTGAATACTGACATTGTAGCATGACTCATTGTGGTAAAATCTTTTCATTGCTTTTGTTAATTTTTGACAAACTCCATGTCATTACATGCATATTTCTAGATGGAAACACTACAACAAGCGAGCGTGCGCATGCACACACACACACACACATATACACACACACACACACACACACATATATACACACACACACACACACAAATTGAATTGACAAATGATGAAAAGATACCACCCTCGCAACTGTACAGTAAATATTTACAGCAGCCGGAGGCAGCAGAAAAAGCTAGCATGGTTCTGTCCATTGGTAGCAAAATCTGCTTACCGGTATCTCTAAACCTCAACATGAACTGGGCTGTTTCTTGACTAGGAGCAAGTAACTTCCTGGAGTCACCACTGGTTACCTGGCAACTGCACAGACCGAGTACATAACCCCCAGTAAAACACAGAATTGACTTCTTTACAGTTCACCACTAATAACTCAGCTTTAGATGTGCTTTTAGGTGGACTTTGTCATACTTAGATCCAGGAAAGCTGTTTTCCACTGTATCGTGTTAGAAGAACTAAAAATACCAGCTGTTGGCTCCAACCACACATTTACAGAGCAGACATGAGAGCGGTATCAACCCTGTGCAAATGCGCTTCCTAAGATGTTGAACTATTCCTTTAGAGGTGTCAGCTGCATCCTTACAGCTCCAACCGCCTTGGAAAGGTTTCCAGTTTCACTTCCTAAGATACTGATACCAAAGCAATGAACAGAAGGCCAGTGTAACACTTTTAAGTTTACTATTTTTATAAGAAAGATGATTTTCAACAGCTGGTACCTTGTGGCAGCTGGTAGCTTGTGGCATTTTACCTTGTTGTGATATTTTGACATTGGATTTCAATTCTAGATACTGGTGTTTTTTGAGCCTGAGGGTCAGCCTGGATAGATGTTCTGGTTTATTTGGGTACCTGGTAATGAGACATCACAAAATATGTCTTTGTGTTTATACATATATTTTTCTTTGTATATCACCATGGGGCCTGCCTGGCTTGGCTCTAACCATTAAGAGTGAAGGCATGATATATGGAGCAAGCTTAAGAGAGTAACTTGTGTGTGCTTTGCCTGATCCCAAGACAATCCCAATTTAATTGTGCATTAAAGACCATGCACTGCGTCATTTATTACATTGTTTATTTGTCCCCCCCTCTCCCAACCCCCATCCCCACCCCATTCCTATTTGAGCTCTAATTAATCCTGCACAGAAATCTCAACTTCATTAACTTGGGCAGCTCTAGGCCTCAACTGGGGTTAATTACTAAAATAAAAATGGAAAGATTTTGTTCAGTGCAACCAAACACTGGGTGTGATAATATTACAGGAAATATTCAGCACAAATTTAAAGGTCACATTTCCTTTTTTTTTTTTTTTACACTTTTAAACATGGAAATAGTGTGCATGCAGAAATCAAGACGTTCCAAAAATTAATTACTTTCCGACAAATGAAAGAAATGATGATTGTGAAGCCATTAAACAGTATCAGTCAATTGCGAGGCAAAGATTAAATCCTGAGCCAGCTAAAAACCTAAATCTCTAATAAACAGCTAAAGAATACAAACAGTGTTCAACACGAGGAAAACTTCCTGCTAAAGAGGAGTTAATAGTAATTATGTTATAATACTATTGAAGATTATTTGGGATGGGCCACAGAGGTCAGCTCCCAAGATCACTAAGGACCCCAAAAGACGGATTTAAAAAGAATATGTCGAGCTCAAATGTGTTATTTCTCTCTTTGGGCTTCCCATCAAATTCAAATACACATAAAATTAAGCGCGGCTCATAAATATTTACAACAAACTTCCTCACAAGTTTGTGTAGTGCTCTGCATTGCTTTTTGTCAACAAGGTTGTACATCCCAGCTGCAACATCTGGCTCGCATACACAAGGGCTTCGGGGGGGGGGGGGGCGCTTCAACACATGCATGCAAGTGTGCACATATGTACACATCATTACACAGGCACCCACAGACGTGCACGCAAACATACACACAGGCTATACAAAGAAGGAGGCTGGAGGGATAAAAATAAAAAACAACAACACTGAATTGGCTCAAAAGTCAACAGCTGTATAATATCTGCAATGGGTCTCGGTAGATGCATCCCCACAGTAAAGACTCAACAATTAATTATCCTGCTGCAGATTCCTGGCAGCCCCTCATTTTACTGACGAGTGCACTCCTGCTGCTTCTTCAAAGATTAACATTTAAAAATTCATCAGCTGGCTTTTCCAGGGTACTCAAAAGCCCTGACTATTATTCCATAAGAGTGTGTTTTATTATCTCTATGTGCTTATTATCACCACCATCACAGCTATGAGGCCAAATTAGGAGCAAAATGCTTGACTTACTCAGCCAGTTCGCGGGAAAAACGGAGAGAGTCGCCAAGCAATATCTTTTGGGCTTCAGGCAACAGCTCGACTGAATTCTACCTGAATCTGTTGCTGTACCCGCTTTAACTGAAATGAAGAATAACGTTCAGATAAGTTACCAGCGATACCATGTTTATTCTGAAGCTTTGCATTAACGTTTTTATTTTTTTGCGCTGTAATTTGATTCTGCCGCTTCTGAACATGGCAGCAGCATTTGTATAAGGCTGGTCAGCCCTGATGTGTTAGCATACTGTAGGGAGCAGGGGAGACATAGAGGGCATTTATATTCTCCCCAAAATTGTGCTGTGCAAGATAATTCTTTTTCATTGCTTGAATCAGCACATGGCGATGCTGATCATGAATGAGACTTGTATTATTATGGAAAGCGTAGCTGCGGTCTGCAGTTTAAGTATGAGTGGTGCTTACTTTTGCTGACATGTGTCTTGCATGCAAGTGAAGCAAGGGTAAACTAGCACTGAATGAAGGACAATGGACAGGTTAACACCAATGAATAGATTAGCAAGAAATTCTAATTTCAAAATATAGAAATTTACAGAAGTACGAAGACGAACTATAAAAAAAGACGAGCTATAAATCACAGGCAGTAATTCAGATATAATCAAAGTCCCAGAATGTCTGAATTGCCCATCTTCCTTTAAAGGGTTTTAACACTTTAGAGTGGCTGCCCATGCATGCAGGACTTGTAATGAAGCAGCAGCTGTTAATGTTAATCTCCCATGCCTTCATAAGCACAGTATAACAGTTTTCTTAATAGCTTCTTCATTTATCCTGGCAGTGACAATGTAATACCCATACCAAGTCAAAACGATCGGACCAAACCAATTCAGTTTACAATATACAGGACAGAGGCAGACGCCTGAATGTAACCAGAGAAACAGATGAATATATTCTAAACTTTATGTCTGTGTTATGTCTGAATAGCACAAGAAGCTATACAATAGCTGTTGCTTTAATTCATGTCTCTTAAACCCATCTAAGACAGGAGCTGGAGAGATGGAGGGAGGGAAAAGTGATGACAGGCATTGCAAAATAATTGTCTTTAGTTCAAACATTCGTTTAATATATTGCAACCTCCTGGAGGGTGGGCGTGTAAGAACGACCTCCTGGTTTACTGCGTGACAGACTCATTGACCTGGTGTCTCATGTCGATGCACACTCCTGTAAAATCAGTGTGTTGCACATTGTGTTTCTGTAGTTTTACATGCACATATTACTAGCAGTTAGGTGTTAAACAATAAGTGTGGTTAGGTTGCACCGCTGGTGACGTTCTTTGGGGTTCGAGTGTAGGCGTTCGCTGTAAAGTGATACTCTGCGTGTTGCTGCTAATCAAGTGTGTGCTCAGAAGAACAGAAAACTGTCTTGCTGAGTTTTACCATGGGTGAATCACAGCTCATCGCGTTAAGGCCGCACACACACACATACACACACAAAAACACACATACACACACACCGTATATATCAGTCATGGAGATGTCGTGAGTAACATGGCTGTTAATATATTTGCATCTACAGCGAGAGGAGATTAAAACAACTTCGGCATCAGCGGGGCAAAGGCAGCTTTTAATGGTTAACAGCAGATGTTTTGATGACTTCACTTGTGCCCCAAGAGGCTTATCTTTTCATCAGGCCAAAATTAGCTAAATTGTTTCACCTCATCTGGCTCAATGTGGGGTAAATAGGTGTGGTGATTTATTATCACTTTATTAAGTACCGTCAAGTGTTGAGTGTAATTCTGTCTTCTTGAAAGAACCTGCATAATTACAGAGATGCACAACTCAAAGTGATCACACTGAATTATTTAAAAAAAGGAAATTGTGGAAAAGAAAACTTTAATAATTCCTTGGCTGTATTAATTCCATTTAAAATATTTAAATACGATGCAAAAACAAATAGGTCGCCAACTGTGTTTAAGTCCCAAAGACCCATGGCCTGCTGAGTGTTTTACACACGAGGGCTCAATGCCTGAGGTCTGTCAAATCAAAACAGCTCCTTGTTGATTGCAGCCAAGCTTACGGCCATTAAACAGGGACACAAGCCTATTCAGTTTTGCAAAAGGGAGTAGAAAAACAGCTGGGAAATAAGGACGCCTCTGGATGTTATTCTGCCACCTTCTCATCTTACATTAGGCATTAGCCCATCAGTTGGCACAAGCACATGCCCACGAGCAGTCAAAGCAACACGCACACACACTCACACACACACAAACACACACCCACATACTGTACACCACTGACTAGAGGCAGGGGGAAGATGGACCAGTACTGATGTGTGACCACTTATAAAAGCTGTTTAAGTCTCTTTTTTTTCTAGTTTATGATGATGAAATATATTCAGTTTATTTTGTGCTTATTTTTACTCAAAAGGCTTCTGTTTTTGAGTAAGTGCATTCAGTACTGCATACACGTGCCTCAAATAATGACGCACAGTATATGTTTACATTTCCATATTACACTTACACTACACATTTGGTCTACTGTCTACAAGTTTTTCATTTCTTGGTCTACAACCACTAGCTATCCCTCTCTTAGACTTTTGACAGTTAATTTGATAATGCGGGGGAGATTCTGACAGTCATTTACAAGAAAAATACTGATTACAGTCAAATATTTGATACACAGCTGACAAATTGATGGATATCATCTTATTTGACCAATAAAAAAAGCAAAAACAAAAAAACAACAGTTTGCCTCTTTCCTAATGAGCAACGCATTAGCAGCAAATTCCCAGAGGTGCAGTACTGCTATTGAGCTAGTTGTCAGGACATCAGCAGGACTCCCAGCTTTGTATTTACTTCCAAAATAACTATTTACTTCAACAATTCTGAGGAGCATAGTCATCGAGATTAAGGTCACATAATCCCTCAGTTGTCAATATAAAAGGCAGCTGTTTCTGAAATGATAAATAATGTGGATTTTAATAGATAACACATAGTAATTTCAACATTTTTACCGGCATGGCTTGACCCATAGTTTTTCAGAATATCACACACACTGGACATGTGATAGCCACTGGTCACTTTGAATGGAAACCATAAGTGCAGGGCTTTGTGTTGGGATTGTCTGCACAGGGTGTGGCAAGTGTAGCGGAGAGGATTAAAAACAAACAAACCAAAAAAATAAGTTCAGGCAATGTCTCACGCTGTTGGCTTGAATGGCCCCCTCAGCAGGTCAGATACCAACAACCCAGCAAACAGCATTGTACAAATAGCTGAGAGCAGTGAGTCTGTGGCTGAAGTGGAAAAAAGATGAAATTACATGCAGCCAGTGAATTACACACAAGGCTACATGTGGTGTCCCACTTTGCATCTGAAAAGCACCCATTTTCATTTCTTGGCCTAACTGTGTCACTGGGGCTTCTGGTGAATAATATTAATCCAAAAAAAAATTCACCTAATGTTTTTAGCATGTAATTAAATAGAGTGAAAATAAACCCTTTCAGGCAGTAAAAGAGTGTCTCACATTCAGGCTGTGCCACCTGATATTGTTACATGTCTCAGGTATTTGCACTGAATCTTTCACCCATCTGTCTAGATTGTCTCTTTTAACAATATTTGCCTAGCCAGAGTTAAAATGGTCTTGCATGTCTGGATTTATTTAATCATTATTCATTAACAATATCACAGTGTGTTTGCTGCTATGTAGTTTTGCTTTATATTTATTTATATGGCTCCATAAATGTCAGGCACATTTTTCTATGGGCACAATAAAATCCAAACATCAGCAACATTAGTAGATAGTGTCCTTGTATCCATGCATGTATGTGAGGTCCATTTGGTTGTTGTACTACTCTGTGCCTTGAAAAAATGCCTGTTATTTCCTTGGGTTCTTGCTTATAGTATTGATCATACATTATTGATTACTGATCATGAGCCGTGAAGCTAGTAATATCACCTTTTTGCTGCTGACATCGTGTCACCTGAAATGCCCATTGCAACATGCCCCCTCTTGCCACCTTCTCTTTAATAATTTGGTAGTCAGTACCACACTCTGTTGCTGGTTTTGTAAATGTTTGAAGCCTGAGAGCCACAGAACTGGTTGGAGAATCAAGGAGCATCCTCATGTTAGCAGAGGGATTTTTTATTTTTTCAGTCCTGCTGCTGCAACTGCCTGATCTCTGTAGACATTAGTGTGTGCAGAATTGTGGGCTCAGTCTCCTTGAAACATCCATTTTACATGCACGGAACTTCTTCAAGTCCTACACAAGCCCCTAGTTAAAGAGCAAAGACCTGAAAATCACTTTCAGAGATGTAAAGACTTAAGTTTTAAGACACAAAGTTAATTAACCTTATTTATGATTATCCTTCTTACATTTTCCTCAGTAGTATTTATGATTTAATTAGTACTTTAACAGTAACTTGTTCATTTTAAGTGTTCCAAAGGGAAGCTGAAATACATTTTACCAGCTGTACTCAGCTTTTACAAAATCCATTTAAATGAAACTGCCACATAATTAGAAAGAGTGCTGTATTTTATGTGGAAACCATAAATTCTTTATAGGTCTTAACTGATATCCAAACCTGTATCTATTAATTGTTGATTAACATGATTCAAAATTTGAAATGTTTGATAGGACATCCTGACCAAAATAATGTATAATTCCCGTGGGAATGAAGATTTTACTCATGTTGTGCATTATCATGTCGAATCATTTTCCACTTTTTATTACATTATATGCTTGATGTTGTTGTTTGATGTTGATGTTTGACTTATTTGTCTTTTTAAAACAGCAAACACTTTAAAATAAATCCTGTTAAAATAATCAACTTCAGGTCAAGGACACGGACGAAAGTGGGATGATACCCATCCATACGTACCAGATGCTTAGTGCAATATAGTACTAGATGGCTGAGGAGTCCCTTACATACACCTGTGTATGTCAATACAAGATTTGCTCAGTAAAGTTATTCATTGATCCTCAAAGTGAAATTAACAACATGCTCATTGCACCAGTGAATTGCTTATGACCATACATCTGTTGATGTTCTTTAATAAATCTAAATCCACATCATAATGACAAAATATGAAAATATGCATGATTTTCTATCCAACACCCAGAACTGATATATGTACCATATGACAAGAATCGCCCTGATCCTTCTGGATCAATTCGGTTCTGAATTATTTACAGTGGTGGTCAAAAGTTTACCCAGCATATTTGATCACAATTTCAGCTGACTGTTACTATAGGGGGATGACGAGGCAGCAGGACCCAAATGCAGGAAGGTGCAGGTGGAAACAATCAGGGCGGGGCAGACAATCACATCAGGTGGTAAAACACAAGGACAGGAAGTAAAGGGACCTGAAACATAGGGAGAGCGGATTTTAAAATAAAACATGACAAGCCAGAACAAGAAACCAGACATGACAGAAGACATGGAAAACAAACAAGACCAAAACCCAGGACATAGGACGAAACATGACAGAACCCTAAACACCACATGAACATGTAACCTGACAGACAACTTGACACAAGACCATACAAGAAGCAAGACAGGACCAGAAACATGAACATGAAGTCATCAAGACATGGAATAACAAGGAATGAAAACCAAACATAACCAAAACCAAGACCAAAATAATCAACATGGATCAAGACATGACACTGAGCCATAATAAAGTCATAAGAAAATCAAACTTGAATGTTGAATGTTTTTTGTGACAAAGAAGTATCTGTTCCAATAACTCTATCAGAGAAAAATCAGAGTTGTACAAATAACTGTAAAACTCAAGACAGCCATGGCATTATGTTCTGTAGTGTATGTAAACTTTTTACCATGACTGTACATATTGCAGCTTGAAAATTGACCATTCTTAATCAGAGATTGGGGATTTTTTTGTTGCAGCCCTTTGTACTGCAAGTCCAATGGACACCAGATTTGTGTGCTTGAAAAAAGTTCTTCAGTAATTCTTCAGTAAAGAAAATATACATCATTTTTTTATATTGCCAAGATCTATTTTGCAAGAGAGAGCTGAGTATAGCAGACAGAAAGAAAACATAAACTAACATTAAAAAGGACATATATCACCAAAAACAATTACACACATTACTAAATATACCGTAAGACATTATATCATATGGTGTTACGTTAATAGTGGTGGGGATTATTGTCTTAGGCCTTGATCAAAAGTCTTCCATAGGTGTAAAAGTGGGCTGAGATCTGTTGACTGTGAAGACTGGAGCATTTTATTCATACAATTTTCATACTTGCAAAACTATTCAGTGAGTCCAGATGCATGTTTTTCTACTCTTTTACTCAGGTTTTTCCTTGAATCTGTCCACCGTGTTTATATTTTCAGGCTTTATTAGTAACTTTATAGTTAGGCAGTTACTTGCAGTAGTTACTTTAGTTACCTGTTTATTATCTGTTATTCCAACAAGGATATATAGATGTGTGACAAAATAAAGGAAAAAAAACAAAAAAAAAGTCTTAGTAAGGTGTTGGGCCACCATGTGCAGCCAAAACAGCTTCAGCGTGCTTTGGCATTGACTCTGCAAGCCTCTGAAATCTACAGGAGGGATGAGCAGCTTTCTTCCAAAATATATTCCCTCATTTGGTGTTTTGATGAAAAAACAAAAGAGAACTAAACAAAAATCAGTACATTTCTGCCTGAAAATTTGCTATATAAACAAAGGGAAAGCCCAGCATGGCACAAGGAATACAGGACAGCTAGGTTAGTCTAAGACTTTGAAAATGATGTAATGTAAGAGGTAATTAAAATGCTAAACTACCTAATCAAAGCTTTATTTCTGCTAATCTGAAGTTAAAGAGTTCTCTTTCCTATTATGGTCCAATTAGCCAGGAGAATTAGCCTATCAGCAGTACAAAGACTGAGGGAGTCAGCAGCCCCAAGCCAGTACAGGCCTCTCTGTGTTTGAGTTATCACATTCTTCCTCTGTGCGTCTGAGGCTTTTTTTTTTTTTTTTGCTGCTCCACTTTCCTCCCACATGCCACAGACATGCAAATCAGGTGAATTAGAGACTCTAAATTGGCTATAGATGTGTGAGTGACAAATCTTGTCATTTATCTTGGTTAATGAATTGTGATGGAGGCTACGTATTGCCTCGATAAATCAAGCCACAAGTCACACTTCAAACATGGGCACATTATTGTTAGCTGATGGTTAGTGGTGGCTGATGCTTATCTGGCCATCCATTATGAGAAACAAAATTATTTAGGAAGAAAATCCTCAAAATAACAGCCTGTGTTCTGTCCTCCGGTGTAGTGATTCTGTAAACACGGTTGTTGTTTTTTTAAAAAATGATGCTTAATATCTAAAATGGACTTCACAAACAGCTAGGCCTGCAAGGCTGCAGTGTACTGCATGAACAATGCAAGCTATTTGCATATGAGAACACTGATTGTTTTATGTGGCTCAGTATTTCCTCCGAGTCTCAAAGCAGTTCAAAGAATTTTAAGTATTGGTCACATCTTGCCAGCAGTGCCAAGCTGTGGGATACTGACTGCTTGATAAGATCCGAAGGTGCTGTATAAGTAGAGAGCTTCAAGACAATTTAAAGAATGCAAAGCAGTAGACCGTGGAGCAAAGTGGTGCTGGAGGAAGTCAAACAAGCAGAGCGATGTAACAAAGTGCCCAATGAACTCCAGCTAAAGAGGGGGTTTATGAATTCAACTGGCTGTCTGTCCATCTAAGACGTAAAGTGAGATGTGATCTCTTAAGTCAGAAGAGGGTTAATTCAAAGCCCTGTAAGAATAAGGAAGCTCGGTTCTGTGTTTCAGGGCTGAGGAATCTTTTGCTGTAAGCTTAACGCTGCAACTTAGAGAAACTGGAATTAAAATTTCTCATAAAGTTTCGCAGTTGCTCGATTCATTTATTTTCTCAGTTCTGGCAACACTTACTGATAGATACATTTTGGGTTAAATTTCACTCTTTTTTGAGTGGGAGGTAAACAGAGTGTGTCATTGAAAATCACAGCGCCATTGCGGTTATATTCTGGAGAGGATGTGGAAGCACACATCAAGATGGCTGACTGCTTGGCGTCCTCAAATTCAGTGTAACCCTGTCTAGAAGTCGAATCCAGTTGATTTTGATTAACATTTTCTGTTAAAACTGTGGACAATAATTAAGTCAACCTATGAGTTTGTGGCTATTGTCAGAGTTCATGTCTCGACCCTCTCGACTCACTAGGTCCCTGACATACAGGCTTGACTGAACAGTAACCTCTTGAACACATCTTGGTAAGATGTTTCCCAACCATGCTAAAGGTCCCTTGTGAGGATGATTCAGTGCTTACAATGATTATGCTCTCCCAGTACAAAGAGATCTTACTTCAGTAGCAGGGAAACTTCAAAATGTTTTATTCAGCTGATCATAGATGGAACTAACAAAAGACTGGAAGGCATTATTAGAGATGTACAAGAGCTGAAGACAACATTGTAAGTATCCCAAGAGAGATATGAAGAGATGGGGAAGGGTGGAGGGAGATTGAAACAAAGGTAATGTAATTTGAAAAATTACCTAATAAATCCAAAGCAGGAAGTAGATGGAATGTTTACCACGCTGGACTACAATGAGAATAAGTGCAGGACGACAAACATTAATTGATGGAATAGCAAACGGGAAAGGAGGGAAGTGGAATGAATCAGAGAGAGGAAAGTTCGACAAATGCTCTCAAGCAGTCTGGGTCTGGGTGGCATAAATATGGATATTGATCAGTCTCAGAGACTTGGCCAGTACTAGGAGGAAGGAGACTTTTGAGCATCTAAGACAGCAAAAATGTCTTTTCTTTGCAATGAAATTAAAGGCCTCAAAAATCCTTATAAATGAAGCAGAAAGAACTGTTGCCCAGGTGATTCTGAGCTGGTTTTCAAATGAAGAAACCTACTCTAATTACCATGGTTAAAATTAAATGTCAAAGACCGGAGTCAAAATTGTTTACTACAGTTCATATATAAGATTATATCCTGACTCATTGTGAATGATATTATAAATCTACAGTGATCAGATGTATGCCAGGAGAATGATGTAAAGATTGCTTTAAAATTTTTCATGGACACATGATGTAATGTATGTGGATGAGCAAGCTTACAAAAAGTTCTGTAAAGTGCAGTTGTGCCCCAAGACTTGATGGTAGTCTATTTTCCTTTCACTTATTATGATTCAACTTTGTTCTCTGATTCTCCAGCATCAATGGTACTGTGGGAGAATCTACATGTTGAGTTGCTAAATTGATGAAAATGAACAAATTAGTACAGAATATTGCTGTTCTTGCTAACTGCCACTACACTCAATTTGCCCATAAACAGGATATTAATTGGGCAGTTCACTTATAATTACAAAATTACTCTCTGTTAAATCATTTCATGTTCTGTCTTGGTCTGATCAGATGCATTACATTGCTTCCATGATAGAAAAGGGCATTGCAGCTTCAAGGACATGTTCTGCATATGTTGCATCTTTTACCATAATTGACATTGTTTGAAAACAGCCAGACTGAATCTGCATTGTTCTTTTCATGCGTATGTGTGTGAGATGCAATGTCTTCTTGACATTTGGCAGAATACAGCACTCTGTAAAGTACACAACACACCAAGTGAGCACTGGTGATCAGGTGGCGCCATGTTCATGAACAAATTGCATGATGGGAACAGTTCCTAAAGATGTGTTCGTTTTTTTCTGCCTGAAATATGCAATTACTTGAACCACCTACTTGAAGAGAAAACCATTGTGATTGGTGAGATTTTCAGTGCGGCTGAAGAAAAGTTTTTGCCTCAATATACAATAGCTAATTATTTTTTTCCCAAAAAGTAAACCACTCAGCCCTTTCCTAGCACTAATCTGTTCTGGTGCTGGCATTTGAGGGGGTTGATTGGTCCCATAGCTGTATGTTCTATGCTGTTTTCCTCATGAAAAAAAAAACTCTCTGAAAATCATCTTGCAACCCAAACCACGTCAGCTAATTGACACTCAAACAAAGCTGAGAGAGCTGCAGTCTGCTGCACTGATTGATGGACGAACATGAAAAGTAGCCTGCCTTTTCCCATCGTGTGACTATTCAATCAAACACAGGCCAGTGTGACTGGCTGGCATCAATATGCATGGAGATACCCTGTCACCACTTTTCTCTGCTTCTGTGTGAAGCGACACAGTCTGTCTGTTTTTCTTTGTTTGTCAAGGTGCTATCCATCTGTCCACCAGTGAACATTGCGAGAGAGTGGCCTGTTGCACCTCATTTTCATCAGTCTGTGCATGAGTAAGGAAAGAAACCCTCAGAAAAGTATCTGGTGAAAGATTTTACTCGTGTTTAACTCGTATTTCTCTCATCACATTTCCATGTGGTTTTATGTAAAGCTGAAATATGTTACTCTGTAACTAAATAAACAGTGCAGTGTGTCATATTTTTAAGCATTGCCACTAAATTGATGGTGCAGGGTAGAATTAAAAGAAGAGATCATACGCTGCACCCATTTTGTTTTCTATTTCACTCAATATTTTAACTTTCTTGAAACAGAATGATGGCCAGTGGGCTAAACCCAGTAAAAACAGGAAAACAACAAAAAAACATTATAACTTTAAAAAGGAAGGTAGAAATTCCTAACATTATCATCCGTGCAGAATATTAAGCAATGTCATTTTGGACCACATTGCATCCAAAGAAAGACTCTGTACGTCTCATGACGCTCCACCCAGCAGGATATTTGAACAGATGTTCTCGGTGAATGAGACACAAGTAAACAGGTCCTGTCATTGTGTCTTGCTGGTGTACAACACCTGTCAGCACTCATAAGACAGGAAGTAGGTCAAGAGAACTTTAAGGAGGGAATACATTTTGAGGACAAAGAGGCTCCGTTAACCAACAAGGGAATGTCTGCAGTATCTGCTAAAAGCTGAGGGCGTCTGAATGATGGAGAATTATTTTCTTCACAGTGGTTTGGACGTGAATGATAATGGTCTGTTCAGTGTAACACACCTGTGTGGTGGATCAAATAAGTCTGATTTGAGATGACTCATCTGCAACCATCTGGTGAGGCCGCTCTGAACTGACCATGGGGTGTTCTGCTGACCGGCAAATCCTCCAAATTAAACAGCAAAATATGTTGTTTGTCCATGCCCTCTCGAACCACCCATCGCAGCGTGCCTGTCAGCAGGGCAACATCATTTATTGCTGTCTTCCAAAGCTTAATAAATCACTGTTGAATAATTGTTAAAATGCAGCTGCTTTATGACGTGACAACACTACGCATAAGGTTTGGCACAAAAACAACTGGGGTAGGTTAAGGGTCATGTTTGTGTAAAAATAGTCTCCCCATTAAGGATAAGGGACCTTTGTTGTCATGATTTAGAAGAACAATGCTGGCTATTGGTTGAAAGATTTTTGCTGATCCATCCATCCACCCTGACGCCCTCCGCACATGGCCTCTGCCACCCTATAGCAACATTCTTCGCTCCCCCCACAAGTACTATGGGTGCTAGAGGGTCTGGGCCCACCAAGTTCTGCACACATTAGCCTTCTCACCTCACCATTGAAAATGCCTATATTTAGCAATGGCAATGAGGTGCAGGACCCAGGGGCTTCAGGGCACAGATACAAAAGAGTATAAAAGTCAGACATTTTGACTGTCCAAGAATCAATCATGTCTGTCCCAAATGGGTTTAAGACTGGCTTTTACTGGCAATTAAAAGCTAATGACAATGATTTTTCATGTTTCATGAATGTTTTTAATTAGCTTGATAACTTTGAGTGTTGTTTCAGACAATGCAATCTTGGTTATACATATACAACTTGATATATTGATATATTTTGATTATTCATTTTAATACATCTTAAGTTGTGATATTTCATTCCAAATTGATTTGAGAAGCATTGTTCCCCTTACTGCATGCTCTAATTTTCACATTTGCATAAATTGGGCAGAGAAGCATTCATTCATTTGATTACATTCCAACAGATTACACTGTTTTTAGATATCAAGTATTTGACCTTGGCTTCTGTGATACTGAGTCATTTCTTGATAATTAATCATTTCTGAACTTTTTATTGATTTTTCCTTTTTTCTTGATTTATGAATTGCATATTGTTCTTTTCTTGATTAAGATTCGCCTTTGCTGATGATTCAGGTCAAAGATGAACGTTGAGAACACACTGGAAATCTATTATGGCATTTGATTTACATTTGTACGTCTTTTGATAGTCAGTGAAAATAGTGGCTAATTTGCAAAGTGTGTATGATTTGCCTGCTTCCTTTTTTTTTTTTCTTCATCGTTGTTATTTTTCCTGGGAGATCTCTGCTTGACAGTGATGAGCAAGTGTGTGTGTGTGTGTGTGTGTGTCCATGACTAACATAGCCTCATAGGACAGGTAGTCTATAACTGCAAGTAGATGTAAAAACAACCGGCTTTGTTTTAGAATGTCAGGCAACATGCATTCAGCTAACAGAGCAGACAGAACCAAAACAAAAAACAAAATAACCAACAAAAAAAACCTCGTAATAAATACAATAATGCAGCATATAAATTGTGCATGCAGTTTCTGATATAATTTTAACAATCCACTGTAAGGCCACTATAAGACACAGGAAGACAATTGGCCATTTTTTCCCACGACAGCCCTCGAGAGTGTGTTAAATGTTAGTGGAATTAAATAATAGAGAAATCCATTGTACGATTCCACTCTGTAAATCATGATATGGAAGACAGCATACCTCGGCGGTCGAAGCCCCTTGCAGAGGCTGAATGCACGGGGCATCTGTTGAACTCAGCGCTTTAAAACAATTTATTACCACCCTCTGTATGCCCTGGCAGGGCTGTCTCCTTTGATGTTTCTTTAAAAATTCAACTGATGCGTATGTGAGTCGGAGCTTTGATTGTGTAAGCAAGAGTGGAGACGGAATGCGTATAACAATCCTCCAAGCATTCGTACAAAGCCGGAGATGACGATGTTGGGATTACTTCTTTTTTTAATTCACATTTTTTATTTAACTCAGAATTCTTTGCTTACATCAGTTATTTTTCATCAGGTGGATGTGCTGGATGCCGTATAGGGAACATCTGCAGGTAATATGTGTAATATGAATTCCACACGTTTCTTCAAATGCTGGTATGCGAGGCTCTTGTAGCCGTGACTCCGAGCATCCCTTCATATGCCATGCTTGCTGGTTGTGATGTAATTATTCTCCTGTCATACATACATGTATACACAATACATAAAATACATAAGCATGAGCATCTTGCCAGAGGAAATGGAGCACAACTTTAGCACTTTTTTTAAGAACTATGTGTCCCTCTGGTTCTGTTTGGCTCTTTGCCTAATATCATGGAGGGATTTTTTTTTTTTTTTTGAGAAATGGTCCTCCTGTTTGGACTGGAGCAACACATTAACCTCTGCCTGTGGTGGCTTATTCATGGAGCCGTACATTCACTCATGACAGTTTTGCTCTTCCAACCAAAGGACATCTGTTTCCTTGTGCTAAAAAAGTTCTGTGCTGTCGATGCTCCACGCTCCTTTACATCATGAACTTGTCAGAGCTTGGTGCTGCTGAGTTTGCAGCTTTCAAAGGAAAACAAATAAATGACCACGCAGATTATGAAAGCATTCAGGTTCTCTCCGCAGTGCCTCTTGCCCCAAACTAACTTTAGACACTCCAAAGTATACCATCAGCGATTAATAGATGTGTATGTCAGCTACATCTGAAGGTGCTGTAACTGTTGTGTTATTTCTCATTGATATCAAAGGTACAAATATTGTCCCACCAAATTTACCTCTTGAAAGTTAGTGCAGAGGATCAAATTAACACAAATAAGTTCTTGGGAAAAATATCCTGTTATGATTAGTACAGTGCCAATAGAGTACACAACAATTATTGGAGTCAATTATCTTTTCATTTTACTCATTTTCTCACTCCAGTTTTTCATCAAAAATATGTTCTCAAGTTTTATTTAAGAAAAAAACAACAGTAGAAACACAGCTTCAACAGTATTTTAGTTTTCGTTTGATAGAATAAAGAGAATTAAAACGGCTATCCAGTTGTAAAAATGATGATGACCTGGTTTCTAAATTGATTTGACACTTTAACTTTAAGTAGTCCTATGAGACATCATGGAGCAGGAGTGCCCACACGTTTAAGTGCAAGTCCCTCATTAAGTGCAGTATAATAGATAGAAAGCCAGTCAGTGGCAAATACATTGCATTGTATGATTTTTGTGGATGCAAAGTGACACCAAGGTCTCTCTTTTTTTTTCATTCTTTCTTACATAATATGATTAAAACTGAGCATTTTATTATGTAAAGTGCCTCCATTACATGTCGTATCTATTTCTCAAAATGAAAAATGAATGTGGACTATAAGAATAGATAATATATCCAGTAAATGCAAGGGATCAATAATGAGCTGATGCTTAATGGAGA
>JAOXYL010000001.1:9450713-9497652 GCA_028564955.1 Terapon puta | reverse complement strand
CACTATCTCCGCCACACACAAACATGTACACACATATGCACACATGTACACACACACACACACACACACACACACACCTACTTCCAACTTTTATGGTGTCCAGTTTGTTGCATGCGCTTGGGTGTCTGTCCTCTGGAGTAGACCATCTGCTCCTTCCTATTTATTGCTTCTATCCCCAGTTGTGCTCTATCCTTCTGGTGGTCTTCCACCCCCATGCCAAAGCAGACACCAATTAGAGAGTTATGCATTAGACTTTTCACTTCTTGCTGGCACTCATTATGTCATATTCAGTTAGAGTTCTCTTTACTATCTTCTGCTCCTCTGAGCACTTTAAAGACTTCCAAACACCCACAAATCCCTGCAAAATGGAGCAAGGTACTGTAAAGTGAGCAACAAACCATATGCTATTTCACCGTTTTTGTGTCTTTAAGATTTATTATGACACAGATAAATTGCGATTATGTAGTCACTGCTGAATACATCAATTCTCTGATGCTACAGTTTCAAAAGAAAAGAGTGTTTTTGAATTTGTTTTTTTGCACAGACTGTTACAACTGCACCGAAAGTTTTCATCTCTCACCCCAGAACCCGTGGGTACTCTGTTGTTGGAATTACAATGATTTGGATGTATTTGTTTCGCACAGTTTGTAGATGTTTTGAACAGAATGATAAAAAGAGATAAAAAGAAAAAAACAAACAAACAAAAAAAACTAAATTATTGCACTCCAGGCATTCTGCACTGCCAACCTTTTCTCCCTAATTAATTAAAGGTAACAATGCTGCATTAGACATAAATAATGCCACTAAATAATCAAAAAGCTCACACTGAATTGATTCTGCAAAACATTACAACTGCAACCAAAGTACAGCTGTCCACCCTCCTATTCTCTGTAGCCCTCCTTTTTCTATGACTAATGGATGCCACCTCTTTCAGTACCGACTGTGGCCACTGAATGTAAACTTTTTAAGACAAAAAAAGTTGCATATGAACAATGGAAGAGTTGGCTCTGCTCTTCTTGAAAGCACACATGCAATCAGGCAGCTGTGGATCCCTCATAGTGAATGTGTTTGTACAAAGCAGTGGTGGATATTTCTCCTCACACAGGGCAGGCAGTGGCAGAAATACACTGTCAAACACCATCAAGGAAAACACAGACCACTTCATGCCAGGAGATGATGAAGGCTTGTTATTTTTATTTCCCAAGAATAAATGTTGAGTTAATATTTTTAAAAGTGCCTGTATATGGTTGGTACATTGTTAAACCATGTGAATGTTTAGAATGAATAATATACTATATTGCATAAAATACATAAAATATATATAAAATATTTCTTTTGAGGTTTCCAAATGAAACTCGTTATGCAGTCTATTTAATCATGACACTTACAAATTGTCCACTCATAGGAGTTGTTCATTGTAGGGTAGCTTTGACAGCCAGAGTGTGGAGATCCACTGAAGATCCACAAAGATAAGTCAAGCCTTAAATAACCAATTAGAAGTCAAAGTCTGTGTGAAATAGAATATTAGGGTGTGAGTTGTTAATAGACCAGCACAGACTCCCTCTACAAAATGAAAGCATATTTATGTATGTCTAATTCTCACAACATTTACAGTTTTGCTGTTTTACAATCGATAACACAAATTTCCCTGTGTGGATAGTTTTTAATCGCTTTGATGCAAAACACATTCAATGACCAGATCTCAATGTTAAATTAACATTCAAAATCAAACATAACACAATGTTACTGTAAAATGTCTCTAAAAAAAGTGTCTAAACTCCCAGATGAGACATAAAACAGAATTTTTCTTTTTTTTATTCCATGATCACCTCAATCACTTGAGCTTAATGTAGAGAGGGGACAAATGATTTCAGAATGTGGAAATCAATGGAGATGATCTTTTTTTCATATTGAATCAATCACTCTTTTGACTTTAGTTATCTGTTTGTTCTCAAAGACATCCATCCTCCAAGGAGATTGATGCTTAATAACATCAATGTTCCCTTGACTTTTAATTTAGCGCCACAAACAGATTGGCATTGTGTTTTTTAATGACATGCCTCAAAGCTGTCCGATGACTTGCCGTGGTATTTGGTACATATAGCTTTGGCACCCAGCAGATGAGTCTTAATGACTTTGGTGACCCCCCTACTTTCCCTGTAATTTCGTTTAATTGAGATATTTGCCACCTCTTGAAGCATCGTTTCAGAATTGATGATTGGCATAACATTGTGAGAGACTTCACAGTTCCCAGGCGAAGTATCGTGACGACTTTGACCTAACGGGTTTTCCTCTAGCGCCACGTTGAGGCTTTAGTGCTGATTAGCATTATGTTGTTTTTGATTCCTTCGTTATCAATATGTGATAGTTAATTCATTGTACTACCTGCAAAGTGCTCTAACGAATGGCAGCTTGGAGCCTTTCTATAATGCTCAAACACATTGAGTTGTTTTAGGGAGTTTAGAGTTTCTTTTCAATTGTCCCATTGAATCAAAGTAACCAACAATCCCTGAGCACTGATCATTCTGTCAGACAGACCCCCGCAGAGAGTTCAATCCAGTCAGCTATGGCTAGAGTACATAATGTGTGATATAGCTGGGATTACTGCCACTGTGCACCTTGTCTTACCCATTTCTACAGCACAGTGTGTGATTGGCTGTAGTTACTGATTACAGAGTAGATGTAGTTACTAAAATATGAACATTGTGATGTAATATTAATGTAATAATGTTTGAACGATAACAAACTGACTCCCTGAACAGAGAGAAAGAGACCATATGGACGTACAAGAGAGATGAAGTGTATAGTGTAAAGACATGAAACAGAAACTTTCTTTGATTTTCTAATCTCATGTGCTCCAATAGATCCACGTCCACGCTTATCTCTATATTTTCTGCCAAGGTTATTATTTAAAACTATGATGGACTGGGCCGCATCTTTCGCCCTGCCATGCAGTCTCACTCACAGATCATCTTGCAATTTTTATGCTTCACTTAACTGGCCTTGAATGTGTGGCTGCTTTGATATAAAGTATGCTGGTTATTCTCTCTTGTAGTGTAAAATTGGTAAGAAATATAGTGAATAACAATAATGGTCCCAGTATAGCTCAAATACATATCTCGCCCTCTCTGTGTTAGTGGCTGGAACATTAGTCAAACGAAAGAATCAAATAAATATGTTTTTAGGTAGTTTTAATGACACTGTTGAGTGTTTAAGGGTTTGTTGTCTGGCAAGTTTGATTGTGAAGGTGTCATGTCATAATTGACAGCTGTCAATCATGGTCGTTGGTAGGTAGTTGTAGAGGCACCTGTAGATGTCTTCTTCGTAATTTTTTTTCTTGTTTATATCCGCTTACATCAGAATCCAAAGTGCCCAAATCCTCAAATTAGAATTATTGTTAGTTGCTACTTATATGTAACAACACACAAAAAGTGTTATTCTGATATGAGAGCTATACTATTCCTGTGTAATTTAATGCATTTCTTTTTAGAAAAACACAATCAAGATATGGAGACAACACAGGTTTTTCTTCATTATCAATCTGTTTATTCTGAGGGTTTAATTATGCATTCCATGTACAACAGAAAGTAAGTACATATATTGTATGATACAACATAATGATTATGATGATAACATGCTCTGACTTTGCTATCAGAATAGAGCTCCTGCATAACAGCTATGTGTCTGTATCTGTCCCATGCTGCCTGCAGTAAAGTATAACTGATGGGAAAAGAAAGAACCCATAGAAAGAGGACCTTGACAAAATATCTTATTTTCTCAAAAGCACAATGAGTGTGTGTGTGTGTGTGTGTGTCTGTGTGTGTGCATGTGTGTGTAAGCACATTTATTCAGACACAAACAGTGTGTGCATACAAACCGTAGGTGGTGTGTGAATGTCTACATCTGTGTGGGTTTATGTGCACACATCAGAGCTGCCATGGCTAGACATTACCTTCTCCTGACAATGCAATTAAAGCTCTGGTGCTGCATGTAACCTTCTATTTACTGTCCAGGGAGACCAATAAATTGCCCCCATATTTGTCACAATAAAGGAGCCATCAGACTCAAGGAAGTAGGTACGTGTGCATGAATCTTGATGCTGAGCAGCTGTTCAATTAAACTGGTACGGTGGATATGCACCCAAGGCACTAGTATGCCACCATCTCTGGGTGAGGCTAGCACATTGTACCCTGAAATGTCACTGACACAGGAGTGCAGGAGCGAGGTTGCATATGGACTAATTGTCTGTGAAACTTTCTCTGCCTACTTTTAATTAAATCTCCAGATGTATGTTTATTGAGTGTTCTCTAATATACATCACAAAGTGCTTTCCCACCCTGTGATCACATAAAGATGTAAGATACTGTATATTTCCATGGAGAATGAAGATACAGAGACACAAAGACTGGATGTGTCGCACCTGTTGATGTTTACACACACGCACACACAAACATATATGTATACATGTATATATATATATATATATATATATATATATATATATATATATATATATATATATAAAACTGTGTTAAAGACACAGAAAAGGCTCTTTTGTGCCTTTGGAGGGACAATGATAAAGCTGGAGTGGAAATCGTTTGTCTTAATCTATTAGATGTGAGTTTGCTACATCTTCATCGCCCCCAGCAGCACTACCTTCAAATCTATCCATGTAAATAAGGACTGAGTGGAAGAATATGTCGAGTAATGGAGTCATAATATGAGGTAATTATGTATGTTAGGAAAGTACCATATTTTCTGCCACAGAAAAGTGTACTTCCAGCAGAAAAAGGTGTTTTGACAGTTTGACCATTTTGACGGTCTCCATCCACTGACAGGTTAGTGGATGGAGACTAACAGCTAGATTGTCTGTTGAAGCTATTTGTTGCCTACCGCTCTCCACAAGCTGAAAGTTTTTTTTCCAGAGGTCAGAGCAAAATCTCTGTTCCTTTTTGGCCATTGCAAAGTAATTAGCAGTAGCTCGAAAGTAACGCTGGCAACAATTCTGCATCATTACCAGTGCAGTAGCGATGGAAATTCACCACAGTTATCAGATTTAAAAACTCTGGCAAAATGCAAAATGAAAAGATATTTGCCAGGAAATTATAGGCTTAATCAACATTGTGTTACCTTAAGGGCTTAAATGTACCAGACATTCATGTACATGTGAATGTTCTGCACTACAGATTTAAAGTTAGAGGACAGGCTGATGTATCAGACACCTTGCTCTTTGTTACTTATTCTTGGAGAAGAATTTGTGTGTCTTATTTAACAAGCCAGAGCAGGAACAGTGGCTGCATAGTTTGCCTTTGACATCTGAAGCGTTGTTGTGTTCTTGTGTCCGCAATAAGGACAAGGACACAAGAATACCCTCTAATAACGAATAACCTCTTCCCAAAGCATATGCATTAACGTAATGAAAGTATGAAACACATATGAAAAGTAACTGCATCATAAAACTATCTATGGCGCTGCACTAAATGTGCTACAGAAATAAAATCAATGAAAAGTTCAATATGAAGAGGGTGACAAAAGGTAGGCTACATCAAGCAAAAGAGAGTGATTTTGAATTAATGTATGTCAGTTTAACTTTCAACGGCTAAATATGTGTTTTATTTACACATGCTTTCCTGTGGGGATTGCAATTTCAGTCCGTCCGTCTACAACTTTGGGGACGTTCTCTCATTTATTGAAATATCTCAACATCTACCCCATGGATTAGCATAATTCTTTTACAGGCATTCATGGTTCTCAAACACCAAATCCTAATAACTTCGGTGATCCCCTGATTTTCCTGTAGTGCCTCCCTGATGCTGGTTTTAAGTGAAATGTCTCAAGAACTATTGGAGTGATTGCTATGAAATCTGGTGCAGACATCAATGTTACCCTCAGGATAAATTCTGAAAGCTGCAATGATACCATAACTTTTCCTCATAAGTTTATAATACAAATGTCTACAAAACTGTGCACATTCACATGCTGCTCAGCTGCAGCTTCCATGAGGTGAGTGTTTACGATCACCTTTTTTGAAAATAGGATGTAAAGCTGTTATTGTTGCATTTTAGCTTGCTGATGTCAGCTGAAAGCCCTGCTTGTCCTAACTCCAGCCTCACAAAGCTGCGACTATGTCCGTGCACTTTTAGTCTTGTAAAAGTCTCCATGGGCCCCTCCAGGTCAATTCAGCAGTGTCTGATGCAAAATCACTGATACAGGAAAACTAACATGATCTCTGAGGTGGTCAATTAAAATGCATTTGTCATCACCAGTGATACGTGTAAGGGAACTTACATCAGTAATGTCAAACACTGTCAGCACTTTCAACATTCTGTTACATCTTGCTGTCTTTCTGTCTGTCGACTTGTCACTCCCTCACAAGCGCCCCTTTTGGTTTTAGTTGAAAGACCACCAAATTGGAGAGGTTACAGTACGTTCAGTTAGAGGAGAGAACAAGGGAATGTGTGAATGGAGACAGAGGAATGGTATTTGGACAGTTGAATAATTGACTCTTTATCCTGTGCTCTTTGCACATCAGAGACGCTCCCCCTCCTCCGACTCTGTGACTGATCAGAAATAAATCTATCCCACAATGAAAATATATCTTGACAACTGACTCTCTTGTTCTTTCCTTCCCTTTCATTTCCCCTCTTTGTCTTTCTCTCCTGCTTTCTTTTTTCGTATAACCTCATGACAGCGCAGAGTTTTACTGTCTGTAATGTCAGTGTCAGATATACAGTGATTGTGACATGCTTCAGCTTACCATGGTATTTGCCATTCTGTCTGCCAGTTGGATGGTGTTTAAAAGTTATTTTGAGTGCACAGTCAATTGTTTCTATGTCAGAAAAGCAATCTTGATGTTGTCACGCTGAGCCCTTTTGTCATGTTTTCCATAAGCATATACAATCTAAATAACGCTTGGTAATATGGTGGTACTTCTATGCAATTCTCATCAATTATATAACTAGGTTAGGTTTAAAAAAAGTAGGTTTTTACATACCCATTTGTTGTATCATACTTTTTTTGTTTTATCAAGAATAAAAAGGTTTTCGTAACTTAATTACGATTGTAAAGGCTAAGGAGTGTGGCATGGTAAAGCTTAAAATTTGTCTGTGTGATTGCTGCATTATACTGGAGAACAGTGTGTGACTTGTCTTATCACACATCTTAAGTAAACTCCAACACACCACCTTAAATTGTTTTTTTATGTAATTTACTTGGAAAGGTGTCACCATCTGCCAGCATACGCACGGTAACAAATTATCACTGTAGAAAACCATATTTCTCTAAAAATGTCAGTGTAACAAGAATTGAGAAAAACAGCCTTGTGATGTTGGTAACAATATATATTTTTTAGATGAAGCACTGGGTTTGTGGAAAAAATCATGAAGCTTAGATGGAGAGAATATATTGTTTTGATTCTCCTTCAGAACTACACATAGCACCCACTGAATTGAGATGCCATGCAAAGGCTGCTTAATGAAATACTGAAAGTCCACTCTTTGTGTGCTAACTAATGACCAACTCTGTTAAGTGTAGAGTAGTTAACAACATGTATGCTAAGCAAGAAGGCAGTCACCCTCTTGTCACTGTGCAATTGTTTGGCACAAAAATTACTTAATCATTAGTTACGGTGATTCGTTCTTCCTAAGTTGGTTGAATGCCACAACAGTGTTAATTAATATGTTCCTCTCTGCCACAGTAGGTTGCCAGGTTTGGCATGGAGTGGATTTAATGCAACCACTCAGCAGCAGACCAATTCATAGTTCAAAAGTAACTTATATATTTCACATTGCATATTCCAGAGTTTGCTGACAACATGGTGAATCAGGCCTCTATCTAGACAAGAGACCTTCTGTTTGCTGGTCTAAGCTCTGACATATCTCATATACTCTCAAGACAGTCTGTCTGTCAGAGAGACTAAATAACCTGGCTTCATGATGCCATGTAAATAATATAGTCCTGTGCTTTGGGTCCCACCATTTCCCTGTGTAAATGCAATGTTTTGGACACAAGGCTGGGTTTGTGTTACAACCATGTGAGAAAGTAGGGATGATTGTTATCTTTAAATCTCATGTATATATGGGTGCAGTTTATTCATTCTCTACTGAAATCAGCAGGGTGCATGAACACCAGGATCCAAAGGATTGAAGGGGGGAATTATGTGTTTACAAGCTGCATGTTCGGGTTAAGATTGAAGAGAAACTAGGAGATGGAGACAAAGAACTGCGTGAGAGAGAGAGAGCAGAGGCTCAGACAAGGCAGGCTGCTAAATAGATATTGAAGCTTGTTTCAACAGAGATCAGACTCTCCCACACAGAAAAAGGATTTTTTTCCTCTCTGATACTTTTCTGATGACATCTTCTAGAAAATTATTTAAATGTGTGTTTGCTGGCTTGTTTATTGTATATGTATGCTATAAAAAGGGGACTGTTAACAACCAAAGATTGAAAGCTAGGGAAGTTTAATGTTTTTATTTAACTGTGTAGAGGTGATATGTAACCTACCACTAGAGACGAACTATTTACAATAAAATGTGTTGTCAAGCATAATTATATTGTGTCTTTATAGTCTCTCTTTCTCTAAGTTAAGCTGTGCAGATGTCCATGAGTAACACTTTCCAATTTGCAGCTAGTTACCTCTATACTGGGTGGCCTCAGGAGGAGGATAGATTGGGGTGCTGACCTTTCTGTGATGTTATGTTGACAAGTATGATGGCATTTTGAAATAGATAGTGGGGAAAGGTTGCACAACTACACTGCCAAAGTATGTAGTAGGTTTGACTGGATGTTCCATGGAATAAACAGAGAGACGTCAAAACAAAATGCAAGAAACAAAATTAGGGAGGAATTTGAATATACTCACTGTGGCCAGTACAGAGAGAACGCTGGCTTCATTTGCATTATTATCATTTTGTGAAGTTCCCAATGGCGATATCCTCAAAAATCCAAAAACCCTTAACCCTTAAGATAAACTGAAATCACACATGTTGTTAGTGTTGTTTTTAAATGTTGAAGGGAAGAAAAAAGTTTTATTCCTCAAATTTTATAAAGTCTTTTTTTGTCTTAGCTATCCTGATGGGTTATGTTTGTTGGTGTTTGATTGACAGGAGCTGGCATGCCATGGTGGCAGGTGCAGGATGTGTTCATATTCATAAGTTTGACAATAAGGAGATTGGTGTAGCATGCTGCTATTGGTGCAAAATATATGGCTAAAAATTAAGCTTTTTGATTGGCTGTGGAAACAAGGTGTCCATCACAGAAGACAGAGAACAAACTGTAAAGTAATGCAATGGTAGGAGAACACAGGACAACTGACAAAAGTGCAATTTGCATCTATATTTATGCTTTATGCTATGCAAGTTTGTGTATGAGTCCCATTGTATAATTCAGTAACAGCGTAAAACAGGTCCCCTTATCCACTAATGAGACCAGGAATGGACTTATAAATACACAGCACTGCAAATATGTTTTATGTTCCTATTAAAACTAAGTGGATGGTGTAGGAGACATTTCCTGCCTGATATCTGTGCAATTAAGCCACAACTACAGCCATCTACAGACTTGCTCACCAACTGATGCATTCAATTAATTGCATTTGAGATGTTTAGCATGGCAAAATAATGCTACTGCTGTAAATACTCCATGAAAAGCAATAGCCTGTTACGTCACTTTGCTGACAACACAAAATCACAGCTCCTGGTCGTACAGTGATTTAGGAGAGTAGGAAGCCAAAAGGACAACATCATCTACAAATAGCAGAGATGCCAACCCAGTGTTACTTTTCAGAGCTTGGATGTGCTAATCATAATCATAACATGAGCAATGGCAGGCAAAGGCTTTGTCAGAATCCAAAGCCCATATGTATATCTTGTACTACCTCTCTTGACCCCTTAAATATCTTCAAGACAATAACAATTCTGAAAAAAAAGAAAAAAAATGAAAAAGAAAAAAACAAAAGAAAATTTTGATCACAGTGGTTGAACTATTGCCTTTGCTCTCCTTTCTTAACACTGATAACCACCTTCCCAGTTTGACAAACCAAAGGTACAGTTTCTGACAACCAAATAAAATGGAAGAAATGTATTTGGCATGTCTGCCCAACCATGTCCATCTCTGTCAGTGTACGTAAAAATAATGTTAAAAGCACAGATCTGCAGACTGACTTACAGTCATTATTAGTAATTGTATGCTTAAATATCAATATGCAGGAAGACTTCTTCATCAGAAAGAGAGTAGGTGCAAGCTCTAGAGAAATCATTCAGTTAGCAGATGAAGCAACAGAAATTCAGAGTAAGTTTTTCACAAGGTTAGATTTGTAGATACTGTAAGTTTCATTCAAACTAATTAAGCACTGTAGGCTTTTTCATATCATCTTAACTGAGAGTGTATTCAGGGATGAAAGTTATCCCGACACAGTCAGGATAAAGGTGAAGACCTGAATATTTTTTAATGGTTAACCATTTAAAATGAGCAAAAACAAGTAAACTCAACTAGAAATAAAACAAAACAAAACAAAAGTAACTAATGTCAAACTTCCACAATAAGCATAATTATTTGTTTTCAATTTATTTGGTATCTTTTTTTTAAAGAAATGATTAAAAACAAAGATTCTTTTTCAGTAACTGCACAGGAAGCAACAATCAGTCACCCCAGCCTGCTCAGGTCTACCGTTAAAATAATACTGTTTAATCTCTGTGTGTATTAACAGACTGATTATTGATGATATAAACTGCTGAAATTACATTCAGGACAATGCAAGACATGAAACTATGGATTATTCACAGCTGCAAAAAACACAAGTAGGCTTTAAGAACTATTCTTATTGTAATCTTTGTGTGTGTATGAAATGCTGTGGAGTCAAAAGTTAAGTTTAATTGTGTAATGACTTGTCGTAAGACTTTTGAGTAAGGTGATTTTTAATTTTTCTTTTTTATGCAAACTGAAAAGAACCACTTTAAAAAAGAGTAAACATTTAGGTCTGACATAAATCTACTGCATCTTATTTTTTGACACTATATTACGAAGAGACTGTTCAGAGTCTCAGTCTATAATGTGTGTCTAGTATTCATATACTGACACTTTCCCACTCTGAGAGAGACAGAAGCACAGTGCTATTCTCAAACTATTTTTCTACACAACTGGGTACGAATATACAAAGGTATCATCACTCCTGAGTACATGTAGGTTAAGGTCTAGACTTGCCCGTCTGTGTGATTTATGAGAGGTTGAACATTTACACCTTGGCTTTCCCTTACTGTCTGACCAAGTCATTCATCAGGCTCGATATAATGAATGGACTTGTTCTTTGCACTGGAGCTAACAAGACGGTGGGGTCCTTAGAGTTCAGTAAAGCGAGATTACAACCACTGGTCAAGCCCAGGAAAAGGGAGCAACTCCTTCTGGAGTTGGAGCAGGAGCATGGGGCCACTAGGGAGTGGAGGGATTGGATGATGAAGGCAGCATTACTGTGGATTTCTGCTATAGTCATAGTTTCCAAAATGGCAATGCAAGTGCACAGAACACTTCTGTTAGCAGACTAAAATGCCAAATCACATGACTGATCAACGACATGCAAATTTGTTGAAAATAAGAACTACAAACTGTAACTTCGCACTTAGCCTGCTCCTCAGGGAGGTCAGCGGTCACTGACTGCAGGCCTGTTGCAAAAGTAGATAATCCAGCCTATTCTATCGGACAGACTGCTCCTGGGAAGGGCCAATTCAACATGTGTGGCTCCCAATCAGCAGCTGTGTGTCAGTAACTCCGTGGCCCATCACCTCTTCCAGAGTGAAAAATGAATTCATGAAAGCTAAAATAAATAAGAAATTTGAGAGGCAAGTCATTTCCAACAGAAAAGGTCGCTGCATTGTACCAATAAAGAGCCATGATCCCTTAAGGAGCTTATTTCTCCTGCCACTCACTAGGCTCAATAATAATGAGGGAGAAAATGTATTTATGTAGCATTTTTACTGAACAGAACAACAAAATGCTTTACATAAAAGAAAGCGAGGCCATGTCCATATTTAGAAAATCCCTATACGTTTTGCAAAAAAAAAAAAAGTAGGTCTTAGATAGGTCTTTTAAGGAACATCTATTAATAATAAACTTAGACATAACAAGCTAATATGATCAGGACATTTCAAATATAATTCAAGCTTGACTTAAACATGTACAATAATAACTGCGGATCAGGAAGATTATGTTTCTTTCATTAACAACCATTACTCCATTTCTTTGTTTACTGACAGCCACACAGATACTGTAAGGTAGCATATGTTTATCTGATCCACTGGTAACTAGTACTAACAGCAAAACATGTAAAAGAGCCACACTGAATGACATATTATGATCAATATCGTATAGCATAGGTCAGACCTGTGTCAAGTCAGGCACAAATATCAATTGGATGAGGGAGATGTAAAGCAGCTGCAAATCCATAGGCACGGAGGAGTACATGGAAATATAATATAATAATGTAATGTGTAACAGTAGTTTGTGGTACATTGCAATTCTAGATGCAGCCATAGATGTTTTGTGAAAGTATGCATTGTGCAGTAGGCTATAAAGATTAATGGTTTCCATAGTAACATGTAACTTGTATCTTGTAACTTGTACAGTATCATTATATTAAAATCAATGTGTAAAGATATCGTAGAAGTGATACTCATATGTAGGAAAGCAGCAACTAATGTACAGAGTGTATTCATTGTACTTAGCTTGTATTTATATCAAACTTTTTTTAGAATTGTCCAAATCTCAGACCACCATGCAGGGAGGCCATTACTACATCTCTTTAACAATGTTTCCTGCCCCCTCTGTACTCCCTCTAACTCTGTGGGGACACGATTAAGAAGACAGGTATCCATTACCTTGAAGCAGAGCAGTACACACTAGCTCCAGGCTTTATGTCACACTCTAATATATACAAAGCCCTGCGAATCTACCCTCTTGAAATCCCCCATGCCCTTTATCTGCCAATCCCATGACTTTCATTGGCTGACTTGAAGGATGATATCCCTAATGTTCATGACAAATTAATCCACAGGGGGAAAGCCAATGACAGTGAGCTGCCAGTGGGTCATCCCTTTGGCTAAGTCTGTCATTTCACATTTGCTGGGATTCATGTGCAGGACTGCATAACTAAGCAGCATATTTGTACAACCTGAATGAAGGGGTTGGTGTCTGTACATACGTACAGACAGTCGGTAAGGATTTAAATCCAAAGAAAAGGAACTTAATTAGCCCTTGGTGTTACGCTTCAGAAGCAATAAAGATTCCTGGATGAAATGTAGCAGGGTACCTGCAACGGCTGTACAGGCTTTATCACTGCCTGTGAAACCAACAGTAATTAAAATAAATAACATGTTACAATTATTTGATTGCAATTATATAGTGAAGAATAATATTTCTAGTGCAGCAAGCAGAATAAATAACGGTAATTTGAAAATGAACTCAAAAGACACATTAGAAATCTTACAAACTTTGTGCTGATAGAGGTTATGGTGGTATGCAAGAATGCAAGTTAAAGAAAGATCAACTCCTGAAAATTACAATACAGAAAATTGCATACATATACATACATACACACATGCATATTCATAAACATGTACTGTATTTGTGATGTGCAATGTATGACAAGGGCATGCATTAGTATAATGTGGAAAAATATAAGCATGATCATAGTTTGAATTGCATTAGTTATTAGTATGTTACGCAAAGAAGGTATAAAAAGCAAATACACTGTAAGCTATTAATGTTTATGTTGGTAAACTTATGTCAACAATGTAGTATTTCAAATAGACACAGTCACATTACGATACTTTACGCTACTTCTAACCATCACAATATGAATTTGACCTCTTGCTCTATGATGCGGCTCATCTCATGCTACTGGTAATGTTGTGGTTTCAACATTACCAGTAAAGGGCAAGTTGCCTGCATGAAAGTTATATATACACTGTGTTCACAGAGGCGAGAAGAAGCAAATAGCTGTCATCTGTTGAGCGCTCTAGAGGCGAAGGGCGAGATGAAGCATACAGGCATGGATGCTGGGACAGAGTGCATTTAGCCTCATATACTGTTCATCTGCAGTACCAGACAACACAAATGTGTGCTTGAGTTTTGCAAAGCAGCATGTTTACGCAGTACTAATGTTAAGAGTTACTGCCGGTCTTTGAAGTGAATGTGTGAGAGAAACCATGTAATGCTAATTGTATCATTTCCAAGCAGGGCCAGTGAAAGTCTCTGGCCCTGAGAACTGGTTGGGGTTCTAGTAAGTTTGTTTCCAGCTGTGGCGTATAAATAACTGCGCTCTCCTTTTTCAAATATCTGAATACACACAAGGCAAAAAAACATACTGCTGAGGCCTTGCGGAAGAGCTGTTTTTTAAAGCTCAAAATGTATTCCATTTTAGCTTGTTGTTAGTAGTGCTGCATAGCAAATAAATGCAGGGGAAATCCAAAGACTAATGGTGCATGAGAAACACTGTTTCATTTTTCAAAAACAAAATCTCCCACCAAACATTGTTCAATCATGAGCACTCTAATCGCAAGATAAACCATTTATAGCAACAAAGGGTGATGGCGTTAGGTTTGGCATTCATTGCCCTGCATTAAGCTGCACCCTGCTTATCCAGCAACCATGCTGCTGGTGTAGCAGGGGCATAATGAGCAGCAGCAGGGTAGCAACACTGAGCTGTGTTATCACTTTAAGAGCTACCATAGGCTCAAGTAGATATGCTGGTGCAGGTGGAGGCTGGGTAGGTGGAGATAAACCTCTAACAAGCAACAATGTGTGCAGCAGTTGGTGCGGGATGTTTTTTTTTTTTTTTGAATGGATTGTCGTTGTGTGTACATAGTGATCAGCTGGTAATTTAGCAACACATGATGTCTCATGCTTGCCGGAACAAAGATAATCCTCCATGAAAATAAGTACAGTACAATTGTCATCAAACCATGAAACTGAACCCTGAGCTATTTTTGTGGAATGGTATATAGAAGACCTCTGTGAAAGCTGGGTGTGGGTTTTAAATTAGAACTGTGCGAATGAGTAACAATTATATTTTTGTTTCTATATTTAGCAGTACAAATATATTTCAGCATCCTTGTACAAAACTCATTTTTTGCACTGCTTCCCAATTTGAGCATACGTCACACCCTCATCCATTTTGTTGTGATGAAAATGTTAGATTTGCATGTGACTTTTCATGTAAGTTATCCATTAATCCATACACACTTCCAGTGCATATCTCTTATGCTCAAAATCTGTCTGCTCACTCGCTGAGCTAACTACAAGCATGGATTGGTTTTGAACTTAGCTTTCAGGATTAATTATTCAGCGCATTTTTTGATGGACCTCTGAAACTGCTTCTCCTGTTGCAATATTAATTGCCTTGCCAAAATGTATTACAGATTTATTTTCAATCATTGAAGGGTGTCAACTGCCCCCTCCCCCACTGAAAAGGAGAAATGCAAACAGAGTGGGGAAAGAGATTACTGACCCACTGATTGTGATTTCTAAAGCGGGATGAAGGAGTTGTCAACAAATTTGGGAATTTGTGCTGGGCGCATCATGCATGCATAAACATACATATCCCTCTTTCTCACTCTCAGACAACTTTAGCTGTAAGCACCAAGCTAAAGACATAATGGAAATTGAGTCAGTGTTATTCTAAGGCTCCATTATATGTATGTTCATTATGCTTGTTGTTGGTCCTTGCATATACAGAGATTGAGAGTCCTTGCACAAAATGGCTACCCTTCTTTTTTCAGAACGTTATTTTCATGGCCTTCAACTGAGTTGAGCATAGAAAGTGACTAGTGAGCAAATCAAAGTCCTTGTAGCTATTTAATATTTGTCTTGCCCCTGTGGGATACTTGATAATAACCGACATACATATATGACCATTAAAAGAGTGGTTGCGAGCATTTTAGTTGTTAAGACAAAGCATGTCTGCAAGTTCGAAGGAGAGATTGAAAACTTGTTAGTGAAACCTGTTCTCCTTGGGGAGGACATTCCAAAGTTTTTTCAGTCTTAATAGTCGGAGGTCACCCTGAGTTTTCAAATTAGATTTGGGTACAGCTAAGAGTGACCTTCCCGATGATCTCAGGCAGCAACTATAGACTCTTAGGGACTTAAAAGCTCAGTAATATAGCTGGGAGCTAGACCAGCCAGTGTGTTAAACATGAATAGTAGAATCTTAAAATCAACCCTGAACTGTAGCCGCAGCCAGAGCAGGGCAGCTAAAATATGTGTGATACGCTCTCTCTTCCTAGTCGAAGGATTCTTGCCGCAGTGTTCTGTAGTATTTAGAGTCTGGTCATGTTGTGTTTTCTCAGACAGGTGTAAAATGAATTGCAGAGAAACAGACATGATGTTATAAAAGTGTGACGAACTATCCTCTCATAATATTATTATTTAATATAACACCCATAGTACATGAAACAAAGAAGTACCAGTGTTCACTGAGGATCTTTGTACAATTATGTGAAGCATAAATTTAGCCAAAGAAAGCGAGTGACAGACAGAAGCATGTACAGGATATCAAATTGCAATCTGAGGTGTAATGGACCAACGATGGAGCCTTCAGGTGTATGTAAGAATTTAGTGTGTTTGTTTTGTCAGAGTAGTATTTGACCTTAAAGGATGCAGTATATTTAATGATGGCCACATCAGGCACAGTTCAACCACTGGCTTTTAGAGTGAATAGGGACAGTGCTTGATCAAAGTGAGTTATTAATACAAGGTGTGATGCTTCCTTGAGAGAGTGGGCAGGGTGAAAGTCAAGTAAGTATGAGAAATGTGTTATTTTTCCTATATTTGCTAAAATAACACACAAAATAAAGTTCTGAACTTTCTATGAAAAAGAAGAAGATGGTTACCTGTGATCATTAAAGAAGTAAAAGAAATAATCTATATACTACTACTATATACTAATGTGTATCTGCGTACTGCAGCATGACTAGCATGAAGTTGCCATCAATGTGGTGGCAAAACTGTTGCTATTAGTATGAAACAATTGCATATGAACAGTGGTAAAAGTACAATGTGAAGATAAAGGTTTGATTCATCCATTTCAGAAATGTTAGGGTTAGATAATAGATAATAGGGCTAGATAAACATTTTCTTTTCTCTTGTGGATCATCTTACTCAACTTTCAAATGGCCTATTTCTTTAGATAAAATGTAGAAAATTGCTTTTATGTAACTCAAGACCAAAAAAAAAGTCTCAAACAAACTCAAACAAGCACAAATGAAAAGGGAGTATGGCTCACTGCCCTTTTTCCTTTTGGATAAACTGATATCAGTAATGTACAGATGGGCAAATGATAAATGAAACGGAAAACTATCATATGTCTTAATAAAGTCTGTTCCACCATGTGCCACCAGAAAGGATTTGGTGCACTGCGAGATTGATTCTACAAATTTCTGAAGATGTCCTGGAGGGATGGAATACCTACCCTCCAAAAGGTATTTCCTCATTTGGTGTTTTGATGATGGTGGTAGAGAGCGCTGTCCAACAAAAACTCATACAATAGCTGTTCAATAGCTGGTGACTGCAAAGTCCATAGCATACTATTCGTGTAATTTCCATATTCATTAAACTATTCGGTGTCTCCTCCCTATGTATATGGGTACTGTCATCCTAGAAGAGACCACAGCCATAAGGAAAAAAAGGTTTCCTTATTGGAAAAAGATCACTCCCAACAATTTTGTATTTGCAGTGACTAAGGGGAAAATAGGGCCCAAAACCTGCAAACAAAATGCCCTCACTCACAGCATAACAGAGCCACTGAATCATTGTGTGGGTCCAGCACTCGGTCCTGTACCATTCTTTTGGTATATGCCACACATGTCCACTTGTGGAGAATATGGTGAAGGAAAACTCATCTGGCCCTAAATGCAGACCAGTGTCTCTGCTTTTTGCCCCCTGAACTCTAAAATCTGTATTCATCTCTGTAATGAGGGGTTTATGCACTGCAACCCTACTATAATATCCCACTCTATGTAATTGTCGACGGACTGTTCTTGCTGACACGATCTGATTATTCTCCTCCTGTTAATTATATATTAGTAGGCAGAGAGGTGTCATCATAAATGGTAAAAATCTACCTCTAACATTCATTTACTGGAAATAACAAAGTGAGTGAAATTGATTAAAAAAAAATATTTGTTGCCATTAAAGTAATCGGAACAAACGTGTGACAGAAATAACATAAAACTTAAAATGTAAAACTCTGTAAAAAATTTCTGCCATATGTAGAAGCCTACTTTCTGCAAGAAAGAGAACACTGGTGCTATAATCCTTGTTTTATGTATTTCATTAGTATATTCTGTATTACTGACTACTACTTTGATTTAACTATTGAACCAGCTTGGGCCTGAACCTGAGGTAAATTTTGTTGTGTTCTTAAATAATCAACCCTTTATATGAGCAATAATAATCATTTAATTATTATGAATAATAATTATATATAATATATATAATCAATATATAATATCAATCTATGTATATATATATATATAATCAATCAATAATGTTGATCTCTGCAGTCTCCAGGAATGCTAATGGTACGAAGTAATTTATTAATATATGAAGGTGTAGCATTCTGATTGAGATATCATTAGGCAGCCTAGGATAGTGTCAACTGCTCCACTATTCTCCTGACAGAGGTCTTAAGTGTTTGGTTTCACGCCTGAGAAATACTGTGCATATATCGCCTGACCCTGACTGCACTGATGAATCATGCAGCACTGTAACAAAATGTACCCTGGGACCCATGTTAACAAGGAGAGTGAGGCCAACATGGAACACAAGTAACATAACCTTATGCTTAACATTAACAATTAAATAACAGATGCCAATGGGACTTGCTCCTCTACTTCCCACAAAACAGTGAGCACAGGATAAAAAGAGAGTTATAAAAGAATAAAACTATGCCCAAAGTCTTTCATGCAGAATAAAGAAAAATGATACAAATGATTTTGTCACTGACTCATGAAACTATCAAGGGGTTAACAAGGAAATGAAGTGCTGCACTACTTTGAACTGCAACTAGGTTAATTTACTGGGATGTTTGAGGCTGATTTTACAGTAATCAAACCGTAAGCAGATCAGACCTGTTAGTTAACAGTGAATACTGCTTTATCTTTCAAATTACACTTTAACATTATGTGCTACATAACGTGCTAATTGAGTAATTGAGGGGCTATTTGGATCTAAATGAAATCTAAATGTCTGTCTTAGGATGGTTGTTCTTTTGACAGAAATATCTAATACAGCCATTATTTATTTAATATTTCTTTATCTTAGCACTCTTTAATGAACACCATTGCCCATAAGCCCTAGAAATTTGCATGCAAGATGAAACAGCTTGACAAAAGAAGCAGGTCAAGTCAGGTTGCTGCAGTCGGTTCAGGCAGGTCTGTAATAACAGCAGTACAGGGTGGACTGAATGAAAGTTTTTAGTCAGTAAAGTTCCAGCAGAAAAAAAGAAAGAAAAATGACTTTATACAAGAACCCTGGTGTGACTTATGGATATGGATGAAACCAAGTTACAATGACATATGCGCCCATGCTGCTGTCTTTGTAAATTTTCAAAGGGGTTGTAGTTTTTTCTGCTCTGAGAGAGTACCCGTTGTTTAAATTATCCAGTATTGTGGTGGAGTAACACAAGTCCTTGGAACAGAGGATAGCCCGGACCTGATTTCATGACTCCGGCTCTATAAATGTTCTCATGACTATGTAACTACTTGATTTCATGAAAATGCTTCCAGTACAAAAACTGTATAAGATATATATTTTTGAGAATGAAAATCAGGCTATATGGTGATCTTTAGAGGTGCAGGAAGGCAGATTTTGTCACCTTTGGATAGAGCCAGTTTCGCTGTTTCACGCTGTTTCTAGACTTTATGCTAAGCTAAGCTAATCAGCTACAGCAGGTATCCTCATATTTATGGTACCGGAATGAGAATGGTATAAATCTTCTTATTTAACTCTTGTTGAATGAATAACTGTAGATTGCACTGCTCTGTTAAAATGATTTCTGATCTTTACAAACAAAAACTTCACATAAAACTTATCTTAGATAAAGCATACACTGAGCCTGTTAATTTGAATATCATCATGCAGTGATACAATATCTCTCCCATCAATTTCTCTCATTCCAGCCTCTAGTTGTTACGTTGAACTGAAATGCCTCATGAAAGTGTGAGTGAAGATGTGTGTATCTCTGACTCTGTGTGACTTTGTGTGACTGTGTACTTGACTAGTTATATTTGGTCTGTTGTATAGTTCATGTCTTTATGCTTGGCAAACAGAATGTAGCAAACACGGGTCTGGTAAAGCAAGCGGCAAGTTTGCATGAGTGAGCGTGAATGCAAAGAGCTATGAAACTCCACATGGTGTAAAAAATCACTGAGCACATTCAATAAGCAGCAAGTACCTGAAACATTGCATATCTTTCGGGGAGTAAAATGCTTTGACGTATTCTGCAGAGTGCAGTGCAGTTACTGTAGCTTACCTCTGTTCTCATGGAAATTACATTCTGCAGATCATAAACCTGGCAACTTCTTAAAGCAACAGACTTCAAGTGTTTTGGGGTAAAAAAAAAAGTTTAAAATGAAGTTGGTGAAAACTGTAGTGTTTCTGAACAGTCTGCATTGAGTATGACTGGATAATGTTTGGCGAAATCCCTTTTCGTTGACCAAGATAATGCAGTATTGTACCTTAAAAACATTCTTTGGAATGGTTTAACAAAGCTTTGCCTCTGGCCTCTTTGGTGTACTCAATCATTATCACCTGATTACAAATGAACACAACATTGATACATAGCCATGGGTCCCAAAGACTCATGTTTCAGGATCTGATTAGCTCTGATGTTAATGAGAGCTTTGCCTCTATTGCTAACCCCCAAGGTATCTGGATGAAGCTCTCCATCATCCTCCGTTGGATTCTGACACCCTGCCCAGATGGTGGTGCAGTCTCACCCCTTTCCATCTTTCCTTTTTTTCACATGCTAAATACACCAATGGAGTGTTGCTCCTGGGCGTTGACAGTGCATATGGACACCATGAATACCTGCCTGATCTCATTATAACAGACACACACACACAACTTCATAACAAAGGAGAGGAAACATGGTATGTGAACAGCTGGCTTGCCACGCTCGCTTCATCAAAAACTCAGCTAACGGTCGGTTTAATTGAAAGATTGATTTCCGTTTTTTACCATTGACCAGCAGCTGAATAGAGTGTGGGAAATTATGTGGGATCATAGAAAATTCTGCAGCCAGACTTCCTTTTGCATAATTCAACTTTGGTGAAGTTGTTTGGTGTCCCCAAAAGGAGTCCAAAAAACATGTACATGAATAACAGCAGGTGAATGGACAACTCCCCACAGACTTCTGTCCATCACTCTGTCGAGCTCCAAGCTTGTTCCCCCTCTTCCTGCTGTGGTTCTTCCATGTCCAATACAAACAAGTTTATGGCACAAAAAAAAAAAATCATCTTAAGTTTTGGTCAGCACCGTGGCTTTATATAAGTAAATTACCTTTATCATATTATGGTTTTCAAAACTGCATTTACAGAGTGCTTTACAAACACACTCGAATACATCACAACAAAATATAGTAAGAAATGACCAATAAAGGGAATATAAAAACAAATAAAATCTCAACTTAAAAAAGCTATAAAAATGCCAGTCTATAAAAATCTGATCAAGTTGATCAAATTCATTTCTTTTTCAGCAGATGTAATATTGGCAGGGGAGGCTTTGTGTTGTGACTGGATATTTCAGACATCTGCCACAACAGAAACAGTGTTATGCAGTGCTAAACCTAAAGACATTGTAAAAGGCTGTGATGGACAACTTTAACAATACAGAAAGAAATTAGGTCATTTTGTTTTGTAAAGTTTCTCTTTGCATGCTATAATGACTACAATATTGGTATCGGCTTCAGCTACAGACAGTACCTCTAATTGAAGGTCAGAAAACATGTCTCTGTGTGATTGATCATTATGAGCATAATGACACAAGATCAGTACTTTTTAACTACAGATATCCCCAACCTATGCCAGTAAAACATGCATAAGCCATCCTTTCCAGGGTTTTGTATTAAGACTGTCTCAGCGCTAATTCCCAGCCTTACCTTTGTAATATTCCTAATGAGCCCCTAAGCCCTGAGATCCCTCGTTCTGCTGTGTTCCACGTTCCCTTTGATCCTGACGATCCCATTCCCAGCATCCTCGGGGGTCCGCGCATAGTGTTACCTGACTGCGTGGTGCTAATACATCGAATATTCATCCACACTGCTCCGTCTGCACTATCTGTCCTCCACAACGGGAAAAAAGTCAAACACGGTTTGAGAATATTTCAGGCGGAAAATTCCATTCAGGCGGCAGTGCAGAGTCTTACATGACTCACAACAATCATTACAAAGTGATACTCAGAGCGATCCATGTTTTTTTTAGGTTTTGTTGACAGGTTTGGTCATGTTTGGTAAGTGCTGTCTTTTCATACACTGTATTTGCCTGTGATCAATTTAAACAGTGTCTCAAGTGGTTTGGCATTGCCAGACCGGGCTGTGAATGCTTTAAATCGCCAATCAATGTGTGTACAATATCCTAATACTATGCCCTGCCCTGTGGTTCTCCACTCACAATATTTTCACAACATGTAGGCCATTCAACTTATTCAATAGCATCCATCACAAGCACAGATTGCGTGGGTATTGCATGTAGCAAGACTAATACCACTTGGGTTCGTACTCATTAAAAATATACAAGTAGTTGGACAATTGATTTTGAATAGACTGTGAAACTTTCTGTGCAAAGTTCGACAGTTGGCTTGCCCGTGCACCTCCCTTGTGTTGCCCTGGCTCCACACATAATGCATGAGCATTCAGCCTCTCATTTACGAGCATTTGATCACGCCGGGTTTGTGTCTGTTCCATGTTTTTTGATCGGCCTTGCGCAGGCGTATCAGCCATTTCCCAGTCAGTGTGTTTTTGTTGTGCACTGCATATTTATCTTCTAGACCCTGCGCTCCCAGACCTGCCCTCTAGACATCCTTGGTGTGTTTCCTGTCTTGAATCAGCTCATTAGTGTTGGAGTATACAGTATATGTCATTTGTCAGATTGTCGGGGTTGCTTTCTTGCTCTTAGTGTTCTCGCCTCTGAGGTTACCTTGCCTGTTTTTAGTTACCTGCTGCCTGCCCGCTTTCCTGTTGCCAACACTATGCCTGAACAATAAACAAGTAAAAAGCCTCTTAACCTCAGCTGTCCAACCTGGTACTTTTGGGTCCCGCGCTGGTCCGCATTTGTTGCGGCTGTGGAGCTGCAGGAGGCGCAGGTTTTCTTTTACTGCCTATATTGTCCTGTATAGTATCAACCTTGCCCAGACGTCTCACCCTTGAGCATGCTGCCCCTTCTTTCAAATGTTCCCTCAGACGCTCCCTTCTTCAGAGTGGGAGCTGATAATTAAGAGCAATGAGAGACAGTGGGAGCAACAGGCATAACACTATGTGGATAAATGGCAGTAAATCAGATATGTCATCCACTACTGATCATCAAAGAATCACAAGGGTTTGAGAATAATTCTTTTTTTTTCCCCTAGTCGCATTTGTGAAGCTATCCAACCTAAAAATGTCCATCCCTTTACTCCTCAACTAAATTACATACCCAAAGTACATTTGCAGAGTGTGTTTGTTATTCATACGCCACAGCCACCATCTCCTTATTTTTTATGCAATGTGCTGCTGCTGATATACGGTATACTAAATCATCTTTGGTGTTCAGTGAAGCAGGCTTATGATTTGTGATCTTGATATGTTAAATTGGAGTGCTGGATGATAGTTTTGGGGCTGTATTTGTACAGGATCACATTGTGTGTGGAGCACTGTTTGGGTAGTGGGCCGTGCCAAACGTTTTTTCAAAAAAGAAAGGAAAAAAAAACTTTCTTTCCCAGAGTCATCAAACCTACACTTCTGGATTCCTTAACTCTTAATTCTGTGACTGAGTGTTCTGCAGAGACAGTACTTGTATGGTAAAAAGGCTCGAAATAATGTTAATGAATGGAGGCAATGAAAGAATGCACACTCTGTTGTATGCTTTTGGGGATGCTGTATAAAATCAGATCACTCACAGTGAGGGGCAGAGGGAGAAATGGAAAAAAGGCAACGATGTTAAAAAAAACCCTCCACTGTTACCAATTCCCTTTGTAGCTAATTTATTTCCATTTGTCTTTAAAGGGTTAGGGCTAAATATATGTATGTATGTGTATATATATGTATATAATTTCAAATATAGATGTTAAATAATCACATAGTAGGTTGTTGTGATGTTACAGCATTGGTATAGGCACTAGCTAATCTCATTTACAAGTATCTGTGTTGAAATACTGCAAAGCTAGCTTTTAAATGTTAGCATACGCCGTCTGTTTATTGTGAATGAATATTATATGTTGTGTTTTTCCTCTGTCATTTCTAAAACCGCTTGCCTTAACTGAATTTGAATTTCCCCCATCATTCAACTTCCCTGCCTCATTTGCATGATTAATTCAATTGCATTTATTTTTTCAAGCAAATCTGCATCTGCACCTGTCTCTGGTGGATTTGTTGATTTAAATAACAGCAAGTGGTATATGTGCACACACGCGGAAACAGGCGCATCCCCTCGTGGCACATTTTACATAAACCTCCATACAAATGAGTTAAATACCAAACAGACACAGGTGGCCCATGAGCATCACAATGCTCCTTTCTTTTCCCACTTTGTTATAGCCACAGAGATTTCTACAGGCAGTGGAATGGAGCTGGGAAAAGAGGTTCTGCTGAAGGAAAGTGTTTAGTCTGCACTGAGCTCAGCTACAGCAAGAACTCTTTTTTTTTTCCCTGTTGTGCAGTGTGAGGCTATCTACCCTCCCAGGCCTCTCTCCTCCACCCTTCTCCCTCATCACTAACGAACTCTCTCTGCCAGGCCTTACCTCAGGCGGCCCCCTGTAATTATTCCCCAATGCCACAAACTGGTGAGATGGGTGTCTGTTACACACTGTGTGCAGAGCTAAGAAAAACAACAACTGTGGGGCCATTATTTGTCAATCAAACCCAGGGCCAAAACAAAATGCTGTCTGGTACATCCTGAGTCCTAGTTATCATCATTGAAAACTGTCAGGCCAAAGAGAATTTTTATTGATTTCTGTATTTATTTATTTATTTTTATCATCCCAGTGTTTCCCCTGATCTATGTTCAGCTTTGTTGCTGAGCGTTTCCTACAATCACTCTGTCTCCCTTTGAGCTGAACAATGCACAGAAGCAGATTTTTTTTTTTTTTAAGTATTGTTACTTTTTCATGTATTACAGTAAAAACATGGAGACACATGTTTAAAATGCTTATTCTCCTCTCAAGGCACAAAGTACAACACTCACAAATATGTCAGTCTCAGATTCTAAAGTATATATTTTCCTCATGAGGCATGAGTAGGGACAAGATGCATTAGAAAAGCAGTCATACGTAAGAGTATGAATGACTTCAGAGCAATTAATTGCATATAAATGAACCACTGAGACAGCTTTTTGTACCAAAAAAAAAAAAAAAAGCTGATTTACCAAATTAGCCGTGGCTTCAAACTTTCTACAGACATAATGGGAAGGTTTGTTGCTTGTTACCCCTCTGTTGTTCTACGCTGATGCGTGTTGGTGATGGATGCAGCAGGTTGTGGCTGAAGTTGGACTGATCGGGATGGAGTGGATTTTACACGGCTCTGAAGCCGGTCCCCACGGGTCGATCTTTCCCGAGTTTGTCTGGTCTTTCAGACCGCCGTCGCTGATCAAACAGACTTTTGTCGTCGTTTGCAAAGGTGGCAGATGTGCGGGTGATTCGCGCACAGCAGGGGAGGTCATCACTGTGGTTGCAGGCAGAGTCTGTTAAAAGTTTCAGTAATGTGCTGCTTATGCACAAACACAGCTGAGGATGTTCTCCTTCACTGGTTGTCAAAGTCTTGGCTGGAGGAGCAGATGTACTTTTCCCAGGACTCCTGTATCACTTTTTTAAAATTCAAATAACTTAAATCAAATAACACCACAAAAACAATTATATTCATGGACGAAAAAATGATTGATTTAAGTTGAATATAAATGTATAAAGATTTTAAGTAAGACAATAAAAATTACATTTCATTTTAGGAAAATACACATTATTATATTATAATATATGTTTTGTCATTAATCAAAGCTCTATCCTCATAACACTATATATGTAAAAGATTCAGACATTTATCATATGTAAATACAACTCATAATTGATGATGATATTGTAGTGTTGGTATAGCACAGACATATTGATCCACTTTTAGTGGCCCTCTGGGAATACATTCATGGTTTAAGGACAGTATGAGCCATGTTCACACATAGCTCTTTTGTGTACAATGACCAGCTTCTCTACATTGTGCTGTTGTGGAAAGCCTAGTGTCTCCTTTGTTGTCCTTGATGTTACTCAGTGCATATCTGAAATGTTGAACTTCATGGAGCACTTTTCCTTTCCACGAGTAAAAAGGTATTGTCTCTTTTAAAGTTTTTGCAAGGTGCTGCACTATGTGAACATTTCTGTGGTGTTTAAGCTGCCTGTTATATATTCATTTCAGTCAGAAAGTACAGTATGACATCTGTTCTTTTTAAGTCCAATCCTGTGTGATGCACCCACAATACAAGATGAGACTTTAAATCATTGTTACAAAGCCACAGAAATTCTAAGGAGGATGAAATAACATACCACCTGCAAAATATTTGTATTTAACCATCTTTAATACATTTTTTTAATGAGGGAATTAATAATAATGAATAATTTTGACCAAATAAATATTCATTTAAAAAAATGTTATGAGGAAATAAACAGCGAATTGACTACTATTTATGCTATTGTACTATTTTAGTTCCTATAGTTTGGGCTGAAAGTCACAGAAGTACAAACATAGGTGTCTTTAGACTGTGTTTTTTTAACACAAGAGAGAAGACAAACAAACTACAATGGCTTTAATTATCATCATACACAATTCCCATCTGTAAATTAGGTTTAGAAATGAGGAATATGCACATACGACAATGTCAGCTACACTCACTGGTATTCGACAGTACTTGCTCCAGTAGAACCGACGGCATTGGTCTCCACCGTGCATGTATATGTGGCTTTTCATTCCCTTTCGCAACACGGGGCAACCTTGTAGACCACAATATCCTCACAGAAACAGAAAAAAAGCCTGCTAAAACAACAACACCAAACAAATACAGAAAATTGTCATTTTCATTTTCCATCTTAACACAAATGAACACAATGAACTTGTTTACAGTTCTGTTAGCACACTCACGATTCATAACACGCATTACCACATCAGAGAGATAGCTTGTGGGACAAGCAACTAATTAGAGCGACCCACAAACATTCTCAGCCTAAACTTATTACTCGAAAAAAAAAAAAATACTACACACACTTAACGAAGCTGTGTAAATCCCACCAAAGCAACCCTTGTAAAAAGAAAAAGAGGCTTACCAGTGTTGATATAATTTTTTCATGAGAAAGGTGTTTGTGGAGAAGCGCTTGATTAATTTGCCTGCTGTGTTTTTATATGGTTAATACATTTACGTCTCTTGTGATACATTTGTGACAGTTTAACAATGCGGCACAGTCGTGTCTCACTTTAACAACTTGTTCCTTTCAGCACATTTCATGACATTTCAGCAAGTTTGAACAAATTCAGACAACAAAGGTTTTAATGAATCCCCTTGCCTTCCTCTTAGCATTATTCAAATAGGCTTGGAAGATTTTAAGCGGGATGACTCTTTGTTTAGCGACACGATGGCATGCCTCAGTGTGAATCTATGTGTATCATTATGATCCACGTGGTACTGGTTAAGGCTGCCATAACTGCCAGCTCCAGTGATCTTCCAACATGTATTTATAAAAAAAAAAAACTGTAGCATTTTATAATGACTAAAACAAAGCGTCAAAGTGTCAGTGAATACATGACTTGGACTGGTTGGTGAGATGAAAATGTTTCTCAGCGCTGGGTGAGAAGGAAATGTCATAGCCACAACAAATGTATATGGAGGGCATTTGTCAGGGCGGTGTGACTCCTGAGTTCTTTAATTAAAGCTTAAATGTATTACTGCAGTTGGTAATTTAATGGTCTGCGTGAGTAAACCTCACCAGAGCAGCATATAAAACATTCGTATCAGTTTCGATACGGATACGATACAGATATGATTTTGTCCTTTGTGTTCGTACAGACAGGGTTAGCCCTGCTCTCCTTTAAATCTAATTCTGGAAATAAGATGCTGATGGACTAACTTGTGCCTCATATAAACATATAATCTAATTAGCTAGATAGGGACAGCATTGGGGGTCGCGTCCTTTATGAGAGGAAGATAATAAGAGCACATATTTGAAGTGCTTAATTAAGTCAAATGAAAAGTGAATCTCAAGTCCCCGCATGCAAAAAGGTAACTTGGCCTGTTTAGAGCCTACACATGCCTCTACATCTACCTGCCCTGCACACATATCGTTATGCCTGTGGATCAGCCTAGCAGCACAGCAAGATCAGTATTTCCACTTTGATTGGATTGGATTGAATACATCAAGCCAGTGATCCAATTAAATATTTGATTGAGAAACTCAAACAAACATGCAATCCTACAGATTTATGCAAACAAAAGAAATAATTATTAAAAAAAAAAAGAGAATGCAGTATGATTGTTCGGTTCATCTTGATCCATGACAATGAAGAGATGATGGTATTCTGAGCAGTGAAAATTGAGTTGAACAAACATAGTACGGTATATTAAAGACCCACTTTTATTTGATTCTTGAAGCAATGTGTGCTGACTTTTCAGTGGCTTGACAACCTGCATCATCATCTTTGTTCTACCGGTGACACAGGATGTCATGGTCTGATACCACAGCACTGCAGGATCCTACCCGGGCGACAAATGCGTGGCAATGGTGGCTCTCCCTTCCCTCAAATATATCAGGGAAAAATCCAGACTCCTGCTTATCGGGTGAAATTTTCAGAGTTAAAAAAGAAGCTCAAAGACAGTCCAACAAAAAAGAGAGAGAACACAGGTCAACAGTGGCACCCCAACCTTCATCTAAAAGACTAAAATTGCTAACAGATGTTTAATAGCGAACACACAGCACATTTCACACAATCAAAGGGGTCCTGAGACTGTACTGCTTTTACAACAGAAACATCAAAGAACCGCTCAGCAGCTGATGTGGCAGAACTCAAGGGGAAGGTTTGGAATACATTACATCAGTATTCAGAGATGCGACTAGTGAAGACAGCTCTCTGTTAATAGAGGGAGTTTCCATACTGTACATGCTCCAAAGTGAAAACAACTGACCTTGTTTGACACCAGCGATCAGATTCCAGAGGTCTAAATGAAAACTTTCCCTTTCACTCGCGTTGCATGGTGTTTAATTTACGTTTGGTTATTTACAAATTAAATAAGTCATAATATCATACGACTGCATATTGAGTTATAGCGTTTCACTGTCCTCACCGTGATCAGGCAGTGTTCAAATAAAACATTTTTAGCACTGGGAGTTCCTGATGACTCTGCCGGAAATAATCTACATTTCATCTTAGACATTTAATTTCTGAGTTAAAGTACTCTAATGTTGAGCACCCATCCCATTACTTCTTGCCGACTGCGTCTGATGTGTAAATTTAACAATGTATAGGAGGAGGAGTGGCGTCACGGTGTGTTTGGAGGCCAAGCTCCAGGACATGTCTGCAGGCGTCGGCCCACTGCAGTGTTCTCGAACAAGATACTTGATCTCTACCAGCTCTACGTATGAAGCTGACCTTGTATTCTGACCTTCATGTGCAGGGGCAAGTCAATAAGCTATCACATTGTTTTTACTGCAGGAAGGTTTCTCACGTGTTTTGAAGGTCGCCCAAATAAGTGCATGGTAGAAATCAAAGGGGAGGTGAAGTTGAAAGTTCAGGACACAATAATCTTTTGTTTTAGTCCTCCCATATATAATGGTGTCAAAATGCATCCAAGAATTGCTTATAATTTAAAAACATTTTAATAAATGCACAGCAGTGCAGGAATATAAACATACTTCCAGTTAAGCCTGATGAATGCAGTTTTTATGTGAAACAACTGTGAAACTGTGAACAGTACTGGGCAACAAATTCAATTGCAGTGATAACAAATCTGAAAAAAAGATGACAATACATTAAAAAGATTTAGACCGAGACACAAAACGCTATTGTAAAAATGAATTACGTACAGATTACATACTGTACATATACAACCTGACATCCACTGTACAAGAGAGACGTGAAAATGGCCAGAGGACATTTTTCTTTAAATGACTAAATTGGATCCTTTTATGTGAATAGCTGAGGGCCACAAGATTTCTTAATTTGGCCCTGTTTACCCAACAATTAAAATGTTTAATTGCAACACAGTGTCACCACACTGGTGCTAGCGGCAAGCATGGTTTTTGCACTAAGCTTATCATAAAAAACTAAACTCTGCAAAAACACAAATCAACAATCACAAGATAGCTGTCATAAATAACCATTAACCTCAACCACCTTACAGCTTTGTTCAAAGTAATTTTAGAGCTCAGCACTTCTATACCAACTTTCCCATCCTTGAATGCGATAGTAGTCGGGTGTTTAATAGAAACATGCTCATCATCTGAAACATGATGAACGCTCAAAGATACGCATTGGACTGTAAAGTGCAAATAAAATATTATAAAACCATTCATTCATTCAGTGGGTACCGCTACTTCTACCTGTTTAGGAAAGGATCAGAAACATTTACCCTCTGGGGGGACAGCTGCACTTGCCCGGTTTGATATGAAACTATCATGTGGTCTTCCTGTGGGTAATAAATTGAAACCCATTGTCCAGCGTGCTTGATGTCCATGCAGGTGAGTGTCAGTGTTTTTAGCTGTTAAGTGAGAATTAGTGTTTACACAGATGGTCCGTTTAGTTTGGAACAGAAGGAGTAGGGTTGCATGGCTGTTACTGTGAAACATTAATGGTAAATGGTAAATTAATGGTCCACAGTTTGTGATTTGATTGTTTGGAAGCAACGATAAAACAGTGGTAACTGTGAAACTGTCCTGTACAGCTCAGGTGGTGCACTGATGCCGTTGTCTGCGTGGGAAGGCAGTAGGTTGTTGTTGTGATGTCAATGAAACTATCAGTGGACCTATTTTCCTGCATCACTGAGATGAATTCGAACTATAACTCCACCTAGAATTCTCCCAAATATTCCCGGCCCTGACCAACAGGATGCACACTACTACCCAGGAAGCATGGCGTAAGCACCTACTCATGTTATAAATAAAATAAAACCCAAATCATTTCCCAAATCCTAACTCTAAACTGTAGCCCTGAAATAACTCCAGAATTTTGTCCAAGCATGACATATATCCAATCCCCGTGCATCAACATATGCTACAGGTAAATGATTGTCAGCCAGTTGCCTTTTCTGCTTAGCAGATTACTTATATGGCACAAGCGCAGCAACGCATAGGCCTAATTATCCTCCACTGCACTGAGCTGCCGTTGTCTTTGGCTGTAAACAGCGCAATCAGGGAAGCAGCAATGCGGAACGCATCAGAGGTTCCTCACTCACAGACTCCCAGGTGAGTTTGTATCTGTCTGTGATGGACATAAATGAAGAGGAGGGTAGGCAGAAAATGGAGCTGAGCTGAGGGGGTGGAGACTTGCAAATAACATAATAGAAAATATGATTGAATGTTTTCTGCCTCTTGGTTGGTTTATTACAGAGATAGATAAGGAATGGGCGACGAGCTTAGCACAGCTTGAAGTGGAGGAAAGGGGAAGCTGCCAGCCTATAGCTCCACCAAAACTAAAACACAACACGCTCTCCAAAAACTCAAAACAAGAGTAATGAGCTCAACAGTACAGATACAATACAGTTACTGATACAGATCCACCTCTGCTTGGTTTACCATAGCACTGCAGCAATGAGTAAACCTGGCAGCCTTAACAAAACTGTGTTGACTGTGTTAAAAGAACAATGTTAATATTTCTATAGATTAATCCGCATGCTGCATGTGCACCAAACTATTTGCACTTATTTTGGGGAAACTATATCAATTGTTCAAGAAAATAAATTCCAGATTCCATGTTGAACACATCACTGTTTTTGAGCAATGTTTAATGAACTGGTATAACACATTGTTTTATCACTCAGTCAGTTCCACAAGCTATTTTGAGAGGTCAGTTCTTTTTCTTTAGTAATATAAACCACAAAATTCTCGAACATGCAGACTTTCATAGGTGCCTTTCACTTGTCAACTGAACAAAACAGACAACTTTTTAATTTAGTTTGCATTTGTTTTGCTTCTGTTCCATTCTCATCTTGCTGCATGAGGATAAGACCTGACAGCTGTGTTGTGACCAGCTTAGTTTTCCACGATACACCAGCAGTTTCTTCAAAGCTGATGCAACATAGTGAGTGTGGCCACTATTTGAATTTGATCTCTCTTGTCTGGTTTTTTTTCTTTTTTTTCTGTAAGTATCAGTTATGATTTTGCTGTAAATGTTTCTCATAATGAAGCTGCTTGTGTTCTGAGTAAAACTTTACCGAACACCATCTGCTATCTCAAGCCCCTGAAGGTCACATGGGACCTCACAGTTATTCATACAAAGGCAACGGTAATGTGATGTTTGTATAGTTGAGCAGCATAGTGTATTGAGCCGTTTGATGTGTTTGCAGTTTTTGGAAGGGAGTCAAATAGGCATTACTTTGCATAAGCAGGCGATGATGTATCTACTCAATCTATTTAAGGAACGTTAGAACGATTTTAAACTGCTTGGTTGCTATGAAGCAGGACTTGAGGATTTCAATCAAGACCCAAATGAAACATTAAAGTGTACCAATGCTGAACTAAACTTTTCCTCCTCCCTCAAATGTTGAAAGGGCATGGTACAATCTCAAGAAAAAAGCACCAAATTGTTAATTTATTGGAATACATTTTTCAAAAATCTTAACAAATAGCCTGGTCTGATTAAAAAAAAACCCTAGAATTAAGAAATACAACTCCACTACAATGTCCAATGCCAGTTTAATTCTGAACCAAGAGGCACACAGGCCTGGCTCACAATGCAAGTCCAACCTTGTGGGCCTTTTAAGTTTTCCCGTCCTCAGTAACACAGGAGGTCATGCATCCAGCTGTGAGTGTTCTTAGAAATAGACAGAGTTTGTAGCAATCACACAAAGATCAGAGCACTTAACATAAGACCAAGCCTTTGACGCACCATTGCAGTGAATGTACATGTAAATGAGTGTATAATATAAATATAGAACTGAAACTAAGTTAACAATTAGTATGACACTGAGAAAATTGTTATGTCCAAGCATGAGCGCGGTCAACGCTCACAATCACTTTATTTACAAAAATCATTGAGCCAATTAATGCCTGACATTTCAACGTTTAAAACTGACTTCACTGCTCCTTCTGTTGACATTATTCTCTTCTCGATACTTCTTTTTACTTCACAAGCAAAAGCACATAATTAAATGTCGTTGCAAGAATGAAATAAGAGAACAAGATTTTATTATCCTAAAGAATATTTTTCATCAACAGAATAACTGTTAATGAAAACGTAGTTAATGAAGAAAATATTATCTGTAGTTTTTTTTTTTTACTGGATGAGTACAAAGTAAAACAAATGAAAGGTTACTCAGTAACCCCACTGTGAACATTTACCAGTATAACCATCACACTGAATTTTAATAGAAAACCTGACTTTGAGGGTGGTATAATAAATTAACTACAAGCTCTTGTTACCATTGTAATTGTCCTGGCCAAGCCTGTTGTATCTGTGAGCATAATGTTTGTTAGGATGTAAAGCCTGCGGTAAGAACACAACTCCAACCACTTCCAACCTCGACTTTATCTCCCAATGCAGTAGTTTTCCATCAAAGCGACTGATTCTAACCTAATTCTTATAAATTGCTTCATTAATTGCTCCACTAAAGCTACTGACTGTACATCTTATTTGTCTTGATGCATGACCCTCAATACAGTCTTAGAGGGCCAGCGGACGAAAACAAATCAACTCCTGACACATCCGAATGTAAGTTACCCTCAGCTCACTCCATCTCATTTTAAGATGTTGTAGACAACAAATAAAACAGTGATGTTATTTTAGTTTTTTTTGTTTTTGTTTTTTTTCCATCAGTGATCTCATTTAACAGTTTAACTAATCCATGCTGTTTGATCCTGCTGACCATCTCGTTAATTTTCTCATCTGGCAAACTGATAGGCCATGCTGGTGTTATTTTATCAAAGTGCTTTATACCTAATGTGAGAAACAGGAGGGGGCTGTGGTGGTGGAGGTGGTAAGACTGGAAACAGACGGTGAAGGAATGTAGTGCCTTGACTGATGTGTAGAAAGTAATTGCTTTTTGTTTGGATCATGAAATTGTAGCCCCGGTGTCAGAAATGAGGGAATAAAACTGATAAAAAATGGACTTACATCTATGAAGATTTGAAGCTGTGGATGGTCAGTGTTAACTAAAAATACTTCCAGTGTTAATTGAAATACTATGTCTTTTCTTTTTAGAAGCTGTGCCTGAAATTTCAGAACTAATTGTTTAGCTTCTTACTATAATGCTTTCTTAATATAATGTATTGGCATTGTTGGCCAGTCCCAGACTCTTGCAGAGGTGGCGGGGAACAGATCCTATATATCTGGGCAATCTCTAAAGCTGTGTCATCCTGGATCCCCCCTTCATACAAGCTACACATTTCTGTCACAAAATGGCACACACTGTTGAGTTATTCTTTACACTCGCTATCTATTGTCTGTCTCAGGATAGGGGTCCCTCTTCCATTGCTCTCCCTGAGGTTTTTGTGGGGGAGGCTTTTCCTCATTTGACTTCAGGGTCTAAGGACAGAGAGTGTCCTAAGCTGCGCAGACTGAGTCAAATTGTGATTTGAAATATTGGGCTATATAAATAAAATTGACTTGACTTGACATGACTTGACTTGGTGAACGGAAAGGCTTTTAGGTGCATTTGTCAAAGACCACAGCCCCAGCTGGCAGCCTTGTACTCTCCTTTTGTTCCAGCCTGTTCTCCAGGACTGGAAGTGAACTATAAGCTGAACATTTAATTTAGCTCTGAATAAAGTGAAGTGCAGGCTCAGGTCTGACATTTGCTTTCAAGATGTATTTTTATTTATCGTGTGCATGTAAGAGTGCACGTGCATGTGTATGTGTGTGTGGGGTGGAAATGAATTGCAGTCACATGCATATTTAGGAAGGGAAAAGCATGAATGAGACATAACCTTTTCCCCCTACTGGCCAGAGCCAAAGGGATGGGGCCTCAGGTTTCATGCATGCAAGAACCTATTGATTAGCATCATTACAGAAGAGTCAAAACAGAGATTTGATTAAAGTTTGATCAAACTATTTATGAACACACAATTTTCCAAAGAGCCCTTAAATGATGCTTTATCAGGTCAAGGTCATAACTTCTGTCAATGGCGAATGTTTAAATTTGTTTGCATATCATCCTTGGGCAGCATTATTTATATATATGTAGTAATAACATTTGTCAAATATATTGTTTCATTCCAAAGATGATTCAGAGGAATTTGGGATCTCAGGACAGAACTATTGCATCTATTACATCAGTCTAATTAAAACAAGTAATCAGCTAACATGTGCCTTCAGAATAAGGACTGTTAAGCAGGGCAGTGTGTGAATACACTCTGACAAAAGGTTATGATGGTGAGGAGGGGAAAACACGGTGGCGGAGCTGTTCCAAACGACATACTTCAAGTCAACAACATTCAGACATGATAACACCCAACTACTCTGTGATGTCAGGACCAACGGCAGTGCTTTTTCCGTCTGTTATTTTTGTGCCATTGCAATCTATTGAATTATTGATGGTAAGCGGTGGCATTCTTTATTCCATGTCCATGCATCCTTTAGACTTGTACACTTCACTCAGCACTCAGGTAGTAACTGACTAAAAGAGAATCTTGGCTTTTTGTGTTTTTATTTTTTTATTTCCTTCACTCCTTGTCATGCGTGTTGAACCCTTCCTCTTGCTATCTGATATTTTCTCTCAAGCTCCCAAGCCACATCTCAACCATACACACCTTCTGTCTTCACAGTTGTCTATCCCTAATAGGTTGACAGGTTTGTGGCAGAAGATGCTGGTTGATTTATTGGGTGCTCCAGGTTCTAGTGGTGCATGTCTGACTTGTATCTTCTTAGAAAGACATTTAGCTCTTTCTCATCTCTCTCGAGTGCCCTGTGTGGCACGCAGCACGTGCTACCCAAGTAACGAAGGACAAATTAAAGTTGTTATTGTGAATATGATGAATCTGTGTGTCAGAATATGGCACACAGAACCATCAAAAATACCCTAAAAGTCTAGGATGGAATCTCACACGCACTGAAATCATCATGTTGGACATTCATTATTAAAACGGAATAGTATATTTTTACATAAATAAATATTTCAGGAATGTGAACATTTTCCACAGAAATACACATTTACAGAACCCTGTCATACAAAGGAAGAGATCGCAGGCAACTCAAGTCTAAGTATGCACTGACGGCTGAAGACCCTGTCTTTTCTCATTCAAAAACCCGCTGGTTGGAACCAGTATTCCAAGTCGACTGCATCTTTTCCGACAGAAACCTGACATTGCGGTAAGCTTAAGTGCTGCTCTGCGTTTTCTGGTTTTCATGCACAATGACTCCTTGGGGCCCCAGCACTAAAAGCCATTAGCGCTCCCAGTGGCGTAAAACTTGCATGAATCTATAAATCTTTCAAGGCAGTGGATTGAATTTGTACTCCTAATAAAGGATAGGTTTTGAATGAACAGTGCCGCAGCTGAGTCAAGTTGCCAAGAGTACAGGCTCTGATGTTTATTAAAGCAGTAAGAGAACATGAAAACTTCATTCTCAAAGGATTTGTTATTCAAACACTGCAAAAGCCTCTTCGATGGATGGATCTTTAGCAGAGAGGAATCTATCCATTGTATCTTCTGAAATATTTAGATGTCACATTTTCATTTGCATGGACTAAGGACAAGGTTTTTTTTTTTACAGCCAGCAGTTATGTTGGAAACAAAAAAGAAGTGAGCAGACCAGAAGATTCAATGGGATCATAAAATGTTGAAAACTACCACTCATACTCATGCCTATTTCACTTTACAAGGTTGTTCCACATATTGGCCTAAGCACATGTATTCTACCACAGTGTTCATCCTCTGCTAACAACTCTGAATTTCTGCTGCTTCTCTATCATGCCCATGTACTGTACTTTTAAGGTTACCTCTTGTATCCAAGAGGCGCTGGGAGAGAGGTGTTTGTGCCAGAATGTGAAGGACAGGGGGAGGGGCAGACAAATAGGGAGGTGGGAATCCAATCGCCCAGCACAAGGGCGAATTATCTGACCAAGGTGCTGAGAGTGGGGTGTCTTCAGCCACTAATTGATAAGAGCCTTCTATCTTTAGTAAGCAGCAGTGTTTGGCTCAGGACATCAAAACCTTGGCTGTGGCTGAAAGGCTTGTTGTGTCCCACTCCCTGCTCATCCCAGGCTATCGAGGGAGGGTAAAAGTCAGGATGTCACCTTGCCAGGGGGTCACTTCTCCACTTTCCTGCCTGAAAGGTTTGGAGCTGTTTTCACTAATGTTAATTTGAGCCTTTTTACTACTTTGTGTTATTTCCATAATAGAATTGGGTTAAAGAACCTGGCAACAGGCTCTTCTTCAGTTTGCTCTGTCAATTAAATGCAGGGAAAATTAAAAGACAAACAAAACAAAACAAAACAAACTGTATAACCTCATGCAACTTTATAATTGCAAGATAATTATAATTCCATTGGTTTATTAGAAAGACCTGCATAATCCTAAGTAAAAAATACTACGCCAAAACCTATTGAGGAATAACGCAGTTGAATTAGTGCTCTGAGTGATTGCAAATTAATAATTTTGTTTACTCATGAAAGGAATCTGAATTGTGGAAGGTAATGTGAATAAAAAAATCAAATAGCAACATTTTCAAACTTACAGAGTACATATCTTGCCATAATATTGGATTAAAAAATCACAAAAAAATAGGACAGACAAGATCTCCATAGGTGTCAAAAACAAATGTGTAAATGCAAATACACAGAGTACACATGCATCAAGACAATGTTTAAGAAGGCTGGTAAAGTTTTGGTCCAATGGTCCAGCAAGCCAAAACAACACTTGTTCGTATAAAACCATGTGCAGATGCTCTCAACCCACATGCTCATACAAGCTGGTTGTACTCTATCTGCCAGTGCGATATGTTGGAGACTCAACTGATGTAAATGAGTGGCTGCTGTAGAAAGGCAAACATTTAGACAGATGGTACCACTCAGCGGGACTCTCTACTAAATGACATAGAGAGCTCATCGATCTGTCTTCTACAATAAAACCAAATTAAGATTATGAAGGAAAAGTCTAATCACAGAATCTTTTACACTATGGACACTTTGGCTGGTGTTTAAATTTGTTCCACTAGGTATCCATCTAATGTTTATATGACAGTGGCATCTTTTTCCCATGGGGTCGCCGTCAGGTCAGAATTGTGGCTTGTTCACAAAAAAAAGGAAAATATGACTTAATCAGGCAGGTTCCATGAAATTTATCCAGCAGACTCCTGCTCCTGGGAAATTGAAGCCCTCCCATTTTGGGCCCTCAATGAGTTTTCCAGTGGATCATACTCAGGCCAAATTGTCAGTTTTGTACACAAGATATATTATAATCCAGCAGGAAAATATACGGTAGGTAGAATGCCACGACAGTTTAGAGCACATTCATGCTCCAAAGGGGAGCCCTTCAAATTTTAATGATACCACGTCATTAATCAAGTGCCACCTGCAGGACATATTTTATGTTTTTTGCCCCACTCCAAGACAGCACAAAGAAAAACACAATGGTCAGTGGTGTTCTTATGCTGCACTTTCATGTTGTGGTGTGTCATATAATCATAAGGGGCTACTGGAGGGGTTTTATATTTTTTGACATGTCTACATAGGCACACAAATGCTGGTGAACACAGAAAAATGTCATCCATTGCAAAACATGTTATTCATCCATTTAGTCTCTCTGCCTGCCATCTTCATAGTGGCTGATTTTCACTTGACAGTAATTTTATTCAATTAAAAAAAAAACTTTAATCATCAATATCAGCGAGACACATGAAAGGGTGTGTGTATTCTTATTAGTGTATACTGTTACTACTACTGAAAAGGTGGAATTGGGCCAGTATAACCACATAGTCACGGTCAATTCGCAGACCGAGTTGGTCAGTTTATAAGACTGTTAGCTACTGAAACAGCCCGCCAGCCCACACACTCACCCGTTCACCACGGTTCCTGCTGGTACCACTGATTTACCATCCTTTATGGAAAATGTAGCATATCATGGGTTGCAGCCATGATTTTTATTATAACCATTTAATCAAATTTTGTTTGCCTCTATACTCCATACTATAGGAAAGATTTAAAATATCACACTTTTGCAGTATCACACTCGTTTCCCACTATATTCTATGAGCAGCAAATTTGGATTTTTAAGTCTTTGAAAATATTAAAGGTAACAGACATTGTTTTTTGATTGATTGTTTTTTTGTTTTGTTTTTCAGAAGTGGTGCATGTCTCACCATTCCTTTCAATGACTGACAATAACTGTAATATGTATATCTCTAAAGGTTTTAAAGAAATACACATTTCCCCATTCAAACAGTGTTAAACTTACCCATTGCTCAATCACTGACATAGAGGAAGCTACAAGCTACAGTTTGGTGTCTGCCAACTGCTGCAAAGACAGGCTCATTTCTCTGAGGTCATGGCATTGATTAGCCACAGATGCCCTGGAGCCCAGAAGCGAGGCAGGTTGCAATCTGACCTGAATTGGACTGTAAAGGCGACATCTGAGCCAGTTCAATTAGCAAATTCTAATCCACACTGATTACTCTAAAGCCACATCACTAGTGATGGCTAACTCCCATCCTGAGTGACAGGCTCAAGGAGTGCTCTTTGCAATGATCTACCTTTTGAAAGGTTAAAACTACTTGATTTAGAATTTAAAATTTGAATTGCTGCTTGTGTGAAAGCAACATAGTAGCTAGTATAGTACCACAGCAAATTTAAAATAAAGCAGGTATTTGAGTTTTTAAGTGGTTATGAAACAGTCTCAGTTTAATCCAGGTGCATCCATATGACCTGCATAAACAAACCAGGCCAGTAGCAAGAAGACTGGCTATTTCTATTAGTTAGTTATTCATAGTTAGTTAGTCATTCATCTGTCAGCAGGTCACATTTTTCTGCAGTGTCAGACGAAACAGTGCAAGGGTTTGCTCTGGCTGAATTCAAGTTGCTTTAGTTGCTAACTGAAGGTCTGTCTCCAGAGCTACCACCGGCTCTCCTCCTTGTGAAATAGTCTCTATGGAGGCAAGACTGAAGCGGAAGGAACATGTAATGTTAAGGTCAGTGGCGTGCACGAGCACCTGCCCCTTGCCCTCTGGACCAAGCAAGTGGCCTTTTGAAACTTAAATACTTGATGATTAAAAGCGATCTAATAATGCGCCAATAACAAGCACAGATATCAATTCAATATTCATCAAAAATGCATTATCTTTACTGGATTCAGCCGAGTGTTTGTTTGTTTGTTTTTTAAATAAAAAGGCAGCCGGCAGTTCCACATGTTGCGCAAAATGCCCCTATTTTTCACTGAGTCCCCCAAAATTGTGCACTCCACTGGTTAAGGTAAACACTACCACATTCGTCCACAAGAGCAAGTTCCGTGGCGCTACTTTAATTTGGGAAACTGTTGCCTGTTTCCACAAAATGCAGCTACTGAAGGCACTAAATAATGTTTTACTAGCCCAGTTTATTTCATACCTGACTGAAATGTGCACTGAGTACATTAATATAGTATGTATACTATATAGTCTTCTTCTCAATTAATAAATAGTTCAGAATTGGCTTTGAAGTTTAATGGTGAGAAATGTATTAAATTAATAGTCTTTCCATCTGCCAAGACTACACAGAAGCCTGGACTTTAGGTAGCTGGTTAATGATCGATTAGTAACACATCAAAGGTTCCCCCGTGGAAAGCAGCCTTCCATATTTCAAAGCTTTATCCCTTTCTTTGACGTGGCAATTCACAACCAAATGTTCATGCCAAAAAAATTATTAATTAAAAAGTTAGGGAGGAACTGCAATTTCTTGCATTTCAAGCAATGCTGGTGAGACAGTGAAAAGAGTTTCATGCTTTTGCATTGCCTCCATGGGGATAAACAGATGTATTCAGTTCTAAGATGAAGAGCAATTGTTCTTAGGAGCGGTTTCATTTGTATCATGTGCATGTGCACAAGGTTGCATGTGGATGAGCGTATGGGAATACAATATACATTCCTCAGTTTCACGCTGTTCCACTAATCGTGCTGATTAAAACATGTTATAACAAAAATAAACTTAAAGTTTCTGAGAGACACTAAGAAATGACAAATGAAGAACGTAATTACAAGATGGCTAATGCCAAAAACCAATACCAGTCAATCAGCAATGACATTTGAATCATGCTTTCCTGAATGTTAAAACAAATAAATAAATGTTATCTAATCTATGAACATTATTGATAGGATTTGATTCAATTTTTAGTGTCCACTACACACTGTATATACTCTGTTGCGTATTATGAAGATATTTAGTTGATTAACTTTATTTATCCCGAAGGAAATTGTTGAATATCTTATGATATTTATGAAGATATATTTACTTTTCTTGTTACGTTACAGTGTGCCACTAGTGGTATGGGTTGAATTTGTTGGAACTGGATGTAATTTAATGATACATTTACAATTTTGTGTTTTCTTCATCTTGACATGGTAGGTTGATGAGTAAAACCAATCCTGAATTTTATAAATGCCATTGTTATACTGTGTGGAAGTGCTGTGGTGTCAGTTTTATAATGCAGATTATAGTTCATCTGTTGAGGCATTTGATGGCGGATCTCAATTCATCAACAGGCCTACATTTAACAGATGCTAATTACACCAAGAGCTCTGTTTTGTATAATGACGCTTAAACTAAGTTGCCTTTGTTATGCATTTGTTTGAATAATAGTATGTTTTTATCAATGCAAAAATAAAAGTCTACAAATATTTACTCTTGATTTGCTCTTCCTTTCGTAAATGATGAATAGCCTCCATTGTTTATTATTACAATGTGAATGGCCCCTGTAAGTCCTCTAATGGCCACTCAGCTGATGGCAGCAGACAATAAGGTATACTCATGAAGCCCGTAAATTCTGCCTTGTTCCGACATCAGCTTACACGCACAGCAAATCACTAGACTGGCAGATCTCAGTCCTCCCTTATCCTTCACTGCACTCCCACCACTTTCTATTACTCCACCGTGATTAATGCCCCACCACCATCAACAACATCCACCACAAGTTGCATATCGAATGTAAAAACACTCAATGAGCCTTCTCAGGTGGGTTTGAGGGTCAGCCGGAGTTTAAGACCTCCCATCACCACAAATCCTCTCAGTGTCCTTCTGAGGCCGCTCACAGCGGAGACGGAATAAATTACAGGCTGAACCAAAGCGTAGTCCCCTTTTTAACATCAAATTCCAGCCTTTGTATCACTATTATTATGTAGGCTTCTCCAGTCTTTCACGTCCACAGAATCCTAAACCCTGGCTTTACTTTCACAATCACCTTACTTAGTCCAAAGCAAGGTGAAATGAATGTGACCCAACCAATCTAACTTCTCAGATGGCATGAAACCTAAATCGCTCAAGTAAAGGAAACCTCTCTCTCTCTTTTTTTTTTTTTTTTTTTCAAAACTTGATAGAAATTCACCACCCCTCAAATGCTGCAACAATTTTCACAGATGCTTGCATTAGTATTCTGCGGGGATGTATCCCAGTGACATGTAATACATCATAGTCACCAGGAGACACTTCCACTGCAGAGTTGACGTGCAAATGTGGGCAGACCATGTTTCAATGTTTTACGGCATACTCTTTATCCCTAAAAATGTCCTCTGAAGTTTTCAGGACCGACACATTGTGCACACGCATGTCGTATGTATGTTCTGCCACACGCTGCATTACAATGCGGTCGCACGGCGGCATAGTAAATGCGTTCCGCACACACCCACCTGCCAACACTTTCACACACACCAACACGTTGCACATCAGGGTCATAGAGTCTTCGCATCATGGGATATTTGTAAAATGTGATATGAAGGGGGTTGGGGGAGTGTGTGTGTGTGTGTGTTTAGGGACAGGAGTGTTCTCACCTCGAACAGTGAGCCAGACGGGAAGGCTGAGTGCCCTTGACTAACCTTGTAGGTTTTACTGTGCTTTTATGAGAGGGTATAAATCATCATGATGTTTTTTTTTTTTTTTTTTTTTTTTTTTAAATGCTGCTGTTTTACAATGTGCAGCCAGATTGACAAGTCAAATGTGCACCCCTATAACAAAGCCTATTACAAATACTGTCTGGAATACACTGGGCTCTGAAATTCAATACAGCTGAAAATAATGAAAGGATGTCTGTTTTGTCCTATGTCAGTCAGAATGGAGAAACAATGAGAAATATTTTCAGCGGACACATTAAAATGAATCACTCTTGTGGGAAGCATAAACACAGTGCACGGCTGCTGTACTTGCAGGTGAATGGAAAATACACAAATTATCATATTGATTGCTTTTCGCCTCATTGAGGAGATTTCTATCTTTATTTCATAAAATGTGTACGTACAAACAAAGGTTGTGAAGAAGAGGGTTTTAATGGCATCCACCGAGAGCGGCTCTTCGTCTAGACGCGCGGTTTTCAACAGAAACCATAAAAGAGCAGCTCTCCACTACTCTCCACAACGTAAACAGCTCAGACCCAAACCTCTCCACTCAACAGCACATTTGCTCGCTACGGCTCCCACTCATATATTCATGTATTCATGTGTTTATCAGAACTTGGCGGCTTACGTTGCCTTTTCTCCTTATAATGGTGAATGAATGCACTTCCGTAGCAGAATGGAAATAATCATGGATCCCATGAAGACCAAGATACACATATGTTTTTTTCTTTCTTTTTTTTTTTGGTGTAGTGCTTGCGTAGGAAAGAGGCAAAGGCCAAATTTAACCTGCTTTTCATACCTGTCAAAAAGAAACTCTGTGTTTAATTACATCTTCTGTGTGTAGAATTTTTGAACGAGATGTATGTGCTCCACTGCATTTTAGCGGTATAGTCATTCTTGCATGGACGTGAATATTTATGCTGTTTGTTAACCTTGTTGCTTTTCCCTCCATCACCAAATGACTTTGTGTACTTACAGTGCTGAAGTAGGGACAAACTTTTTTTCCTCCAGTTTTTAGTTAATTCAAGATAAATTTGAAGATGCACTTGTAATTTGTGTGTTTGTGAGACAATCCTGACTGATACCTGATGCTGCAGGGATCTGAACCTTCCTGCCTCAAACATTTCCTGGTCCAACACTAGTGGGCAGTCACAGTCCACACAGGCTCATTGTGTGCTATACCTGGATACCAGTGTGTTGCGCACACACACATGCACATGTAGCTTGTAGCCTTCATCTTGTATTGTTTTTTTTCTTTTTTCTTTTTTAGTCTTGCTCCCACTATCACTTTTGTGTCTTTTCCTCAGCTCTTCACCAACTCAGCTGAGTTGTATCGTGGTAGAGCAGCTGCAGCCACTGCTCTGCCAAGCAGAGCAATCAACAAACTGGTGAGAGAAAATGTCATCCTAGTAAGGACTGAGAAAATGGCTTTTTAATTAATGTTTTGATTTTGGGTAGTATATCACTCTTGAGAAAAATGATTGAGCTGAGTGGCATTTAAATGAGGGGGTTACAGCCACTGAATGACCACTCAAAGTCATCATGGAGTTTATTGGATATTAATTAGGAGAAGAGGAGGAGGAGGGAAGAGAGAGGAAGCAGACAAATGCCCCCCACCAAATGCGAGGGAAGAGAGAGAGAGGAAACATAAGAGCAAGGATTAAGTGAGGTTAATGTAATTTGAAATTTGAGTAGTGAATGCATGTGTGTCCATGTGTGTGTGTGTGCCAAGCTTGTTTTCTTGGGTGTGAGTGGGACTTTGTGGCAAATGTCTGTTATCAATACTGCCATTTCAAATGTTGCATTTGATCACACAGCACTGCTGCTGCAGAGTCTCACATTAGAAAGAAAGAAATATTGGTTTTGATATCTGTAGGTCTGGGAAATTTATGGCCAGTTTTTGGCTTGCACATAAAAGTTCACATCCATTTCCTACCACAAAATGTTATTTGAGCTACCGATAAAAGCTCGAAAATTAGAACAAGTCCAACTTCCAGTTCCGCTCTCCTCTCTCTGCTGCACTCCAGCTCGCCTCCAAAGCCTTTACCCTGCAGCCGCCTTTCAGTCTAATTCTTCCTTTTGAGCCTGATTTTCTTCAATGTTATTCTTCTGTTTACTCATCTCTATTATGTCTGCTCAGAGTTAGCACATGTGCAGTGGAGTGGAGCTGCCTGCACCTGTTCAGGAGCAGGGATTGACGCTACCTCAGTTTCTCTGTTCTGATTGGTTGTTTTTGACCCGGGCGTAGTGGATTATCTATCTCATGTATGTCTGTCATAGTGAAATAGATTTATCAAATCTGACGAAACTGTTTTAATTGTCTTGAAACAGGTTACCAACTAAAACTTACTAACTGTATTCTGTATTCAGAAATTGGACTAATGATCCTCTGGTTGCTTTAGGATTGAGGATTCAATATTGATCAATATAAAAAAAAAAAAAATCATCCTTACGATATCATCCGGCCCCGTATATAAGGATTTCTTAACCAAGTACAGGGATGAATTAGACTGTGCAGATTAATCCACCATGCACTTCATGTACTAATGCAGATTAATAAACTGCACAAACAGATCGCTCAATTGCTTTTAAAATGATTACAACCCCCCCCCAACCTATAATTAGCTATTACTTTGACGTCTTTCACTAATACGTTTCCCACCACGCCCCAGCAGCATCTCAAACAGCCTTCAACCCTGGTTAAGAGGACGGTGAGAGAGCTGACACCTGCTGACTCAGGCAGGGTTCGACCCATGTCACTGTGTCTACATTGGATACAAGACAATAGTATCAAATGGAAATATTCATCAGTCGGCGTATAGATTAGTGCAACCATTCTGCAATATTAACGGTATATACATGAGGACTTTTTGCTTTCAACATCCAACCAAAATGTCTATCCAAGCTCCAAGTCAGTAGATAAAATGGCAAGAAGATACACAGTTTTGTGCAGAGGATGTGGACTGGCCCAGCAGTTAGAAGTGTGCCACAAACTGTGAAATAAAGCTTTGTAATGCCTGAATTAGGTGGTACATTTGGACTCCGCAGCTGGAGTCCTGGAGAGCCATCTCCACTCTTTGATCCTGGAGCATTTCTTTATTTATTTCCCCACAATGTAAAACACACAAAATGTCAAAGATGACAAATAATATACAGAGCAGAGAGAGGCTGAAAATCCAGCGAGCTTATTTGAAGCCTCCACCTCAATATTGTCGAAATTTCACAATGTCATAGAGAACATAAAAAATGAATAAACTTACCTTCTGTTTATTATATAAAAAAGTATTTTTTTCAGATGTTGGAATTGCTTTCACATATTTCTTTCTCAAAATGTTGTCTTCACAGATAAAGACTATTTGCTGTATTTCATGATGGGTTTTAATAGAAACAACAGAACTTGGTGATGGGTGTTGTTTTCTGAGGATCTCCCATATGATGGTCCTGATATACATGTTTTTTTCATTGCTGTTCACTTTGATCTCTGTATCAAAGTGATTCAAGGAAAATGGCCCGATACATA
>JAOXYL010000001.1:9439086-9449244 GCA_028564955.1 Terapon puta | reverse complement strand
ATATATATATATATATATATATATATATATATATATGTACACACACATATATATACGCACACACACACACACATACATATAGACCCTGCTAACCTGCAGTGGCAAGTTTCTATGTGTGTTTTCTTTGTTACCTTGAGGGAGGGGTACTGCTTTCTGGTCTGTGAGGCAATGATAAATCACTAGTCAGGTGAAGATGAAAGCCTGTGGGCCAAACTGCTTCAAAGTGTGGCCTTCATGAGTCGCCAGCTTATCTTGAAAGGCCTGGAACAGTCCTCAAAAACCAGCCTGTTCTGAGGTAGTCTGATTGAATTTCAGTTGTGCTTCAACCCGAGGAGTTTTGTGGCACGTTTCTGTCTCAATTGACAAACATCCCTTTCTCCTAATGTCATCTTTAAAAAAAAAATCTTTCTTCTTAGTAATTTGTGTCTTATTGATACAGACAGATGCACAACTGGGCACAGATGCAATCAACTATCTTTTGATTCTTGTCTTAATCATGTGGGCTCTTGCATTATTTGGTGTCTTGTCTCATCTCTCTAAAAACATAATAAATATCACTTAATCCTCTGCCTCAAACAGCAATCCTTCAATTGTGGCTTAGCTGTAAGTCTATTTGCATCATTACACAGCACTGTGAAAGCATTTTATCATATATGTTGACACCAAGTGAGTATTCGAGCCCATTTCTGGATGCTGGTTTTAATACCAGTTGGCTAGCAGCACGAAAAAGTCAAACAGATAAAGCTTGGGAGTTCCACCTGATAAAACCTGCCAGTGTTAGAGGTCATTTCAGCTGGCATAAGCACCACTTATTAAAATAAGTAGACTGCTCTTCTTGTTTGAAATTAAGGACCCTGAGTATTTCTCTAATACCTGGGTGAACAATGAGGTTTTATGCATTTTCAAAATTGCTTTAAAATTCTGTTCATAACGGGAATGAAGTGGCAACTTTCCATCTTTCTTCTCTAAAGCATCCTGGCACTGAGAACAATAAAATCTATGTTCCAGGAAGGGAAAAGATAAAATTTCATTTCATGGTGTATGGGTGCATGGCTGAGCAAAATGTAAACTCTCAGTGAGAAGGTAGTGTGGCGATGAATGGGCGTAATGTTTATTTCTCTCTGCCTTCCCACTCCTCTCTATTTAACAGGTGTTTCTTTGTTTTTTTTCTCCATCCTCCCGGTTAGAACCCAGTATTACTACCGCAGATAGACACAGAGAAACTAACATCAATGGTAACATATGGGTGTTTTATATGACAGTAACATACACATATACTGCACTGCACTCATTCAAAAAAAAAGGGAAAACAGATACCAAAAACAACATTTCTTTTTCTAAAGAAAAGGAAAGTATGCAGTATGTTGGATGTTGAATTGATGATTTCAAAACCAACCCAGTGGACAACAATGAGCCTCATGCAAGAACATTTTTGTATTCTTATCCTTAAACTCTTAACCACGCAAACCTATATCACCTTTGTCTACCCGACAAAGCCAAAGTGGAAGTGAACGTGATTGTGAACTTTGATCATTACCAGAATTGTCACAAAAATGACAAATAAGAGCAAAAAGAAGAATTTCACATCGCAGAGCTCCAAATTACGCTGTCAGTAATCAACAGGCAAATCAATAACTTCTACTTTAGCAGTGTCAGAAGTCATATGGGGGACCTGAGACTATCAACAACACAGGTGCTAACAGGAATAAAGAGTGACCATACTGATGGTATCAGAAGTGATATTGTGACTACATCATGACAAAGCACATGAAAGCTGCAAACAAAAATATTAGGCAACGGTCCACAGTAGGAGAGGACACACTGTCAGCTGCAACAGAGGATCATCTTGGACTGAGATCTGCATAAAGAGACTGAGGAAAATTGTCTCACTCTGACAGCTGCCTAACAACTACTGAATTGTGTAAGTAGCTGTTTAGAAATATACAAAATTCCTATAACTAAGATTTGTCAAATGGGTAATTTTCCCTCTGTGGAGAATGCAGACTATGTGTGCGTGACTTGCACGACAGATCTGAGACACCCATGAATATAGTTCGTAGTATGTGAAAATGATCTTACATCACTTATATAAACCAGTTGGGGGATTGTTTTTTGTTTCTTTTTTTGTTTTGTTTTTTTTAAACAGCTAATACTTAGTTTATACACGATGATGTCGTTAAGCAATGACACCATTGTCTAGTATGAATTATGCATCACTCTTCTGACAGCTTGCATTTGCAAATAAACATTGCATAGCCAGTCTGTGCATCCACAGTGCCTGCAGGAAATTAAAACTTGCTTAGCTTAAATTTTCATAGCCTAGTCTATTAGATGAACTTGACCTTCGCTCACAGTAAAACCTTTCCTCAGAGTGGACGCTGCAGCTTGATTCGCTCTGCAGGAAATTGAGGAAGGAATGAAATTAAATGATTCAAAACACAAATTAGTTGTGTTCATTTGCCTATATTGTTTAATGCCAGGCTAATTAAATCCTACCTTCTTCATGGTATATCCAGCAACTACTCAGTTTGGTGTTTGGCTGACTGCAGCATTTACATCTCTGATGAAGAAATGTGCATGCTTGATAAACATGATAAGAAAAATAACTGTGTTCATTTAAAGATTTTTTTCTTTTGAAGAAACTCATTGCAGTGAAAATAGTATGTGATTATAGAAAAAGCATACACAAGGTTTTGGTCCAAATCTAACTGAATCACAGATCAAGGACTTCATGAAGCTCATATTATATCATTTTGTACAAAATATTCATTCACAACTCTTCTGCTAGCCCGTTTGTTTGTTTATGTTAAATTTGCTGAGAAAATATGTAAATGTAAACATGCAAATGGAAGTATTACAGCCAACACGGATGTCATAAATGCCTGACTTTTTTCTGTAGTGCATGACAGGGGAAAAAAATTATATAATTATGGTGTAAAAAAAGATCTGCATCACTGCCAGAATCTCTTCAACCAATACTTTAGGCAGTTGAACCTGAAGAGCTGTCTGTCTGGCTGTGGCCTTGGCTTTGGGCTCTGGTAGCAGATCATTAGCACATGATTCTGACAGGCAGGTCAAGGCTGTGACAAGCCAATGAGTTTTCTTACATGCATTGAAGGTTCATATCAACCCCAATGTAATGGGTGTAGGATAAAGAACTTGTTGTCAGTATGATATAAAGCCGATGAGATCCAATAGTTAAGGGATTTTTACATCTTAGTTAATATCACTTGTCTGTTTACACGAGGAAGGTTGAGTTCGCTGATTACTACATTCATCACCAAATACTCTGGGAATCTAATGAACAAATACATGATGATGATCTCAAAGTTTAAGTAATTCCAAGGGTGTATTTTTCTCTCAGTTAAGACATTTAAAATAGACTCCTCTCATAGAGAATCCTCTCCTGAGTTGAATGCTCTGTCTTCTCTTTTTTGCTACGGAATCACCGGGCAGACCATGAATGACCCAGCTCATTTTCTTTTGAGGAGTAAATTAGCTTTTAATGAACACATTGGACATTTTTGTCATTGAGCTTATAGTGTGCTCATTTGTCACATTTTGTCTGCCCTTGATTCAGAATTATCAGAGTGCTTTATGTATCTATTTGTTTATTTATTATTTCAATATTTCTGTTAGTGATCTTACATTTCCCAGGAGTGACATGTTCACAAATATGACAAATAAAACAACAAAAACTTTATCCAGTTTTTGTGTGTGCAGATTTTGGTCTTTTGTATTAGCACTCACATATTTTTACATTTTTTTTTTTTATCAGACTCAGTGTTTTTGTATTTTTGCAGTCATTTTGACTCAGATCTTGCAATACAGCACCACCTACTAAGAATTTGAATTGACACCTCTTTGACACGTTCTCAACAAGAAAAAAAACACAAAAGTGGTATTTATTGCACAGGTATTGCATACTATTGCATTTTCAACAATTGTCTTATTATGTCTGCCAAGTGTAAGCTGATGCGAGATCCTTAAAATCAATATGTGTGTGCCTGTCTGTGTGTGAGACTTCATTCTTTCGAGATGCAAAAAGAAGCAAATAACTAACAAACTTAATCAACATGTCTTTTAAACATGAATGTTTTGGATTTAGGGATAATTTCTTGCATTTATTTTGACAGTATTAGATGGATACTCCTGTTTTCATGTCATGCATATACATTTATTTAAATTGTATTTCTTTAAAAAGAAAAAAAGAGATTAGACACTCTACATATGTCTCCTTTAATTAGAAAAGTGCATTATTTCAGTATTTAATTGTAGCACCACACTGACATCATTATTTAGGTGGAGTGGAAAATTCACTCAGAAGAAGTATGGGTAAAGAGCAATGTTTCTACATACTGCTTTTTATTTCATCTTGTTGTAGAAACAAAATAACATAAACCTAAAGGGATATCAACAGAGGCTGATTTTGGCACTAAAAGTGGGTCATGAAGATCAGGTTCAAAGAGACTGACTCACACATTACTCAGAGTGACTAAATATCACAAATGTGACAGAAGATAAACAATGATCTGAAGCGTGCAGCCTTGAAATGTGCCGACGTGCTGCTTTTGTGTGGTGCTGATGGTATAAGCCACTGGTGTTTTGGGCCACCTCTGTGGGCTTGCATGAGCTATGAAAAGTTATTGCACAAGCTAAAAAGACTAAAATCAAAAGTGAGAACAAAAAAAACTTTGTGTGTTGCATTTTGCTCTATTTGTCTTTGGACAAATGGAGAAAAATTAATGTTAGGGCTGAGAGAACGTCAGCAATAACAATAAATGTACATGATTATAGTATAATAGGATGTGAGTAAAAAAATGGGTGATCTTTAGGCATCACCAAAGATGCCTGTCTTGCAATCTGTATATAATTGAGTCACAGCCAAAACTCATGTGATGAATGAAACCCTGAATCAGTTGAATTTTCCTGTCTGCGATGGTCTCTTTCTATTTAGCCACTGGAAATATTTGCAACCCTTGTGATTATTTTTTTTTTTATTCATAAACTGTAGTATTCAAGCTTTAACTTGGTTTCAACCTTTTCACTGGTTGTCAAAATGTTGCTGTTAGTTTAGACATGGAGGTGACACCAAGCACGACAGTCTATAAATGTTTCGATTTATTCTGTGTAGATTACGGAGGTTAAACTGTAATTCTGTTCTAACAATGTTCAACCTGAGTCAGGTAACGTTCAACAACGCGTTGTACCTGTACAACAAAATAAGCTCCTTGTCAGTGTTTTCCGAAGTGACCCATATGATGGATGCAAAAATCTTGATAAAAAGCATAAAAAACAATTTAGTTTAGGCATCTCAAACTATTTGGGTAAGACTGTGGTCACAGTGTAGACAAGGAAACATTGTTAGCATACTTAAAGAATCCAAAGTTGACTGAGTTGGAGTTTCCTGATGTGCAACACGTACTCTCAAGCTAAATTATGGATGTTTATGACTTGATTTGTGGCATCCCTAACAAGCCTCTCATAAAGATGTATTGTTCATAGGTAGTTTGATATTCTCGCATTTCCTCTAATCCACTTTCGTTAATAGAGCGGTGCCCCCTCTTTCCCCATCTGGCTTTTCAACAACTGTTGAATCATCCTGTAAATCTTTCCCAGCATCTATCTCTGCCTGTGAAGGGGCCGCCAAAGCGCTATGAAGTCATCATGGACGAGCACTTTGTCGAAATCATTCCTCAAAGAGTTCAGGATGTTCTGAAGGAAATGTGTGTGTGTGTGCGTGTGCGTGTGTCTGTGTGTGTGCATTGGCTGAGGAAATGAAGGGCCACCTGGTACTCAGTGTGTCTAATAAATCCTCATCTTAGAGGGAACAGTAGTCCTGATGTTGTTCAGGTTAAGTTTGTTTAAGATTATTTTAAGACACCCAGTTTCTGCACTCTCACAAGACTCAAGATCAAGTGAAATGCAAAATCCTATTTTTTTTCTTCCCTGTTGGGTGTACATGTTCTGCTGCAAATTGGGCACCGGAGGTTAAGTCACTGCCCACAAATATACTGTGTCAGAATCTTTCAATGACATGAATACAGCATGAAGGCAATATGTTGCACGGGGGCTGTTTGTTCTGTGCTTATTGACAGGATCCACAGAAAGTGTGAAGTGAAGAAATCGCATCAGGCCCATTCCAGTAAAACAGTCAAAGTGGAAGCTAAACCTTGGCTCACACAGCCCGAGCACTCCCACAATGACATTTTTCTTCTCTTTTTTTTTTTCAGTGAAATTATCGAGACACATTTTCACCATTCCTTGGCTGTAGTCGAGGTTAAATGATCAGCTAAAGATCAAATATTGAGGAAAAGTGGCAGCTGTTTAGAATGAATTAGAAGACGGAAGTGCATTTAATCCTCCCCTAGCTGTTCTAAAAACATTGAAATGAAACTGCTCAGGGATGCTTTGAGATACAAAATGTGGTAAATCTAATTATGGTACTGTTGTACTTAGTGGCCGTCTGGGATGATTTTTGTTTGAACATTAGTGTTAATCCCTTATTTTGCCTCACATATCCCGCTAAAAATATAAACAGGCATGGGCTCCTGAAACACACAATTATAAGACTGGTAATAGCAAAGCTGTGAGTGAAACAGAATTTATTAATTCACTGACAAATACATTAAATGAAAAGTCCTGGTAGTTGTAATATATTGAATTTTAAATGGGGTAATATTAAATGCTATTTCCTTCCTTGGTTTACCTTTCTTTTTTCTTTTTTTTAACAGAAACAAAGTTTAATCGGAAAAAATGGACATCGTCAGAAAACCAGAGGAATGGACTTGAACCTCACTAACATGCACTTCCACACTACATTTCTTTAGAATACAATCTGTCATAACAATATATCCAATCTCCAATAGGTGTGTATGCTTCCTGATGTCCTTTTTTTCCACTAATTGTGTTGCTCTTTAGCAGCAGTCACCACAAGTTGCACAAGGATGCACATGAACAAGAGCGAGCATGTAAATGTAGCAATAGCCATTTCTATTGACCAAAGAGAGCAGTTATGCAAATGTGTTGTGCATTCAGGCCATTAAAAACAAGTAAGAAGAAGACAGAAAGTTGAAATAAAATACAGACAAAATGACTGAAAGCTTGTGATGGTAACTCCATGCAGCAATATGCCACCAAAAGGCAGAGTAAAGGAAAAAAACTGATAAGCCATGTGAACATGGATCTAACATAGCAAGTTTTAAAATATTCATGTGATCGCCTCTGCTAATGTTTCATGAGGAAAGAAGTGCATTTGGAACATCTGTTCAGCCTAAATAATATACAGTGTGTTTTGGTGAGACACTGAATGAAAACGTAACTGTATTTGCTTTAAAAAAGAATTCTGTAGGACCACTCATACTGTATTCAGTGTAGCTCAAGGTCTTTTTTTTCTTTGCATAGCCCTGGCATAGGGTGTTTTAAAGTTAATCCCCCTAAGCCAGTTATTTGATTCCTTCTGAACTCCAAAGGTGTCCTGACCCTTTTCCTGATCATATAAAAGTCAAGCTGTCGACCTTAAAAACAACACACACTTTCACTTGAGCTATACGTAGCGAGCATGCATGTGCCTCTTGAGGGGTTGTGGTGAAAAAAGAAGCAAACCGGATTTACCCTCACTTGCCCCAAAAAGTCCCCCCAGTTAAATAAATTGGTGTCTATAAAGAACATGTGGCTTTTCTCTACCAGTGCAGTCATTCTAATATCCTGTAACTTAAGTGGTTCCCCTCCAAATTTTGACGTTGTCACCTTTTGTAAATAGGCCGTTTTGGGTGTCACTTAAGATAAGCTACTTCTCTGCTAATGAGCTACACTCTTCTACCTGTCAGACCGAGCTGAATAACGGTTACAGCTTAAAAGAGTCTTTACACAGACACTTAAACAAAATCAGAGTAACTTGTAGAAAGAAGTGGGGTTTTTTTTTGTTTTTTTTTTATAGTCACTGACTCTCGGGAATGGCATGACTAATGTGAGTCTCAAATAGCACCCTGGTGTTTTCTTACAAGTAGTTTTGTTGCAGAAAAAAATATTACAATGGTTGTAAACAGACCCATTAGTGTCGTTTTAATTAAATAGAATTCCAAATAGTTTTCCAAAATAAGATTAATAATAATAATACCCTTTATACTTTTTAAGTCTGGTTGATATGAGCGCGTATTGGTGAAGGTAATGGGGTTTGTGGGCAAAACCACACACCAATTCCCACCTTAAATACCTTAAAGCATTCAGCACTGAAATTCTCACATCATCATCATCTAAACAGTCCCGATGCCAAGACAAAATTTCCCTCTTTGCAGTGGAACATTTGGCAAGATGCCTGATCTTAACTAGTTTGACGCTGAAACTGATTTAGACAGGTGAAGACTGATGAGGTGTATATAGCCTGTGGCAACTGTTTCAAGTTGTGTGAGTGTGGAACAGCCCTGCCTGTCACCGGCAATGATCCTCAGCAACAGAGAATGGCGACATCAAGATTTTTCCATCGTAATCGCTCCTTCATCTGTCAGCTCCACCCTAAGGGGGGAATTGCCGGTGTCATTTGGCAATGCAAAGCCCACCTCCTTACGTAATTAATATATCAAAGACCTGTTGTAAAAGCTTGTGATATTAAAAGGTTTGTTTTTCCCGTTTGCGTTTGGGGAAAAAGCCATTTGCATTTATACATTCTTGAAGACATCCTCTGCTCTACTTTCTCTGCTCTCTGTACCTTTACAACATAAAAAGGGGCTGCCAGTTTATAAAACATCATTTTTAAAGTAGTTAGAACCTGTCATTTTCTGTCAACATTGTCAGTGTAATTACTTGTTTGATGAAAGGAGTGATTCATAGTGACAAACCCAAAAGTAATTAAGACGAGATTATGACACCCGTCTTGGTTTTTGAGAGTTTAGAGTTTGATAGCAGATTTCAGATTATTGTGTCCGTATTCTGGACTACAATTTTACTGTTTGATTTTTTCACATCCTTTGTTTTAATGTAAAGTAAAGAGAAAAAGCTCTAAAAACACACTGTCTACAAAACAGGTAAGTACTTGGTTAAAATAGTTCATTTTTTAACTTATTTTTTTCGACACCAAGGACAGAATTGAAAGGAAAGTGAAAACTGGAGCGTTCCATGAGTTGCCCCCCAACCCACCCTAAAAAAAAAAAAAACAAAGACATGAATTAACATCTTTTCCAATAGGCAGCTGGTTGCTAACAAGTCTGTCATAAAAACCACAGAGGTAACATGTCCTTGTGACCAAAAACATCAGTTTTACAAGTATCACAGGTATAAAAATGATTACTTGTGGTAAAGCAATGAAACATTTTAGAATGATACATTTGGAAAACACTGTAAAAACATTCTTAATATTATTTTATTTCACTGATGATTTACTGAGAGGACGCTTGCCTAAAACATGTGCTTCTTGAAGAAAAGTCTGACAATGACAGTGCTTTTTAGCCAAGTAGATATCTACAAAACAAAAAACCCAAAACACCAGGACACAAAAAGACAAAACAAACTAATAAGAAAATAGCATTGACAAATAGATTTGACTGAATATGGCTGATGTTTGACAAATAGGCTATTACCCCAACGGTCAGTGAAACTGATTTTAGTCATAATCCCAAGCTGGGATTTCTGCCAGCAGCCATAACAGTGGTTACATATTGAAGAAAAATAAGACAACTGCCCCTGTCTGTGCTCTGTGGGGTAGTGGTTAGGGTTGGAGAGAAACAGGTCCCAGGTTGACAACCAAAACCACTGCCAGATGTGGTAACAGGGAGCAGGGATGGGTTGACAGTTGCCAGGAGGATGATCACTGGACTGAAGAGACAGGCCGAACCGCTCAGGGGGTCTGCCTGGGCAGTGGTAGCTGGCAGGGCAGAACTGCTCGGGTAGTGGGAACGGTGGTGGTACAGCTCGGGAAGGCAGCCAGGGGACAGGAGAGACCGCTCAGGAGTGCGGTCCAGATGCTGGAGAGTGGGGCGAAAACACTTCTGATGATGGCTTCGGGGAAACAGACAGGACCGCAAAAAGTCAATGAATCCAACCACACAGCCTACCCAAGATCAAGGAGCGGGCCGAGAACAGGGCCATTAGACTCTGAGGGGGATGTATGCTGGGAGACGAGACTTGGAGGAGGGGGGGGGGGGGGGGGGGGGGGGGGGGGGG
>JAOXYL010000001.1:9406312-9438986 GCA_028564955.1 Terapon puta | reverse complement strand
GGGGGGGGGGGGGGGGGGGGGGGGGGGGGGGGGGGGGGGGGGGGGGGGGGGGGGGGGGGGGGGGGGGGGGGTTCAGGCTGAGAATGAAGATAAATTGACATGGGCCAAGTTCTGAGAGGAACAGACTGGAGCAGAGGCTTACAAAATTCAACCGAGGGAACAGACAGACACTAGCTCTGACTGTGAGACAGATAAAAGCTCAAGAACAGATGTGGACTGAAGGATAGCCTTTGGCTGAGGGACAGAAAAGACAGCCTCAGACCAATATACAGGTTCCAGGTCAGGTAGTGAAATGGGAACTGGCTCAGACAGTGAGGGGTGAACAGAAAGCAGAAACAGATACAGGCTCTGAACGAGAGGAAGGAACAGAATGAAGTAAGAAAAAAAAAGGATTAGGCTCTATAAATAGCCTCCAACTTTCTTCTGTACTTCCTGGAATCCCCAAGTCTTGGTACAATGACATAAGAAAAATGTTTTAATTTTCCCAGAAAGAAAAGACTCCTAGAATTGTTTCATTAATTAGTCAATTGCAGGGATACTGCAAGACACAGATCAGGGACTGGGGTCAGTCTGCTATTTTTGGATGCTTTGTAAAATTATCTGATGTAAAAATAATTATATTAAAAAACTTAATAAAGTTTGATCCTACAGGAGATGCCTTGGCATAATACCCAACAGGAAACCCTACGACTGATTTGTTTTGATTTGACTCCCAATGATAAAACATGAGATGTTTTGGCAGAAATCAGAGGAAAACTGAACCTGCACAATAATGCTTTATTGCCGAATGGATACACTTTTTTTTCAAATGCCAAACGCTGTGACAGTAATTCAGTTAAGACCAAGCATCCTTCCTTGCTGAGAAATTCCATTTCCTGGCTTTATGCACACTGCTGATCCACACCCACAATAATTGCATGTACAAACTCAGCACCAGAGGGAAGAAGAAGCACAGTGTGTCGCCAATGCTTGCAGAAAAGACATATCAATACTATCTAACTCTGCTTGATTCTGAGTCTCGCTAAAATCTATCCAGGCCATGAGTCAGTCCCACCAGAACAGACCCAAACCTCTCAGATCAATGCTGGCCTGCCTGCGGACGAGCCAGTACGATGCTGTTGTGTTACCAGAAGTTAAGATATTCTTCTCAAATGTGGGTGACACCACACTCTTTAGCACATCAAACATTTTTTTTTGCCAGACTTGTTTTATGCCTATTGGGAACAAGGGGCACGCTGATACAGAGCTGGATCAGAAACTATCTTTGTTTTGCTCTGTTTTGGCTAAAAGTGTGTGGCGTGAGTGATCTGATGAGTTAAAGAAGCATTCTGAGATGATTATCACATAGTATTAGACAATTGACAATTCATTAAGTACTTTTAACACTGCTTATCACTGCTTCTAATGTTCTTTACATACTGTAGCTGACCAAGACAAATGTACTGACTTTTTGTTAGGACCACTGGCGTAGGTCCCAAATGCAGACACCGAGGCAGAGTTGAAGTTGAAATAAACAGAATTTATTCTCAGATCGACACAAGATTCTCTGAGCTTGACAAGACCAGACACATGACAAGACATGACATGGAGACCACAAGAGACGATTTGGCAACGAGACAGGGGAGACGCGGACTATATATACACAAGGGGTAACAAGGCACAGGTGCACACAATCAGGGCGAGGCAGACAATCACAACGGCGGGAACACACACAAGGGCGGAAGTTAAGGGACCTGAAACAAGAGGAGAGTTAGGGTTTCAAAATAAAACACAAGCCAGAACATAAACCAGACAGGAAACAGATAGACAGGACTTAACAAACTTGATGAGACATCACACTTTTATTTTAAAAATGTTTCTGGTCAGTTGCAATTAGAAAATCTTTATATAGCAAAGGGAGTGTTTATTATCACCTGGCTACACATAATCGATTTGCCTCTATACACCTGGCCCCATAAACCGGCTAAACCCTTAAGCATCTTATGTGTGCCTGAGTGTTGGCTATGGTCATCTGGGTGGGTCTTTCTGCCTTGCCGTATACACCTTGACGTTAATAACCACACTGGCTGTTTTACCTTGGTTACCAATAGCATTGTTGGCTATGGATACTCGGGGTGAGTATCTGCCCATGTTATACACGCCCGGGTATAAATAGCCGCATTGGTTATTCCATCCCTGGTGCAAATAGCATTGTTGGCTCCTGGCGCCTGCATGCAAATAACACCTGCCTAAAACAAAATGCAACTGACTACCACTGTTGAGACACAGGTGCTTTCACAAAGGCATCCGCATCTGCTTCCACACTTCTTTTGAGGATTAAGTTTGCACTTGTTGACGTCTGTCACCACTTCAGGTCCGGATACTGTATAAGAAATGTTTTTGTAACGGCCATCTGTCCCAATGCCAGATCCGTCAATCCTCTCATCCTACTTACAGGGATAACACACTTTTTGTTTACACCTACTCCTGATGTCACTTTTTTGGCAAGTGAAAGTGTTGAAAAGGTCATGATGTTGTAATCATATTCAAATTAAAATAATATTGGTGAGTGACAGATCATAATTTTAGTAACAAAAATATGCAACTTAAAACATGGTCTGTCCATAAATTACATCCATCATTTTGTCGCTAAAAATAACATTTGTTTTTATCCTGAACCCTTTTAAAAAGTGTTACAACACAGGAGGTTTTGGAAAAGCTGATAATCAAATTAGCATTAAACATAAATATCTCCTGAGCAAAAGTTCACAATAAAGGTACAAAAAAACTTCACAACACAACTTAATTCACTGGGACAGCAAAGTACCCATAAATGGAAATCAGTCATTTGAAAATAGTGCAGCCATCAACATCAAACACAATGAATGAACATAGACACCAAACTCTTTCAAAATTAATGTGCTTGTAGCGGTCCATCATCAGTAAATACTGATAGAGCACATGGAACATCAGTGACTGAATTATCCATATCTTGGCCCTGATGAAGCACAACCTCACAGACAGCATTGTGAACGTGCATCCATACTGACTCGAGCATACTCAGCACCATTCTTCATCTTCTTCAAAGTTTTGCAAGTATTTGGTCAGTGACATGTATTAGTGTGTTTGTGTTAGCTTTTTTTCTTTTACTGAAGCAGACCTGATTTTACAAAGAAACAGTAGCCTTGAGGTCAAAGTGCTGACTTTCAGCTGCAAAAGCTGTGTGAGGCTTTTTTTTTACATCCAAACCTCAAACTAAAGTTAAAATTTGACACTGTAAACTCATAGTTTCATTTTAAATCAAACGTACTGGAGTACAGAGCCAAAACAAAACTGTCCTAATAGTTATGAACTGCTCTGTAGTTCTATCTGATGTTCTACATCATCAACTCAGTCTATTCAGTCACAGTGTGTCTCACAGCATTACCACGCCTGAAAATTACAGGTTTCCAGTCAGAATTTCCAATTAGACTGATGCATTCTCTCTGTGTGAACGAGCCTTGCAATTTGGCAGGTTGGCCTGGTTATGTGAGCGAACACTGCTCTGATTGGCATTGCTAATAGCGCCTTTAGTCATGAGTTTGGCTTCAGTATACACCCCCATTTGTGACAGATTATGTTACGAAACTGATTAATGTGCCGTCCCCTCCACAGGGTGTTGAATCATGTGGGTCACCCCCATGACCTCTGCTCCATATGAGACATAACTAGACCCCGATCTGACCCTGAACCTCTCATCTTTTTCTGGCGTGCGTCATAGGTGAAACATCCACAGCTATCCCAGTACATCCAGTGGACTTTAAATGAACCCCCACTACACCTGTTCCTCTCCTGAAAGAGAGGTGACTGCAATCAATATTTTCAACACTTTTGCTAATTGTGCCTCTGAGATATTTTGAATAAAACCAAAAAACAAGAGCACTTGTGTCCATGTAAAATCAGCACCAGAACCACAAGTATTACTCATTAACACTATCTAGTTAAAAAAAAAACTGATAACACACATTTTGTTACCAATGTAACAGCTATCTAACTGAACCATATCTTTCTCATGTTTTTGCTGCAGAGATGGTAATTTGGTTCCTTGGCAATTTCTTATAAACATTACATAAAGTTTTATCATTTCCCCCTATTTCAGAATTATTATTGAGCAGCTGACCACAAACAAGCAATATTGTCGACCAATTTATATATAATCAACTATATAATACATTTAGCAAGTTGTTTGAATTACATGACTAATTCCAATACACAAGTGTTTCATTTTTAAAAAATATAATTAAAATGAATGTCTACACATATTAAAGTGTCAGTAAGCTCACAATACATTGACATTTTGTGTTCTGTAATTTCCAGTTACTCCTCGGGCCACTTTAATAGGATAAAATGACAATTTAATTAATATAACTTTTTGTTAATTATATTGAAGATTGTCACTGATTCAGGGCAATAAAACTGACCAAATTTTTATTGCTGTTTAGTTGAGATGGTAATACTATCGGTGTAATGACATTCATTCAGTGGCCCCTAATGTACGATTCACTCTATTACCCTCGCCTCTTTTAAAATTTAGTTCTTAAATTAATATTCCATTTTCATGTTAATCATATAACAACATTTTCAAGGCTTCATTAGTTTGTTGTACTAATTTGACATAGAGACGAGCTCCAGCGATTGACCACGCTGATGAATTTTTCAGACACCGCAGGATTAGACAAGAGATAAACTCAAACACAAAGTCACTCCAGACTCCTTGAGTCTCCTTCAATACGGCAAAAAAAAAAAAAAACAGGACGAAAAATAAATGAAGGGACGGTGATGTGCTAAATGGGTTCAAATGTGTGTCGCAGTTAACCATTACAAGGTCACTGATACATTTAAATGCTCCAGAGGAGAGAGAAAGAGAGAAAGGATTGATTGAACAGATTCAACGTCCCACTCTCCTCATTAGACTCATTTCTCAGCTGCCTGGGGTTAATTACCACACACACACCTCACGCTGTTGTTCCACTTACATCATAATTACTGTGGCTAAGATCGAGAACAATCTAAAGCTCATGATATGAGACCTTCCGCCATCAACCAGCCACATGTGCACACACATTCACACATGTATATGAACGAATACACACACACACAGACTCACACACACGCTCACATCACAACAGCCACCCCATCAATATTTTCTGCTTGAACCTCCCGGTATATTCCCAAATCCCCCTCCCTCCCCAGGAGCCAGCTGTTTTTGGGATTGATTTCATTTATTTAATGATGGCTGTGCTAATGACCCTTCGCACATGGCTGATGGTGTCACAGGCACCACAACATCTCAGCAATGAGGATTGGATGGGGCCTGGAGAGTGAGTGAGGGGTGGGTGATATTGAAGAGGGGAGAATGAAAAAGGGGGAGCAGAAGGACAAGGGAAGCTGGAGACGTGTATGCAGGCGGTCTTTGTCTTTCTCAAACAAACAAGGACACTGGATGCAGAATAGAAATTAATAACCACTCCATGGACTAATTTTTACTCTGTGGCACAGATGAAAGAGACCTATCCACCTCTCATCAGAGACTTCTGGCTGGTTAACATGACTGTGGTGGATATTTGTTTTCTGAAGCGCTGGTGTGGCAGCTCCGGAGCAAGCCCTGGGTATACAAATGGAATTTTTTGCAATTACCATTGTCTTGGGGACAGAAAAGGCATCCCATTTTTAAAAAGGTGTCAGGAGCAAATGGAAAAGCCCTTTGGGTAACTACGAGGAATCTAAGGAAAAGAATGTGTACAAAGCAGCTATTATTAGCCATTCTTAAGGCTGATTATTTTGCGAAGACGTGATTAATATTTATTTCTTGTGATTGATAAATGATCTATCTATCTATCTATCTATCTATCTGTACACTCATATACATATATATGTACATAACATATATTAACAAGCAAAGCAAATGTGAAAACACAGCAGGTGCTACATTATCTTTGCATCTCTGGGGTGTCTCTTCTATCCATATGCTTGTTTTCAGAACATTTACAAAAGGGTGCAGAGCAAAATTCCTTTGGAATGTAGTGCCATAGGACTTTTAACATCAGATATCTTGTCATGTCATAGTATAAAAATGGGTAACTAGCTAGGCTAGCTAGTTTGCCAACATTCTTTGTTGCATCATTAACTGATGACTTATTTGTTTACTTACAACAAACAACAACAATAGCTGTCTTATCTGAAATGTTGAACTGTGTTGTTTACCTTAATAATGTGTGGGGGGATTAAGTTAAACTTATTTTAATCATTACTCCACCACATTATTATGTTCCATAAAACTGATGTTAGTCTCAGCACGTTCAGGCAGGTATTATTAAAAACGTAGCTTTTTCTATATGTTTTGGCCATTTGCCCACACTGAAACAGCCTTTAAGGTCAATGAAAACAGACATTGAAGTGCTGCAATAAACAAGTGACAATGACTGACAGTTGGTGAGCATTGCGAATTCAAATTACGATAAATACATAGAAATTAATTATGTCTTGTCTATATCTCGCCTGGCATGCTTGTGTGAGCATTGAAATACTTTTTCTGAAATAAAAGATGATTATTAAAATGTCAATTTTGCTTCTATTCTTGTGAATGATGATCAAGAATCAAGAATCTGTCATTATGTTTCCACATAATGAAATTAAGATTGGTAACTCCCAGATGTAAACATAAAGATATGAAATATATACATTGTCATAAATATCTAAAGTATAATGTTAAAGTCATAAACATCAAAAGTTTAAAGTTGTAGCAGCAATTTACAATGTAATACTGCATGTATTATTTCACCAGCAAGTGAGAGCTTGTGATCATTGGTTCTTGGACAAACTACTGTGGAACATGGAAAGCATTACATCACTCTTGATGGACCTGTCACACTATTTATCTGGGCTACAATGCAGTGTGAAGTATTTGAGGCCCATCAGAGGCTCTTACTCTGGCTCTAATACGGGGTGTCATTCTGACTCTCACACTGATTTTCACCCAGACCCTCAACCAAATGTTGATCCCATCTCTTGCCAAACTGTCATCCTATTTCTCTCCTTGGATCATGTACAAGCTCTCCCCTTGTTAATCACAATGACTCTAATGTAGAATCTCATGCTGAACCTGAGAACTCAGTACACTTGCAGTTAAATATTCTTACAGCTATTGTTGTGTTAACCTGCAGATTGGACACTTGGCATTTTGTAAACCTGAAACCTGCACCTGAAAAAACATACAAATGCAATAAAAAGTCCCTGTTGTACTAGGTAGTTAGAAAATTTGTCTTTTTGACTTCGTGGAATAGAAAAAGGTGCAGATTTCACACTTTTTACATTTTCACATTTATTGTGCATCTATATATGGATACATTTGGATGTGCAATACTATCAGATATAATCTATATTAAAATAAAACTTAAATGTTACCTTTTACTCAAACCTCAACCCTACAACTTTAACTATTATTGCAGTGTGGCTCGTAACATCAGTATTAAACACAAGAGAGTAATTATGAATACCGGCATTGAAAACATTTAAATTCCTTACAGTAGTACGTTCTCACACATTTGATAATAGTTCATTACATGTTATTGTGGTTCACACTGTCGTACAAAGTCCTAGCAGTTGTCACAGGAATAGTATAACACAAATATGAGCCTGATGTGCTGGTGCACAATACATTCAGGGTTCGTAATGCTGCATAGGAGGAACAGATGTAAAGTTTTCACCCACAGAGACCCAAGTTCATTTCCTTGGTTCAGGCATCTCTGGTTTGGTCATGTGTTCCATCAAACATAACACACTTCGTGCATGGAAAGCCAGTGAGGGTACCCACCCGATAGGTCATGTTCTTAGTAGAAACTCCTATTGGTTGGTCTGGATAGCTTGAGGGTCAGCATAATGAGGAAGCAAACATTATTCTGCTCTCCTACATGGGCCATGTACCTTTTTTGCACAAAGTTTGGAGCAAAGTTTCAATGTTATAGATTATTACCGCAAAGCTGGACATGAATGCAATGACTGAATTATTGTAAAAAATTTTACTCAATGTAAGTATAAAATCATTTGAAAAGTGTTTTATTTTATTTTGTTATTTTTCTTCCAAAGCTAACTCAATTGCGCACATCAGAAACACAGCTGCTGTGGGAGTTTTCCTCTGTGTATAACACATGTCAAGTGAAGCTCAGAGGTTATTTTCGATGTGCATGTGGTGGAGATGGTTTGATGTATCCTGTTTAAATAACTCACGCAATGCATTCAGCCAGATAAAATACTGAGGCGAAGAGCTTCGGATTTATTTTCACTCTCTAACTTTGTAACATAGGCTCTGTTCTGTCATGTGGAAACTACATCTAACAACCTTATACTAGAGTCACAGATACTATCACTGCACTAATGTCCTCGCTACCTTTTTACAGATAATCCTGCAAGTGGCAGCTGCAGAGCATGCAGTCTTTAAATCATTTGCTTGTAGCTGTGCAGCTGGTAAGGCAATGTGCAACCAGCCATGCTTCAGACTGCACACTACAATTAAATGGAGATCGACTGCATCCCACAACCCCTGGCATGCACAAACACTTTACATAAGTGGCATGAGCTGCTAGTGGCATATGGATAAAAAGATTACAAGTCATAAAAAATGTGTTTTTTCCTTTGGCATTTATTCCCTGTTCTAGAACCTAGATCAGGATATTCATGCGTAAGTGGTGTTTTAGACACTCTGGATTTAGAATTCACAATTAACATTGAGCACAATGACTGTTTGCATGACAGTCACATGTCAAATGACATATGAATTACTGCGTCTGATTCATAGTATTTCATAGTCTTCAGGTTTAGCCATTCCTGTCCCAACCATGGTTATGTCTATAACAATCATGGTCATAAGAACAAAAAAACTTCAAACTAAAAACAGTAACGTCATGCTAGCGCAAATGCAAATGACACCTTTATATAGTAAGATCAAAAGAATGCATTTATAGGTTTACCTAATATGAGTCATACATAGTTGGCTGGCTGCGATACCTCTCTGTCTTATTCCATTAGCACTAAGTGAGGTGTGGATATGACCACAGGTCTAATTTCTTAGGCTAGTACTGTGAATGTAGTGGTTGATTTTCAATGTTTTCTCTTCAATGTTTGTGCTTGGGATCAAAACAGCCATTGTGAAAATCATGTCCGTTATCGGTTTTAACTGCATATGAACTCTGAGCAGTATTTATCATATACATCTAGATAAAAAATGCAATGCAAAGATCCTGGGAATGTTAGACCAATGTTGGCAGGATAAACAATGGGAGTCACCACCCCTGTTTATCCATGATTCATCCCTATAAATGTATTCAACAATGAATGGTCTTCTCCTTTTTGATGCTGATTGGTAGCATCTAGGTCATAACAAAGTACTGCAACTGTGACACTCCAGAAAATCCAACAATAATGTCAACACATCAAAGACATCAGCTTCGGCAGCAGAATTGACTGGAAGAATAACACACTATGCTAACACATACAAAAATGATGACACTATTGGTAGGTGGAAAACAATGATTACATCCTGTTCAGAGAGAAAGCCATTGACATTCATTATATTTATGCTGGGAAACAAAACCAAACCTCTGCAGATAATGACACACTGGAACAGAATACACTCACTTTTTACCCACAAACATTTGTGAGTCCCTTAACATCATCAACACAGCACATAACATTTTTCATTACATAATTTGCAAGACAATGATATATGTTCTGTTCAGATAACATTTAAATTTACCCCCAACAATGAAATTTCAGGTTGCTCTCCTCCAATTTAAATTTCAATCAAGGATGACATTTTCATTAAACAGTCTTTTTTTTCCTCTTAAGTACTTCTCCCTCTTTCACTTAAACTTGTTCTCAGAAAGGACCCTAATTGAAATGTCCCACTGCTATGACCTTGGAATGGTAATTTTAAACCAAGACATTTATCTCTGCCTGTGTCGTCAGTTTAACTTATGTCCTCTGATAAAACATGTTGGGAGAGTCAAGCATGCATCAAGCTGATCGCTGTCAGACAAATGTGATTTATACCGGGTAACACAAGAGCAATGTTAATTCAACTACATTATTTAATAGACTTAAATATAATCCTCAGACAATGATAAAAAAATTCAAGTAATAATAAAAATACAATATAAATAACAGACCAAAACTATATTGAAATGATATATCTATGTTTCTAGCATTCTGATCCAAAACCTCCCACAGTTTGGTTGGGTTGAAATCTGGTGACTGTGAAGACCATAGCATAAGATTAAGATTTTTATATTCATCAAATCACTTAGTGACCTCTCCTGCCCTCAGGATGCAAGCATTGTTTTTTATTACAGTTTTTATCATATGAATATCTCCCTTGGGAAATACAACCCATGCTCCGGTACATACTGTATATGCTGTAAATACCCACCTTGTACAAAACACCTGCGGAATTGTCTGCATTTTGATGTAAATAGCTGTAAATAACTTTGTTGTTTGCTAAATTTGTACATATGTGTTTTAAATTTATATTTGTATTATAAATTATAAAAATGGTTCGTTTGACATGTTTGTGGTTTTTACAGTAAAAAAAATCTAACTTTTTAATGTTTGGATTTTATTTTTTTGTGGGATTTTTATGTCCAGTGTATAATATATTATGTCAAAATGAAAAAAATAACTGTGAAATCACAGGTGAGGTTGTGCTGAAATAAAAGACACCAAACAAGTCAAGGTAAACTGTTTTTAAGGTGAAATATAAAGATGAAATCAAAAGTGAGAGGGTTAAACTGTCCATTTTGGACTGGAATTTGAATAAAAATGATAATCTTTCTAAGCCTGATTTATTCATATTATGAATGTTTCAACATTTACAACAAAACAATTATATTTATGGGAATAAGAAATAATAACCAGGCACAGTCAATGTTATGGTAATGAGGGGTCCTTGGAAACATTTCTCCGCTTTAAGGGGTCCTTGCTTTCAAAAAGTTTGAACCCTTGCTCTGGGGTACCCCTCCAGGCGTGAAAACATGATGTAGCACTGAAGCTTCTCTGCATGCTAGTAAAGGTTGAGTATTGTTTCGCGATAAATGCATCAGAACTTTCTGTGCAATGGTGCCCCGTTATATGGAGGACTGGTGGCCATTTAATTTCTTTTCACCCTTCCCTTCTAAAGCCTGAACCTCCCATAAATCTCTTGGTGTTTTCATTGTCCTAAGCTGTAGCAAATAGCAAATGTTGGCATGCGTATATGCCAAACTAACATATGTTAGCATTTAGCTCAAACCACAGCCATAGACAAATACAGCCTCTTAAAATATCTTGCATGGCTGTATACTGTTAGTTTTACTTTACACTATTAACAGTATACAGTATACAGTATAACTCCTAATATTGCTGTGACAGTGACACTAACCGTATAACACAGCAGAGCCATGGACTGCAGCATTGCCAGCATCATACATTGATATGTGAGGAATCATACTGTAACAACATCCAGAGGTAAAAACTTGCAGTGATGACTGTTCGCTGCCTGCAGGGATGGATGACTCAGACCAGCCAACCAAAACCCACTCAGCATTACATGACAATCAAAACACAGTACTAGTCACATAACTGATTAATAGTAAACTTCCACAATGAGGAGAGGTAATTATTGTTTCAGGACAAATATCCAAGTGCATCAGATGCCAAAATAACTTCCAAAAAGTGCCAGAGTCAGAGCAATTTATTTCTGTTTCAGATCAAAAGGCATACTAAAATACACATTGCAAACTCTTGCGTCACTTTATTTATTGGTGAACACAATGGATGACCAACTCCACACAGAAGTCTTTCTCTCTTGAAGAAATAAGATCTTCCTATCAGTTGCTTTCTAGGTTACTTGAGATGAGATTTAGGGGATTTTGACCAATGGTGAAATACTCATTATTACATTACATTATTGATTGTTGTTGATGTCAAACCACAGGCTTAATTATCCCGAAGCACTGGCTTTTACATGTTCTTTATATCCTCAAGATTATTTAAGATATTTAGATATCAAAATGATGTAGCCATATTGAAGGCAATTCAGAAAATCCTTGAAAAATCTGTATCCTAATTCTAATTCAAAGACATTCATTAAATATCTGCAACCTCACAGTTATTTCAATTGTTTATTGACAAAATATATTTAGATTTTGTATTGTAAAGAAGGCTACAAAAATAAACATTTTCTTGTTTGTATCATTGGCATTGTTGGGTGGTCCATGTGCTGGTCAATTCGTCCAACACTTGGGTCCAGATGAAAATATAATGACTATATCTTCTATCTACCTATATCAGGATTGCAGTGTTTGTTTAGAAATTAAGTAACTTGTTGATTGTTGATTAATTTTCATGGATGTTGAGGTGGGTGCTGCTGTGTTTTCTTTCTTTTGGTGTCATATTTATATATTTGCTAGATGTTACCCAATTAAGGTCTAAGGACCAAATACGATTAACAACCCGATGTGGGATTTTTAATTCTTCACAATTAAGAAAGCATCCTCACAGTAGATGTCCCAGATGTGACAGATTGAATTACACTGAAATGTAGCACAGTCATTCAACATATCATGTCAGGTATCATACTCATGTTCATTTATTATAATATGTACTATAATATTTAATTAATACATTGTTTTTTAAGATAATTCACAATGGGGGGGGGCAACTTGCTTGTAGCCTTGCTTCTTATTGGTACATTGGCCACTTGACCAACCCATTATTGTGTCTTCTCTTTATTACTTCAGCACCAATGAGGGTTAATTATAGTAGTGAGTGACTATATAGGTACTCCTTGGGATTTGTCAGAAATTTCAGTCAACTATGAAGCAAGCAACTGAAGCAATTTTAAATTTGATTGTGTCTCAAAATGACCTTTCATCAGGGGATATTCCTTATCAACACCAGCTGCAATTTCTCAGTCAAAGACAAAGATGGATATCTAACTAACTCAGGCCTACAGTGCAGCAGGACATTGATATTTTTAGAATGTCGCATGTCACATGGTGGACAGGGATTACCACAGTGGGTAGTCAATACATGAGAGCTACAGCCAGTTTGATTTTTATATCCTAAAACTTTCACACACTTAAACACTTAAATGGCAAGGCACAAAAGTACAGTATGAATAAGTTGCCAGTATTCCTCTTAAACTTGGCTTATAAAGAGCAAAGAAATGATAAACCAAATAAAAGTATTGCCATAATATATCTGATGCAATCCTCTGTGAGTTTAATAAGATAGATGCCCCGTGGAACTTTTCTCAAAGCATCTTGAGTCTCAGTGACAAGGAATGACAATCAAATCCAGGCATATCATGTTAATATTGTAAATGTGTGGTTAGTTATTGAAATAGAGAAATAAAATGACTGATAGACCGTCTAACATTATGCCTTATATTCACACTTTCTCATTTTCTTCCACTGATTCTGTGGTGAGTGGCTTTCTCAAATATGTATTTCCTAAGCAATCACATTTAGAGAGATGATCTGCATATTATTTCTCCAGGTTCTGACAAAGAACCCCAAAGGCTATGTAATCTGAAACAGTATGCTTTCTCACCAGCAGTCAAAACAACAAGCCATTTAATCTTGCGTGTCCAGTCGTGTCATCCAACTTCCCTTTGCCTCGCTCTGGGCAAAAGAACCCACCAAGTTCTTAAAATGTAGTGCTCTAATTGCCACAGGACTATGACCTGAGGCACCCAATTGATCTTAATTGTCAGTTTGTTCTTCATAGCTTCCAAACAATCGCTCTCGCTCACATGTTTATTTTTTTAATTTTTTTTTTCGATAGTTAGTGAATCCAGTTAAATTTGGGGAGTAAACCAAACAAACAAACAAAAAAGAAGAATTGCTAGTGTCTTAATTAAGCTGGTTAAAGAATCCAACACCCTATTAGAATATTTAGTTTGAAAGCAATACAGAACAAAATGGCCAAAGGCTAGTGGGCACCAGCTAAATCAGCCTGGCTTCATTTTTTGGTTCAGCACAACAATTCTAGTGGCCAAGCATACTGATGTAGTGATACAGCATCTAATAAAGAGGCTTAATGTTCATACAAAAGAGAACGTTTCAAAGGTTATAAAACACTGAACGCATATCATTATTTAACTCTGTGCTAGAAAAAAACAGATAAACACATCCCTCTTGTGCAACTCAGCAGGGAGTACCTGCTCTGCTATTTTCCATCTAATGACATTTCCCCTTTTAAGTGAAATTTCAATTACCCTCGATACACATTGTTCTGAAGACGGGCGAGCAATATGTGGATAACAGATGTTTGTGGGTGCGTACACATGCACCAGGCACATGGTGAATAGCTGTAGAAGGAGAAGCAGAGATATTCATATGTTGGTAGCCCATTACTGTTGCGGTAATGGGGTATTTTTTGAGGAGAGAAAAACATCACAATGGTCTGTATTTTTTTTTCTCACATTTTTTGTAATGTAGCCATTTACTAGCAGAATATTTTACAGATTTTTTTTAGTGTGAGGGGAGGGGCAAGATAATTAAATTTTTTAATCTCTATGCATGTTCTCATGTTCTCTGGAGATCTTACCTTATGATCAAGAGCTACAGTAAGTAAGGACGTTGTTGCCAAGGGTTTAGCACATATCAAGTGAAATATCTTGACAGTTTTCAACCCTGGCCTTTAGCCATTTAGTCAGTCTGACATTTGTGTTATTTAACTACTCAGGGTGTCTACACAGAAAGACTAATGTCGCATGTGAAGAGAGGTGGGAAAGATGGAATAGCACTGCATGGCGTAAGGGTGTAGAAACTAAAAGCAGATGTGATAACGTTTGTAACTGTAATACCAAAGATCATTAAAGCTCTAAATACTATATCTTATATACAGAATACTCTACATATTGATTAATTTAAATAGTAAAAAGGACCTTAGAAGAATTCCCATCACATGTCTCCATCAAAGTTGAAATGACATGCCTCCTCTGTACAGAACTAAGTCTTATTTAATAATTAAAAAATGTACTTATCTGTGTGTCAATGTTTTTCTCTCTAGGACAGACTTTTATTTTTTAATGGTATTTGTATTTTGGTTGATATTCCATCTGAATAATATTGCTCTGTTGTGTTTATTTCTTTGGACATGTTCCAACCTTGAAACCAAAACTCCAAAATAATTCCTAATTAATAATTAAATTTATTTAATTAAACAACAAATGTAAGGGCCGGATTCTGGACTTTGTGGTCATTCTTGCTAGCAAGAAAAGCAAGGGGAATCATACTGCATTTCAGTGAAACCCCCAGCTTAGCAGTGGCTTTTGTTTTTGACATTATCATTGTAATCCACTGACCCTGGTACGACTAACAACAAAAGCCCAATGTGATCTATCTCATTTTTATTTGAGAGAAGTTATCACTTATGTACTGTAAATGAAAGTGTACAATGCTTTAGAGGGGATCAAAAAATGAATCCAATGTCTATATCTCTAGATCTATATGATTGTGTTGTATTGGATGGTCACAGCATGTAATGGTTATTGCATGTAATGGAGTTAAATAAAAAAACAAACAAACAACATAATCAACTTCCCTTTCTTCAAATATATAATTACAGGAGCAAAAACCTGTAGAGACATCCACAGTTTCAATCATTTTGCTATATAAAAATAAGTCCTATGATTATGAATGTTTCTGTTTCCCAGCAAAGTTTCTTACCAAATTCAGCCTATTATCCATATATTGTAATTACGCATATATTTGCTTAGGTACAGCATGCAGTCCAAGCATTTATTGTGTAAGTGTAAGCGATCCATTAAACTTGCAATGTGGTGAAATGCGTGGCATGACAAGTGCTGCAATGCAATGGCATCTCCTTACTGCCAAATATGAACAGATTCTGTCATAAATCATTATAAAGGCAGACATGCCAGAATTTGAGGGAGGTTGGCCACACATCTGCTTTCATAACCAATGATGAGAGAGAGTAAGACAGTCAGGGCTGGACTGGAAAAAAAATTGCAGTAGCATGTTTGACCCAGACCAGCTTCCCACAGTTGGTTAAACACTACCCACCAGTACACAGTCCTTGCGGTCCCTTAAATATGCGCATTTAACAACCCCAGAAAGCTGAGCAGTAGGTGCGATTGGCAGATGTACCATTGTAAGTGGATTAGTACTCACTTGCTCTTAACTGACACGTTATTTACTAGAATTTAAATATAATGGTACACAATCTCAAATTCACCATGCAAGGGACATCAGACATGACACAGGATCAATATTAAAGGTTGGTATAGAGTTGTACAGACTGTATATTACAATTAAAAATCAATACGATGTTGGTCCCAAGGTGTGTCAGTCCACTGGGAAAACATCCCGTATGCTGGATCACAAGCCCAGTGCAGGACAGTCTGAGCTCAGAGTGTCTCTGTTGCATGCACAGCATTTAATTCTGCCCAAAAATAAACCATTTTTGCATGCTAAAGGATGTTGTTTTACTGTATTACTATTCTCAAATGAAAGGAAGAGAAAGGGGGAAAGGATGGCATTACTTCCATTGTTAGAACTACATTACAACTAAATTTCACTTCTTGCATCCAGGCATTCAGAATTATCCTCTCAAGTTACAGAAAAACAGAGTCCAGGATGGATAGATGGAAAATGGAGAGACACTTTTGATGAAAGGTGGTACTGGTGAGAAGGCGTGTTTTTACTTCACTCCAAAGGGTTTGTAGGCATTGTACTGTCTGTAGAGGAGAGCAGTATGAAATGTAAATATGTGCAGGCTGGCCCATTTAACTCACTGGTGTTAGAATAAAACTCTGCCATGCAGCCATGCACAAAGCCTTGCTTAATGGTGTTTATCTAACAGATATCAGATGATTAATCAAGAAAAAGAAATTAATCTTAAGAAATATGGGTCCTTGGAAAATGTTTGAATTTCCTCCTGTGATATTCTTTTGTACCCTGCAGTATGCTCTGCTATTGAAATCAGTGCGGCTAATTTATCAGTTTATCAGTAAACGCAGTCAAAAAGATAAATCTTCAGCAATCTCCCTTTCTTATCACCAAGGTGAGCTTAAATCAACACTTGTGTGTACAAATAATGATTTAACGGGTCAACCTCATGCCAGCAGCAACCTGCTGAAGGTCAGTTCTCTTCTTTCGAGTCTTTGCTTTGTGGTTTCTTGAGACAGAGGTCGTCACGACACATTGTTTTCTCAAAGGCATCCATCAAAGCCATCTCCTTTGGCATTGATTACCTTGGCTCATTAAGAAGCCCTCTGAAGACCACCATCGCTTCTCTCATACCCTCAGCCCCCTACACACACACACCACCAACACTCCTACACACATGCGCACACATTATGAATGCATGTGGCAAAGGCTTCTTTGTAGTAAATAATATTTAATGCATGTATACAGTGCACTTCAATATAGAAAGTATGTTTATAAGCTCTATACCTATCAAGAAATGCATCACCATATAGAAAAAAGATCTTATCCAAAAAGCTTCTGTCAATGCAAGAGACATTGCAGGGGAGAGAACATACACTGAGTGGATTTAGACACAAGTGCCTGATTTTTTTTTTTCCATCCAAACTAGGACTTCTTTTAAATCAATAGTGCCAGTGATGCCTGATTGCATTCTGTAAGAAATGCAATTGAATGGTGACTTCAATGCAACTCAAATCAATGCTATTTGTCGATCCAGGAAATTACTTGTGTCGTGAAACCTGAAACCGTAACAAGACAGGAATACCCTGTCATTGACATTTGTTTAAGAGGAAATTGTCTCCATCTTTGGCCCTCCCGACTATTTGAGTACCCACTTTTAAGGCATTAATATTTCGGTAACATCCCAGTAAGACACTGACTGCAAAGATTAAAAAAAAAGTACAAAATTCGACACACATTTGGAGAGAAATTTGTTTGATCCACCTCTGCAGAGCCTGTAGATTAAAGCCATATTGACTGTGACTCTAATGTGGTGACTTTGAGGAGGGGAGCATGGGTCCTAAGTGTCATATTAGGTTTTGGCAGAGCCAGGTTAGTATGACATAGCTCAAGGAGAAAGAAATGGGACTGCCGAAGATGAGCCAGAAAAGTAGGCTCAAATGGATCAGGTAGCTGGCAGAAAGACGCGTCACAGAACATTGTCAAGGGGCGAGTATTTTTAGGCGCAGCAGCCACAGTTCACTGGCACTTTCACAAGAAGAATTGTAGGGCGACTGCAAAAGATAGGGAAAGACAGTAGAGGAGGAAAAAGACAGAGGGAGAGAGAGAGGTGAGACAGAGAGAGCAATAATAAATTGTCATTGAGGGAACCTTTGGTATAAGATAACCAGTGGCAGAGACACGAGTGCAGCATCGGCCCCTTGGGGTGGTGACACGCGCTTCTTAATTTCAAGATGATGCAGGAGCTCTTTTGTTTGATGGTTTAGGTAGGACCCACATATTTCCCTTGGCCACTGTCACTGCAATGATTTGACTCTTTCAGTGTGGATGCACAGTTCAGATGTTTGTTTGAACAGATGAGAGAATATTCATCTGCAATAATAAGACTAATTACACTGACACTTTCCGCCTGTGTGCCTATCACACATTATGTGCCATTTTCTCCTTGGCTGACATTACACCTTTACATCTTTGCACTTTGTCTCTTTTTCAATCACTCTGAATAGTCTTGAATATATAATCAGCTGTATAAAAGTGTATGTATGTATGTGCGTAAAGGTCCTGTGACTCACTTGCATTAAAAAAACTCATATATATGAGATATTAAATATTCTAAATATTATGGATTATGGTGATAATTTTAATTAATTAATTAATTATCAAGTACTATGTTATTTTCAGTTTCTGCAGCACACTACACTGTTAAGCTATTGAATATTCTGTCTCCCAAAACTTCCCCAAAATTAGGCGAAAGCTTTTCCCCATTGAACTTAATGTTGCAGCATCACCAATAGGAAACAAAGTTATTGAATAGTTTCATTGCATCGCTCATCATTTTTGAACATTTCTTGTCCACTTGTCTCAGAGGCGGTTGTACATAGAGACCTGTGCTATTTGTGAAGCTCAGAAGATGGTTGATTTTCAGGAAAGTAAGGTTGTAACTCGTTTCCTACCTTACTGCAGTTGGAAAGAGGCATTATTGATTGGAGTCGTTGAAGTTTGAAACTGTGAATATTTCCAACCTTACCATACTCGTGCATTCCTGGTTTGGACACATAAGGAAAGTGATCATACTCAAGAAAACAAAAGGCTGAGTGCTAATCTAACATGCCAGCAAAGAGCCCCCTTTAAGTGAAATGGGTAATGTCATCACGAAGCCTGCACGCTGTCATCTCTACTCTAACTCCCATCTCTGTTTTCATTGCTGTTTGTACTAAAGGCTGTTCTCATTTTCCAGCACTGAATTATATATATGTATTTTTATTTTGGGATTTTTTTATGTGGTATATTGGGCAATTATCATTAATCACTAAGGGGAAGATGAATTTAGTTCCAGTTGTGTAGACAGTGGTTAACATCAACTAACATTAACGTTAACTGTTACATGGTGCAGACACTAAACATGACAAACACGTATTCTTCTTATGCATTAATGGGATTAATTAGAATAACTTGATTGATGAATTAGATTAATGAAAATAGTGCCTCCTAATTGACCCTGTCCTTGATCATAATGTCAAAGAAGGATTATTCTTAATTTATACTTTCCAGTGTAACTGTGAATTACATATAAATGTTCTCCAGCAAAGTAAATAGTATCAAGACATTGTGAGAGGTCATGAAACACTGGAGTCTTTCCTGTGTACAATCCTGTGACCCTGTTTATACAACCAAAGAAACCTTCTGTTAAACTTTACCTCAAGGACAACACTGACATTGACAAGGAGTTGTATAACTTATTAGATCTCACGGTTCCCTTCAAATAAAATATACAATAAAGAAGAAGGACAAGGTTTTGGTAGAAGCAAAAGAAAAAGTACAAAAGGAGACCTCCAGAGCACATGCGAGCAAGAGAGCAACAATGCAGCATCTAAATCCTTGTCAGAAGAACCCTTTGTTGTGGTACAAATAAAAATGTACCTAAACAACAATACATGGTAAATTTGTATTATATCATAACTGGTGCTGTTTGGCAAGGCTGACTAGTAAATATAACGCTTACTCACTTAGACACTCAGCTGATAAAACCCACTCAGGTTACCAGTCTGTCCTTCAGCTATCCTTCAGCATGTTTCTTGCAAACCATTTGCCGTCTGGGGGGTCACTGAAAATGTTCTGGTCAGTAAAATGCGAGGAGCAGCGAGAAGCTTCCATCACCTCTCTCTAAAAGAAATGACCAGTAGCAGAAGCGATAGGCTTGTGTTTTTGCCTTTTTTCAATTTCAGAAACCTTTGCAGGAACTCACGGCACCTGTTTACAGAGATAACCTTGAACAGTTTTGGTGCTCGTGCTGTTTATTCTGCTATCCAAAAACTCAGTGCTCCTGCCGAACTGTAATTTCTTCTGTACTTCCCAGACACCACAAAAGTGCTAACTGTAGCTGACTGCTTACCAGTCAAACACAGGCCATAGGAGTTCATAATATCAGTGACAGTTTAACATTCATGAAGCTGAGTTAGATAATCAAATTGAATCAAAATCAAATCAAATTTATTTAAAGCCCAAAATCACAAACTGTTTGCCTCAGAGGGCTTCACAATCTGTACAGTTGTGACACCCTCTGTCCTTAGACCCTCAAACTGGGAAAAAGAAGAAACCTGAGGAAGAGCCACAGATGAGGGATCCCTCTCCCTGGGACGGAGAGATACTCAATAGATGCCACATGTACAGAGAACATCATCATATATGCAGTTAAACATGTGTCTTAATAAACTGTAGATAAATGAGCTCATGGGTTTAAGTCCATGTGTGAAGGTATCACAGGTGATGGGAATGAGTCCATGAGTCCAGGTGCATCTCTAGATGTCCCCATATGGAGCTCTGGGCCACTCCACCTTCTCTCCACCACACAGACACAGATCATGTCCCCACCAGGCCAGTGAACCTCAGACAGATGGACCACAACCAGAATCTGGGAGGAACCTGCAAGACTGGAGAGAACAAAGAGGCTCCAGCAGTAACATGAACTTTACAGGACATCAGAGTGTTCACTTAACCACTTTAACCACAAATTTGACCAGTTTAGCTACTTTAACTACTTTAGCTAACCAGTTTATGATCTGACTCCATTTTGCACTACTAGCATATAAATTTGTGTGTGATTTGTCATGGCAATTTTAAATAAAAATAGGAGTAGAGAAAACAGAGAAAGAAGAAGCACAGACAGAGAAAGAGGAGAGGTGCCCAGTGCATCATGGGAGCCCCCGGCAGTCTAAGCCTATAGCAGCATAACTAAGAGCGAGCCTGTGCCCACCCTAACTATAGGCTTTATCAAAAAGAAAGGTTTTAAGTCTGTTCTTAAACACTGACACTGTGTCTGCCTCTCGGACCCAGACTAGGAGCTGGTTCCACAGAACGGGGCCCTGATGGCTGAAGGCTCTGCCCCCTAGACTACTTCTGGAAACCCTGGGAACTACAAGTGATGAGAGAATGTAAATCAAAATGTAACTAATAATGCAATTGCTGTAACATGGTCAAAACTGAAAAACAACCAGATAAAAACTTTGAAGCGAGATGTCTTGTTACTCTAATGTTTCCAATCTTCATTCTCATCGATGCATGTCTTTTTAAATTGAATACCCATTTGTCTTTATAATCTATTATCTGTTTAATCTGATTAATCCTCACAGCTCCTAACATCCACATGAAATGTAAATATGACTTTTTTAAAAAGACCTCTGATTCCATTTCTTTTGTTCATTTAGTTGATTCCTTAAATCCTGTGAACATATTACCAAAAAGGCCCATTTATCACATTATTTCTGCTAAATATGTTCTTGTGTTTTTACATAATTAAGTATGGTGATAAATAATTTTAGCTTGGTCATTTGAGGGGAAGCAATACTGCATAGTATGAGTATTTGCATCCACTCCCGACCCATCTATTTTGAGAAACTAACCTTTGTCATGGTGGTGTCACTCTTGATTGCCAGGGGAGCAAAACACTGGGGAGAAGCGTGGCAGCTCTGTCCCTCCATAGGTTGACCGGTGACAAAACTTTCAATGCACACCAGGATATATTAGCAGCCTGGCAGTTTCTTGTTTCCATAGACAGTAATAGTGAGGGAGAAATCAATTTCTTCCAACTCTGCCATCCAAATGTGGCAGGAACAGCTATGATAGTTTTAAGGAGGCAGCTGGCAAGCTGCGAGTTAGTGCTTCTGCTCATTAAATTGACCCTCATGCCATATTGAAGTTTCTGCTACAAACTGAGATTATGGGAGATATACTGATTATTCCTCACGTTTGCTTCGGCTTCCTCCACCTTCCCTTCATTATTATTTTCACTTCACTACAAGTTGGCTGTTAGGTTTCAACAACCTTCAACTCTCAAAAACCATCAGCGTGACTGAAAATGCTTTGACAGTGTAGGGAGTTATTTCCAATGTGTCACCAGAGTGAAGACTTTTCATTTTGTTGAGAAAATGTAACTTAACACATTCCTTTAAAAAATATTTACGTTTGTCCACATCGTTATCACTTTTCAAATTTAACATAATGTATTTCATATTGCACAAAAACTTCCTGTAATGCAGTGAAAAACTAGCATCCTTACCTAGGCTGAGACATATTCTTTAATGCCAATGTCTTAAGTAATATCAGTATAACACCATTGATTTCTTTAGAGGCCTGTTTCCTTGTCATTTTGTTAGATTTTATGTTGCTAACTCTGTGAGACTTATCAACACATTGTGGATATCTATGTCGCTTTCAGTTACTCAGAAACGTACACATTGTCGACTGATCATTCATCTACAGTGGTCATATACAGAATAGTGCATTTTAAGATAGTTTAGAAGTGTGTGGCACTGGTGGCATAGTGCACGCACACATGTTGGAGGCCTGAATCTCACTGCAGTGGCCCCCGGTTTGAATCCTAGCCAGGGTCCCATTGCTGCTATCTTTCCTGTCTTTATCTCATTGTCCTATCCACAAAAAAAAAACCACAATAACCAAATACACCAAACACAAAGATACTTTAGAAGTGACTGTAAAAGGTGACAAAACATTGTCATTGTGTCTCAAATTGCAGATATATGTGCAAAAAAATTACAAATAAAATTAGAAACAGTCATTAGTTGCCAAAGCAGAGATAAAAGGAGAGGAAACCCTGGACACACATTTGTCAGGTGGCTGTTGTGTTTCCAGATATGACCAACAAAGTCAACCTAGTCAGAGTCTAAAACCCACCCAACTGCCAAAGAATTAGGCCAGTATTATAACTTCTTCTCATTTTAACCAAGATGACAGTATAGCATGAATTTGACAGATAACAATGCAGTAAAGAGCAACACGACCCACTTTGCCATGCGTTTTTCAATCCTTTTAAAAACTTGGAGTCATTTATTGTATATCCATCTACTCAAGCTTTTAAGAAAGTATCTTAAAGTAACTGAATCCTGCTTCTTTCTTTGTATGACAACTAAAAATGTCCAAGAACTTCACAGATGTTATTTTTACAATTGAAAATATGCATAAACCAGTCAAAAAGGCTTGGGAAACTGTGAGGACAGGCTTCAGTTTCTCGTGATATGTGGTGCTTCATCCTAATTATGTATCTCAAACAATGCCCAAGGGCCTCATTTTGACCAATGTTGATGTGAGCATGGCCCTAAAATGCATTGTGCACACACACACACACTTATGCACAGTGAAAATGTTTTGCATCCATTCCTTGATGCTAATCTCACTTGAGGATTATACATTCTGAGAACAGTGATTCCCAGATGTCAAAGCCAGTGCTTATTTTCATGTTTCAGTGCAGAAGCCAGCAGTCTTGGGAACACATAGTCATTAACATGCCGCTGTGTTACAATGCAATGTTTCCACTCATTCTCCATCTCCCCACTTCCACAAGTCTTTTCTGCATTCCAATTTCTCTCATCCCAACTACTGTGTCTTTCTGTCCTATGGCAGGAACACAATGTTGATTTTTTTTCTATATTTGTCACATTTTGAAACCATACTTGCATATATAGAGGTTTAACTTGGGCATGTCTTCTTTGTTGCTTACCACTTTTAAGGCATGCATATCTTATTGGAATTATAGGCATCAACAAAATCATGCTGTGTGTGTACCTTGGAATTTCTATCCAATGACCCATTGTTCTAACCACATTCAAGAATTGTCAAAACACAGTGACAGTAGGGGTACCCAGTATCCTTTGCCCCAAAAACTGAATTTTGTATTTTGCCATTTAATAATATCTTATCAATAGATCAAGTCAAATCACAACAATGGCTGCCTTATGTGTACTTAACAATATTTTGGAAGCCTTGGACAATAAGTAACACTGCTGCATTTTCAGACTATCTAGAGCAATTCAATTAAGTTGATCATGGTGTTTTATTGGGAGAACTATGCAGAACTGGATGCAACAATCCATACAATGGTTATGACTCTCAAATGGAATATCAGACAGTAGTTTCCAAATCATTAGTCATCTTAATATTAATATAGGTATACCACAAAGGTCCACTCTTATTCCTCATTTTGTTCACCACAGATATATAAACAATATAATCTCTGCCCTCCCTTGTTATATACACTGTTATGCAGATGATGACATTTTAAAACTAAATATATGCTATTCTCTTGGTTGGGAGTATCCAGCCCACTGTCTGTGTCACAGTTGTCATATGTAAGTTTTACTTTACTTTTAATCTTTTTTAAATGTATCTGTTTACTATGGTAAAAAAAAAGATTATAAACAAAAAACATTTCATTTTAGGAAAACATACAGTATATGTTGACTTTCATTCTGACAGGTAATTTTTGACCCCTTGTTTTATATAGTAAGACAGAAAAATGAAGACTGTGAATGCATATAAATGCATAATGCCACCTTTTCTTGGATATGTTTTGTCAGTGCTTAAACTGTATATGTTTTGTGTGTGTGTGTGTGTGTGTACAGGTCTCTGCTGAAAAGGAGATTCCCACAATTCAATGCGAGAAGCTGTTCACAAAAAAACACCAAAGCCACATTGTTCTTACTTCCTTTTGCCACACAGAAAAAACTCTCTAATTTCATCGACAATTATCAGAAATCCACTCTCCGCTGTACCTCTTGAGTATTTCTCCCTAATTAATGACTTAATTAAAAACTCTTGTGAGATTATGAAAGGGGTCATATTTGTCCCTATTCAATCAAACACATTCTATTTGGGTGCCTCAGAGAGCAGTGTAAGTGATATAGTTGGGTACTTCAAAGGCACCAATTCAGCCAATAGAGCATGATGTCATGCAGTTTTTTTTTAATCACATCTGCTAGTTTTCTGAAGATCCAGTTCATAATAATCTGCAACTGGTGACGAAAGAGACACTGCTGAGAGTGCACATACATGGGGTCTTGTATGTGGAGTGTGTTTTGCGCAAGTGTGTGCCAGAGGACTTGTCACCACATTTAAGAATGCGAGGATCACTGACAGTACTCAAAGTCAGATTAAGTGTCTTGTTGCCGAAGAGAATCCAAGATGTCTCAAGGGACAGCTGAAGGGAAAATAAGTTTTCTACATCTGAAGCAAGACAAGTCACTTTGTTTTTATCTGTTCAATGTCGTTGCCCCAGCCTCTCATTGGCTAATCAATGAAACCCAAGAGGGCTCATCAGGCACCAAGGAATGTCAGCCAAAAGCCTTTGATCCGCTGACCTTCATCCGCTGTGCTCCAGCAAAAATACCATAGAGAGTGATCCATGTTTGCATGCTTTTAATGGGCCTCGAAGGGCCTTGTTGACAGTCCTTTGGTTTCCAGAGGGTCAGCTCTGTAACTGTACAGCATAGCCTTGAAAACCTTTGGAAATTTGCCTCTGACATTTCCCCAAAGACTCATGCACCATCGTACTCATGACAGTAAACTAAGAGGCTTATTAGTGATACATGGTTAAGTGATTGCCTGTTAATCAGTACAGTAAAATACTGATTATGCTGGAAATGGAGCATGGGATAAATATGGGAACATCTAACTGTAATTCCTTCAAGTGAGGCACCAGGCCGCTGAGACATTTCAGCAACCTTTGCAGAGAGAGACAAAAAGACTCACAACTCTTTTTTTGTTGTTTTTTTTTAACTACTAGACAAAATTAAGAGATTAATCTCAACACGATGACTGCAAAACATGTTTGTTGACTACAGGCTTTATTTGTGCGAGTGGGTGTGTATGTGTGCGTGCTCAGATGTTGTAATGGCATTCTGGCTGGGACTGAGAAACTGATTCGGCTCTCAGAGGCAACCATTTATCTTAATCTGGGTTGACCTAAATCCTCGACATCTGCTGTACAGTCTTTCCCTTTAAAACAGAATTTCAGACTCCATCCTCCCATGTACCATCCTTCTCTTAACCATAATTGATGACTGTAACCTTTTAATGGTCCACCATATTCATTCACAGCAAAAGCACCCTCCATGCTGTCCATGAACAAGCACAAAAAAGCAGCATTGCCACTGCATGAAAATGAAGAGAAGACAAGAAGACAAGGTTTATTCAAGCATGTTACAAAAGGGTAATCTATAATCAGAGTGTGAGTCTGACATTCTGACACTGTTGGCAGATCTGGTAGATAAATCAGAAAAATGAGGACAGTAGCCACATTTCATGCACTGATTTGTGAATTGTGAATACGATGTATGAAAAGAAAATATTGCAAAAATAGCATCGTACTAATAAAGAGTTCTGTCAATAAATAATGGGCAACAGTTTTAATGTTGAAAAACTGAAAAAGTGTCAAACTTTTGAACACTCGACCTGACAGCTCACTGATTTACAACTGACTCATTGTAAAAACAACATTGCTTTGTTTATTGTTTTTGTTATGTTGGTTCCTTTGGTAAATGATTATTTTACATTAGCCAAATCAAAGGTCTAAAATTAGAGAATGTTCCATTGACTTGATCTAATTAGCACAATTGCATCCATCCATCAGTATGGTTTCCTGTCTCTAATTAAAATGACATTAAACTCTTACCATCACATTTGACCATTTTCACTGTTAGGTTCAGATATTTGCATTAATCTATTATGATCAATCAATACCACTTGAAAATAAATAGGAAAACGTCTCTCACAAACATCGCAGGGGTTTGTTATCCGGGCGTTTGAAACATGACTGTCTTGGTCAAACAGACCAGCCTTTGATGGGACTAAGTCAATCCCGGTTGCCCCTTTATTTAGCCATTTATTCCCTCTTCCATTTACATTTTGCAATGAAACATTTGTGCCCACACCTCTTGGCTGGCAAATAGACTGGGTGGGCTAATGTTGCTTCAGGTGCTGAAGAGACATGAGCAACAATCCAGAAAGTCCACTTAGAGCCGTACTTCCCTAAGGAGTGAGGGATGTTTGACCAGAGACCAGCAAGTCCAGGAGCTCCACTGCACATCTCCAAGGCCTAATCCACTAAACTTTAAGGAGGAAATCTCTTCAGAAACTCTCTTCGCTCTGACGCAAAACGCCTGCTTATTCAACGTGAAAAAAGGAAAGATGGTCCGAGCTGTGAAGAATTTAAGGCCAGCCACTGCCTTTCTAGCACCTCTAACGTGGTGGTACCTAAAGTTGTTAAATGACCCTGATGCTTGCAAACGCCACCATCTCTGTGCCTGACATCACCATATACTGGTTCACAGTTAAAGTGCTAACTGAGTGAATTTTAGGAGTAATAACTAGCTTCCCCAATCAAATGTGATTCTAAATTGATGACTGCTTTTATGATCTGTGAATAAATTTTATTATCCTTATTGGATTTATTTTGTTCTGCTGTGTACTCACACTGCCAAACTCTGGTTCTGTATTAATTAATATTTCCTTCCTTGTGTCAGAATACAACGTGTGGTTGATGTTGTATTGTGTCAGTGTGCTACTAGCTAGAGTAATGTAAATGTTTTATAGTCTAGAGTCATTGTCCTTGATGTTTGTACCTTACTCTCATTCATTTTACATACATGATGTCCTTAATAAATTGTGTGGTATATTATCTGAGTTAGAGTTGATTCTTTCCCAAAGTTAATTTGTGAGTCATACACAGTTGTGGTGGGTGGATCGATCCACATATAGATAGTAACGATACCAAGTCGATGTCGGTACCGGATCGCTGCCGAAGAATGGCAGGGAGGAAGAGGAGCACTGTCTGGCTGTATTTTTAAGCTGAAAACTAGACAAAAAAACTAGACAGCAAAATGTGGAATTTGTAAAAAGCTAGTCAGGTACAGTGGAAACACTACCAATTTATATAAACATTTAAAAAAACCTTTGATCTGCAGAGACTAACTAAAGGCTTTGGAGATTGTTGTTGTTTTTGTTGTTGAGAATGTTAATTTAATTTTGTATTATAGTTTCTCAACAGTACTTGTTTGTTTTAATTTGTTTACTGGCTTGTGTGCACTTTTTGTTTAAGATTTTTCTGAAAAAAATGAAAATAAAGTATTCTCTATTTAATTATAAACTTATTCGGTTGTGGGTTTTTAACTATTTAATCATAAAAAAAGAAACATCACAGAATATTCTTTGGTAGTTCTGACAAATGCTACATTTTCTAAATTAAGATAATATTCCAGTGATATATCTATCATAATACCATGACTCAAAATTCTCAAATACCATGCAGACACTACTAGAACTAATGTGGGTAAAATCAGCTAAAGGTCCAATTAGCAATGGTGTTTCCGTCTGTCTGCCAAAGGCTGCATGAATGTATGCATGATGAGCATAATCATTGTCCCCATGAATGAGAAGTTCTGTGAAGTGTCACAATGCAGAAGAAATGTGTGATTTCAGCACCATAGCATGGACATGACATAAAGAAAGTTCAAATCTCATCTCCAGCCAGACTCGTCTATAGGGCGAGCAGAAGAAAAATGTTCTAATTGTTTTACTCTCAGACAAATGTGTGAGGGTATGGGCAGGGAAGAAGAGAGAGCAGATATAATTATGTTATAAGGGAGGGGGGGCAGAGGGGCAGAGAGGAAGGTTTTCACATTTTGGTTTGAGCTTCAGTGAGGCACAGGCAGATTCGGCTGTGGTGGAGACACTTCTTATCACCTCACGAATGGAGTGCTCCACAGCTTTGGGTCCCGGAGGAAACATGCTGCTACCTGGGTTTGGAGTAAGATGATAGGTCCAAAAAGCTGAACGTTTGCACATTTTCACTTTGCTGAGACTCACCACTCAAAGGGAGGCCAAGTACAAATGTACCAGCATGCAAAGATGACCTTTTCTTGTCTGATTTATAAACCTGTGAAAGCGAATGCATACGAAAACCTTGGCATTCGCCCCCTCAACTCCCACAGTAACCACATGCTTTTTTCAGCATTTAATTTCTCATTTAATTTCTACAAAACTCCACAATCACATCAGAAGTAATCCCATTCCATTGGAATTAAATGTAAAAAGATCATTGCATGTATCGATTCTCCACTCTGCTTTAAATTTAGTTTTGCTTTTTCGCTGCCAACAGAAGTAACAGCACGCAGTAATGGAAAAAGTGATTATAGTCCCCATTAAACACAATAATTAGCTGCATGATAGTCATATTAGGAAAACTGCACTGCACTTGCTGTTTGACATGATGGATTGCAATATTTAAGGCAGCAATATGTTTATGTATGCAGGCAATTTTAATGAATGCTTCAGATAATGGGAGGCTCTGACTTCTGGAAGGTAAGGCAGAACTGTAGAAGCATCTAACGCTGATAAATATATTGATAGGTTTCAACATTTCCTTCACGTGAATAATTATAGGAGGAAAGTTAAAAAACAGCGCAAGCACATAGTGGTCTGACAATGACTTACTGACAATCAGGTTGATGGATGAATGTGTATCTGCTAGATATAAATATGGCGAATTGGGTTTTAGGAAGGAAAAATGCTTTACAAGGATGTAATGTAATATTTTGGACATATAACTACTTTTAGGTAAGTAACAGAATTTATACTCTGAGAAAAGATTTATTTTAGTTATTATTAGAATGCATTCTCGTTACTTTAGAGTTAAGCCAACATAAGCAAAGGTAGTTCAAGATATGGCAAAAACCAAATTTTAAGATTAACATTAATAAAGAAAAAGGACTTTTCTTTGAGGGACTTGCAACACATAGAACACTCCAACAAAAGAATAAATTTGTACCAACACAGTGCGAAGTACAGCAATAAATACACAAATCACTGGTGAGAAGGCCATGCCAGCCGCTACCAGGGCATTTAGGATGAGGACTTCTTTCATCAAGGCACCTACACACTAAGATAGAATTACTGTTATTTTGAAACCTGGCACTTTTTGCCCTTTTTTGATAGCACTCAGCCTTCTTCCATAGGGGTAAAGAGAAACTGACTGTGTTAGAGAGGTCAGAACATGCAAGATTCAGAGGGAGATGGCAACAAGTCATTTATGTGGCTGTGAAGTCACAGTCCTCTCTGACTGAACAGGTTTACCCTGAGTTGCAAGAAAGTGCCTGTACATCCTTGTGTGTCCCAGGTGCATTTGGATAACTAAGGCAATTACAATTTATAGATATTTTTATCATGCAGTTATCAAGTGGATTTATTTAATTATATACATACTTGACAAGAAAACAACACAAACAAATAGCAGTCTCTCTTCAGAACAGATGAGGCAAGCCTAGTCAGACTGCAGTATGTGCCTGCAGGGGACGTAGTCAGAAACTGAAACCTTTGACACATGAATTTTCATCCATAAATGGCACTGGACCCTGTTTTCACAGAGTTCCAGAGGATCATTCCTCTTCTCAGGAAGGCAGTTAGATGTGAGGGGTGCGTGGTGCTGAACAATGCACTCTGCCCATAAACAAGTATTGGGGGGTGGGGGTGGGGGGGTATGAAGATAGGTCCACTGCACAGTGCATTTTATAAGACAAGGTTTTTTTTTCCCTTCCTAGAAATAAATATAGTTATGGAAGCTACAGACCCACTGTATGCCAGTCTTCTTATGCGGTAATATACCATAAATAATGAAATGCAGGCAAACAATGACCCACTTTAGCATCTCATCAACAGCAGGCCAGCTATTTATTTCTTATTCATTGTAGGAGCTTGGTATATGGCAGGCATCAAAGCTTTATAGTTAAAGACACCCTCTCTTTTGTTGTAAGGTATCTATAAAGTTTTGGATTGTAGTTAATTGCCTTCACTTGCTTTGCCAAAAGAGATGCCCGTTCTAATTCATCACCCAAATGTGTGAGGTCTGTTTTGCATTCATCCGTTTGTTTTGCAGAGCACAGGGAAGGCGAAAGTTTTTGCTTCACAGTCTGCTCTGTCAATTGAAACAGTCATACAGAATCTACAGTTTAACAGCAGTCTCTGTCCTACTAAGCAATAACAAACAAGAAAAAACTATTTGCTCATCAGTCTTGTCCTAGATATAATACCCTGGCGATGCCCACCTGAAGGGGAAAAATGACCTTGGAAGAAAATCACAAGTAATCCCTCGCCCTACAATGACTAAACCTGGACACATAATTTGCTCTGGATATATCAGCATACAGACGTTTCACTGTTCTAGGCAGTGAGGACACCAGAGAACAAAATGGGACAACCACACTATAAGACGGCACAACTAAAATGCTTGTGAAGCACAACGACATTTTGATTTAAACTCCTGATACCCTATCAATAGAGTCATCTTCTAATCTATTAAACTGTTGATGAGTGACATCCAAGTTGGTCAGAGTCACCAACATATCTTCTTCAACATTCAGCGCCTCGACATAGACATCTCCCCTGAAAGGATTCACAAAGAGAAGAAGCAATAGGGCATTTCTATCACCAGGGGTGTAAATGAGCCAAATCCAATGGAGCATGATCACTCATGTTAGGGTATAACAGATTGCGTTATGAAGCTCTGTCAAGCAGAATCCTCTTGTCTCCTTATCTTGACAATGGAAATGGTGAGTAAAATGCTATCATGACTGATAAGATAGCTGGGAAAAAAGGTCTAAAAATGGGGGAAAACAGAAATAGTTGGTTTCTGCTTTCTGACTCACTGCGTTCACAAAGTCGGACGATGTCAGACGAAGATAAGTTGTTAAAATAATTGAAAATATATTAGTATTCGGATCATGTTTTGAGTATGTCATGTGGTAAATATTAATTGAACTTTTTTATTCAAAGACATTTGAAGAATTTTCAAAGCATTTTTATTAGAATGAATACTATGCACTTTTCTTCATAGGAATGCTCAATATATTATTGTATATATAATAGTCTACATCACCAGAAAAAAAAAATAAACACACACACAAGCAGCAGCATCTAATCTTCATCTAATAATGTGCATCTACAATCTAATTGATATTTCGCAGGTTTACTGAAGGGTGATATAAGGTGATTATTGATTTTGTCTTTGCTATTTCAAGCAGCCCCATATATTTGTTGTTATTTTCGCAGAGTTGTTGGCAGCCTTCAACAAGGTTCACACATGCATGTAAGCTTGAACACAAACACATCTACATGTGACAGAGGCTCAGCAAAACAATTAAACA
>JAOXYL010000001.1:9388950-9400948 GCA_028564955.1 Terapon puta | reverse complement strand
CACCCATCGTCCCCATCCCAGCCCCTTATATTATTTTGCCGTTTACAGATTTGGACTCAGGGGAGCAGACGGTTACTTTAGGTTTCATCACTTTTTATTCATAATTCATAGGTTTCATAGCGATGAAAATAACCACATCAGCATTCAAGCATTTTTCAGTGATTTCGAGTACGCAGACAAACATTACTTTGTGCTTTGTCAAGCATTTGGAGTTTTCTACAGAAATGGGATGGGTGATTTCAGCGAATGAATTGCTCAAGCTCTCACCAGCTCTCGCTCTCTTATATCAGAGCTCCAGGTCATTTGTCATGTGTCATTTATGCAGTAGAAACTTTTCCTTGTTCTCACTCTTCTTTACCAATTGTAGAACATTCTTCCCACTCATTTAATTTATTATCATTATTATAATATATTTTTTCATTTCCTCTTATTTGTGTCTTTTGCATTGCATTGTATCATTTAAACAATAACATGACATTGTGCTATAGATTAAACATTGTTATTATTAGAATTGTGTTTAATGGGATAGAATAAAAGAAATCACTCAAAAAAACAGCGATGCAGGAAAACAACATGGAGAAATACTGCAAAAATGTAAAATTCATGATGTATTCTTAAATTGCTGTAGTTTAAAAATGGCTTGTTTTGCCAGCACTCTTTTAATCTTGTAAGCAATGACTTCCTTTTCAAAGCAGTTAATTTGAAGTCAAAAACAAACTTTAAATAATGGATTACTGATACTTTCTCCTTCTTAACCCACATGGTGTAATAACCTGTCAAGATTTTCTCCAATTTATTTATTTACCCTCTTAGTGACATACTCTCTTGGAGCATTCCAGCATTTGTTTGGGTCTCAAAGCAAGTGCAAATAATCTCTCAGAAGAAAATTAAGCAGACAACAACCAGTGATGCTGCTCTGCCGAGGGCCAAGCATGTGGGCATATGCTGGGTCTGACTAATACTTGTATTGCATTGCTAAGACAGCTTCTTTCTTAGCTTATTTGCAGATATCAGCGCACAAAGGCTTTGAAATATCTGTCTTCTATTAATCTCCCCCAGGTTTGCAATAGGCTATTATAATAACATGGCTTAAGTAAATAGTCTATCTTCTTTGGTGGTGGCAATATTTTTAATCTTTCAGGTTCATTTGGCAAATGTAATAGAATTTAAAGAGATGATGCACTCTCTGTGTGAACCGTGCTGTCAGAAACCTTACATAGTTGAAATATGTTACATTTCTGTAGATGAGTCAAAGCCTCGACAAAATGTTTTGTTTTGGCACTAAATTGCTGCTTTAATGAAGCAGTGTTTAAATAAATTATATATAGCAGTACCTGAGCTAGAGTAGGAAACTGATTTACTGTGTGAGGTCAACAAAGGAAGAATTTAATTCATCCAACCCTGAATTTGTTTGTTTGTGCATTGAAATGTGAATTTAATTTTATTCTCAGCATTTCCATGAGCATATTTTTCCCACATTGCTTCACATATTGAAATTTATTTGTACTTATTGGCCTTTGTTAATGTTAAGTGGGCACCGCTGCTGAAAAAGTAACGCTGCTGTAAATGAATTCTGCTCACATAACAGCACGATGCTGGTTAGAGAGACTGTCGCTTGAAAAGCAGGTCACAGGTAAATCTCCGTGACAGTCCAGGTATGTCCACAAGCAGCAGCGTCCTTGAGCAAACCACTGAAAATCTGCATACTGTCTTAAAAGGTTTCTGATTTAGCATTAGTAAAATGCAAGAATAATCAGACCTCCAGTTTATAATAAACTAATAACATAGTTCATGAGTTGCTCAGTATAATTATACATATTAACTAACTAAATTACTGCTGTTGTTTGTTAAGTACTGATGATGTGAAGGTGATGAAGAAGACTCCGCTGACACTGTCTTTCAACAAAGTACAGCATCATAAGCGTCCGGATTGCCTGTGAGATCGACCATAGCCAATATGAATCTCCTCTCCCAAGCACCTCTATACATGAGCTGATATAGGGCAGTTTCTGTAGAATTCCGACCAAACATGTAGTTCCCAAATTTAGAAAGGTCATAGGTCTCCAGACAGAAAGGCACCCTGGTGTGACAACTGATTAAAGACAACAACCCCCTGTATCCACACAACAACAACCTTTTGACCATATACAGTCGCACATCTGTGAAGAGTGTTACATGAAGCTGTGGTCTTTACTGAGTAGTAACCAAAAGAATGTAATAATGAATATGACTAACTAACTAACATTTATTTAATGAAACTGCTCAGAGTACAGTTGAACTGCTGGTTCCTAAAAATTAAATGGAATCAGTTGAGATTTTTCAGCAGCCGTTGAAGATGCTTTCTGGACACGTCTTTGTGAAATATTCCAGGCACATCCATCAGGGAAGGCCGAGGCATACCATGAGCACATTATAGATTTACATTTCCCACTCGACCAAGGAATGCCTCAGGGATCCACCCTAAGGTGCTAGAGGTTGTGGCAGAAAGTATGTCTGGGTCAGTTTTTTATGCCTCGCGATACCCGTGGATGAATGTATTATGTATTTGGATTGACTGTCTGTCCATGTGTCCATCCCATCCTTAACATGATATCTAGAGAACATCTTTAGAGAGTCTCTCAAAGTCAAAGCCAAAAGTCAAGGTCATTGTTGCTTCAGGTCATATCATATGTCAGGAACATCTTGAGTGAATTTCTAAAAATTTGGCACAAACATCGATGATGACTAATACAGTGACAAAATTATAAAATGATCACAATGCACTGTGATTCCATGACGTCTGGGAATTATTTATTGATTTGGACCCCACTGTACCTACTGTATTTGAGGCCACCTTCTTAATTTCTTCTCCGCGGATGACAACCAGGAACACCCTAACCTTTTCCTCCACTAGTCCGACACAAGCTCATTGATTTTATTGATATTGAGCTTCGTCATTGCACCATGTTACAAAGCTCTATCAAATAATTTGTTCTCCTCTGTAAAAATATTGCCCAAGTACAGACAGCAATGCTTTTCATTGGGATAATTCACTGGAGTCATGCATGTCAGTCTGGTGATAATTATTTCCATTTCAATTACACTTGAATTGCCTCAAAGTCCTCACTATATAGGTTGTATATATAGGTTTATATATATTGGTGGAGGTGGAGGTGTACAGCCATGGGTTGGTAAATCTAGTTTTTTTTAAGACCCAGGAAAGAGGTGGAAAATGGATAGGTAGAAAATAAGCCTTTTGTATTTTTCCATCCATTGTTGAGTGACAGCAGGTCCCTATATCTTCGTATTAGACAATGAGACTGTCTTTGCAGACTCTTGCAGACTCTCATCAAGACATGTCACTCATTAACAACACAATAAACAAAATATGAGTTAATATTAGACATTGGAGAACACAAATGACAGTGAAGACATTGAGCGCATTGATACTGTCTCCTAAATGCAATGAAAATACTCCATAAAATATGTACTTGCACAATGTGGCTCTAAAAGCAACAAATATGTACAGCTTTAAATCACAGATAGGCATCAGAAATGACCATCACTAGAAGAAAGCAAACCTATCTGCGCTGTCTCTGAAAGTTACAAAGGAATTGCTCCAGGGGCCCATTGTGATATATATTTTTTAGTCTCTATGATGCAATAAGGTCCAGGTGCCTCCTCAGCAAATCCTCTATATATGGTTTTCCTTCACTGTCCACATACACATTAGTTAGCAGTGTGCTGTGTAGTGTGGTCTGCTGTCGGCAAGCTAAGTGTGCTCAGTAGTCATTGCTAAAAATCTCTTCCTGCACTGTGGCTGCCCTCGACTTCTTCTTCTCTTTCGGCTGGATAATGCACAGTACTCTTTCCATTATTTTCCAACTCTTTTTCCCCACTAGAAATGACTACTGCCACCAGCGCACTGTATTTAAACACAGTTCAACAAGCCCTTTTACAAGTCAAGTCTTGTAAAAGGGGAGTACGTGTGGCAAAAAAAGGTAAGCAAGGTACTCTGTAATCAAATGTAGGGGTAAAGAAAACAAATGAGTGAATACATTTAATATCCTGTAGTTAAGTGTTTAGCTGCACTGAAGGTTTGCTAAACACTGTACCCAGTCTTAATGCCGTCCAGAAAAACGATTATGTAACACTTGTCTCCTCATGTTCAAGTTGAAACAAATATTCTGATCAATAATACTCGGTCATCAGCTTTAAAGGAATCAAGCACAACATCAGTAGCAAATTCAACTATTTCTCTATAATCAGATTAATTCACCTTTGTCATCCATCTCTTTAATTCTATGTCAATGACTGCAACTATTTAATAACCCCACAAGTACAGTACACACTGAATGTAGTTCCCCCACAGACACTACAATGCCTCAAAAGGATGAATTATGGAGGTGAAGAGGAAAATGCATCATGCAGTAAAAAACTGCGATACTGAAAGCGTGTGTGTCTCTTTTAATAATGAACATTTTATTGACAGACTTTGTGATATTGATGAGTGGGTAGGTGGCACGACTCATCATCATGACTCCAAAGCAAAATACTCATAATTAAAATAATAGTACCTTCACAGTAGCCAGAATGTAGAAAACAATTTTAGACTGTTGGTTTATCAGTGGGAACATTATTTGTTTATAGCACATCTGTGATTTAATTATTTCAGCCATTCTGTCCCTTTTGTTTGCACTGTTAGGCACTGTTAGTGTATTGTTGCGAGGTTTTAGTCAATTTGGGCTCACTTGTCTAATCACTTGTTCCTTGCATTTGGATGAAGCTACAGAGTCGATAGGAACACTGCCCAGAAGTGCTGTTTTGTATTTGCTTTAGCTTTGCCAAGATTAGCTTGGCTGCGACCAAACCGTGAATGGTTCTATGCGTTTCTAGAATATAGGACAGTTCTCTCTTTTTAAATTTCACAAATGCAACAAAACATATCAAAAATCAACAATAGGGGCTGCTCGTTACACAGATGACAAGCAGCAATGTTCCAGTTGTGCCTTTGACATGAGAAAACTGAAATGTAATAGAAACCTATTCTGTCATCAGTTATTGTAAATTAAGTAAATGAATGCTTGTATACAGTGTTTTAGTTTGAACTATTTTCAGTTTGTGAATGAGACAACAATGGTATGAACTGAAAACGTCTGAGCTGAAGCGGCAACAGTAATCCTGTTGGCCAAAAGTTTAAGCTGTTTAGGACATTCATCTTTGACTCCTTGCATTGACATGAATGTGAAACTTCAACGGGCCTTTTTGAAAATGGACTACACATGCAGCTATGGCTGATGAATTTTTATTCTATTAAAGTCATACAACTCATGAATTGAGTCCTTCAAGAATAACTTCACAACTCATTNNNTTCATATTGATCTTTCAACAAGACTCAACATTTATTCAACTTCAAATATAATGTAAAATTCAAGATGCATCCAGGTCCAAATTACTGACGAGGATGTCACAGCAAATTCATATTCACAAAGCAGAAAAAGAGCTTCTGCTACTGTTGTTAATGTAGTGTGTTGTAATATTCCTGTGCAGATGTATGTGGGGCAAGGAGCAGAGTCAGACTGCACAAAAGTGGTTTAAATTTGCCCCGCAGACAATGGCTGGAGGCTGTTGTGCTGCAACTAAAAATGGAGGACAAATGAAACAAGTAGTGTTTCCGACTGAAACTGTACGACAACAAATCACCATCATATTGAGTAAACTGAAAAGATTTTTGGGATGAGATTCAGCTAAGAGGTTTCTTACAGGTCAGAGTTTGGATAGTGGTCTATTTATTCTTAGACAATTATATTGTACCCTCTGGGTCTTTGAATATCATTTGCCTGTTAATCAAAACATATCGAATAGATAGAGACTAACATTACATATTTATATATTACTATTTTCAATTACATAGGCTGCAAAGACTTCCCCAGTCTGAAAAACCTGAAACACACTGAACATGTTTTTCCACAACAATACAACATGATTGCAAGACCATGCTGTATAAATGTCAGTCTAAAACAGGCTGAGGTACAGGGCTAAACTCTGGTGTGGTTATAACAGTTTCCCAGCTGTCAATCTGACATGTGAGGATTCAATAAAGGTTGTGGGTAATATAATGTTTCAAAAGTAACTTGAGAACAAGGCTCAATTTCCTAACAACCAAGGTGATATCTGATTGACAAAATGGCTTTTATGAAAAGCTTTCCACTATCTGATTGCCACAGATAAGTGCACCTCAGGCTGTTAAAATGCCCTGCCTAATCATCACATTCACTGGAAATGAACAGGCTCAGCCCTGGTCATTTCTGCACTATATGGAATGATCCTGTTTCCTTGCAGGGGTTCCCCTGGGCGCTTTGATTTCTTCTCACAGACTGCAGGCCAGGGAAGTTAGTTAAGTTGCCCTTTCAGTAGGTTGGTAGAATGAGGTTCTACATTTCTCTGTGTTATTCACAATTATGACAATAACTGTGATGGATTGGGAATTTGGCATGGAGGGCTCCATGCTTACTAAAAGTTACTTTGGTCAAATGTATCTGCTAAATGGGTGTACAGATAATGAAATATAAATATGGATTGATGTACTGTAAATATAGTTATTACTTTGACACCGAAGCCTTGATTTATGCCCTGTCTCCTGCTAAGAATAAATTAAGCTATGAATAAACAGGTGAATGGAAATGAAAAAAGTGTCTTGCTTTATAACTTGGTTTCTTGCACAAACGTGGATGTGTGTATGTGTAATCTACAAAGACCAAAATCACCATTGTTGCACAAACAGGCCATAAACAGCAAAGAAAACAAACCTTTTTGCTGGCCTGCTTCTATGTTGAAGATCTTTCTGTCTGTTGTATCCTATGAGTCTTTCCCGCTTCATAAGTGGATAAGATCGCTTTAACTTGCTCTAAGCCAATTAACCTGATTCCTGGACAGGTGTGCCAACAGGCAATGTCAAAAGAAAGCCAATCCCTCTCTGCATCCAGCTGGTGCTCAAAGCACATCCACCCATCCAAAAGCATTGTGGCTTGTGAACTACTCCCTGGAGGGGATTGCAATATGGCTTCCATCAACACACTGAAGTGCCCTTCAACAAGAAACTGAACCCTAACTGCTCAAAGTGCGTAGCGCTGGTAATCCTGACCTTTGAGGGAATATAATCAGACTGCTGTCTGTATTTTTGTCACAGGGGGATAAAGATAGCAAAGGCTTAGCAATTATAATATTTTTATATCCAGGAATATCAGTGTAACTTACAGGTATGGTGTTCTATTCAAATGTAACAGAGGGTGTGCATATACCTTTGAAATCACTGAATTATGTTGATGCCATGTCTGCTGAACTGAAATCACATGTTTTAATGCCCCATAACAAGTTCAATTGTGATGTAGAACTAAAATATAAATTCCAACATTTAACTCTCCCTGAAAACTGAACCCCCTCTGAATTGTTTATGAATTTATAAGACTAAAGAGTGCTGCCAAGCATGTGCTGTGGGTTTGTGTAGGTGTGTTTATTACACATCAGATTACACATTTTTAATTATGTATGAGAGAGCATGTCCTCATTAATGCTAGTTTGCATTATTTGTCTGTTTCTCATAATGATTGCTTGTGTTCATGTGCACATGGTACACTGTGTGTTTGTGTGGTAGTATAAGGTATGGGTAGTGGTAGAAAGGTTGTCACAGCAGTTTCTGTATTTCTACTTTAGGATGACAGAGAAACATATTTCAATATACCAATCAGTTTTGCAACCCACAATAATCACTCACTATAATATCTGAATGACAAACTGAAGGGAACTAATGCATGACAAGTGTGTTTGCACTTTCTAGGTGTTTGGGCGGAAAGTTGAAATTTCCCCCCAAAAAATGGAGCGGTACAGTAGTAAACTCTACTGTTGAACATCACTCAACAAAATATTTTATTCATACATTGATTTTCTCACAGCAGTTAGAAAATGACTGAGCTACTTTGTGTGTGTGTGTGCGTGTGTCTGCGTGTATACATAACAGGGAAGGAAGGGCCGAGTTGGCTGATACTTGTCAGGATTCTGCCAGGTGTACAAGCACATACTGTGCTGAATTTTGCTTGAGAAACAGTGAGAACTATAACCCCTAAACATTGCACAACTCTTAAAGTCTGTCTGCAGACATGACAAGGCTGCTCTGTAGTAGCTGGTTGGTGTAGTGTCCTGAAAATTAGCCACCAAATTTCGCCACATTCACCTTGTTTTGAGAATGGCAAGGAGAGGAGCATTACTAACCACATCCTCACAAAAACCCTCCTCCATCACGTCACTTTCTGTAAAGCCTTGTTATGTGTTGCCACGTTATTGAGGTTAATGTCAATAGAACCAGGGGAATGCATGCTTTGATGGATGAGGAGAACCGGCATTTAAACCATGAATGCTAAGACCGACAAGACAATCCTTTACTGAAAGAAGAGCATGCAATAGCTCCAAATGGGATGGCTGAGAATTAATGTCTATGTTTCCTCTCAATGTGTTATCTAGCTTGATGGTCTGGATAGTATATTTTGCTCTTCCTCATCTGTCTTCTTTTTTTTTTTTTGATTCTGCAGAGTAATCCATTTCCCTCAATTTCAGGTCTTGAGGCCTGCCACCGAGGGCCATGGGATCAATATTTGCCAAGTTTAAACCACAGGATTATCCGTCTGTCAGGGCTCCCAACAGAAGCTCTCAACTGTGACATAAATCTTGGACTGTCCTCCACCATTTGAGAAGGTCACACCTCCAAACAGCCTTTGTTATATTGTACACCTAAAGGACGGATTAAGTAGTCGATAATGTCACTCCTACACATACACTGTACAATGCTACGCACAATAAGCCTTGAAAGTACTATTATAAATTCACCATATATGATTTAATCTTTCTGCCACACTGCTGTGTTTGCCAGCTTCTCTTGATGCAGTCACATGAAGCTGTTTCTGTTGTGGGCTGCTTTAAGGCTGTTAGAGCAGCCCGTTTTTCATTACTTTAATATCCAAATGCATTAAGCTTTTTATTTTGAGTACACTGAAGAGGTATGTGCATTTTTGCATATTAGACCCAAACATTCCATGGTTTGTAGTTCACTGAATTTATGTATTTATTTAAACTAAGCACTGGAAGAATGTAGCATGAATACCATGACAAGACCTGTCCATGAAAGTGTATGAAAAATCTTTAAAAAAGATTAATATCTTTTTGGGAGAAAATGACAATGCTGAAATATGAAATCAAAGTAAAAGTAAAGTAAATTGTTCACTCAAACTATCATCATCAAATTCCTTGAGAGGATGAAAACCCACAGTGCACTGGTCCAACTCTCAGTGCTTTCACCCAACATATTACAATATTTGTTGCTCTGAACCTCCTATATGCAATTAAATGAAAATATACTGCAGTGTCAGTGTTCATGGACATTAAAAGAGATATCAACCACTGCAACTAGTTTTTGGACAACAATGTAAGTCTGTGGCACACAGAAATAAGCAGGTCTCGGCTACACATGCAATGGTGATACTTAGTAGGTTGTGTGATCAACTCAATACAGATTATGGTCAGACAATAAAAATACACAGGGTAATGTATTTCTTACTTTTTCTGTTTGTGAAGAGTGCTATCTAGTACCAATGTGGGCTCATCTATTCTCAATCTCATTTACACTATTACCCGTTTGGTGAACTATGTGTATTTCAGTGTGTATCTATCCTGTATTAAAGTCAGTTATTTACTTCCTTACACATGGGAACACCCCCTCTAAGAACAGTCTCTGGCAACATTAAGCTTATCTAATTTGTCTAATTGTGACATGCTTGATTAATTATTAATATTATGCAGAGCACTATTAAGTAATGTTCTGCATTATTAGTCACCATTTGTGCAGCTGCTGTCAGCTCAACATGGATAGTGCCCAAAATAATAGGTTATACACAAGTGGATTTGTGAGCTGAATTACACAGAGGAACATCGGCAATATTTCTAAAATTAGGCCCATCACACCGGGCAGTGTCCTTTCTCGGCAGCGAAGGTCATCCGTAAACTCAACATCAATCTCCCAAAGTGCAGTGATGGCTCCACTTTGCCCTTCGTGAATGGCACGGCACATTTGGGTTCATTACCGTTGTAATCTTGGCCCCATCTTGTATGACGCTCTGTTAACATGCTCTGGTTGTTTTTCCACATTGGTTTAATAGACATAACTTAAGTAATCGAATAAACATGGCACCACCAAGTCTGTCTCACAGACTCTACGACTGTCTTCTTCACTGACTGAAACCATGCATGACAGGATTAATTACTGCATTTTCAATTTTTGATGTCACATTGACAAATTGATAAATTGTCTCTGAATATACTTGTGTTATATCATTTGCTACACTTGTCCCAAAACATGATAATTACAAATTGTTTGAGGATTTAACATGTTATATCTTAAGATGTAGAGTAACACAGTATCAGAGAGGCAATAAAGAACTCAAACGTTAATGTGACTTTATTGATATGATACATTACGTACAAGCTCATAATGCCACCACATCACTGCAGCATTAGTTGTTGTGGCTGTATTTTCAAAGGACAGATAACCACTGATCCGACCATCAACACTGATAAAAATGGAGGTGAGGATGACAGCGCTGTCCATTGGATATGGCGTGCTTAAGGGTTTAATCTGCCCACCTAGGACATACTGGTGGTGGGGAAGAGTCAATGAGCCAGATAAGAGTTTTATAACATCTGCCATAAAGCTATACAACCTATTTCTGATAATATAAATGTGCAAAATTCTTCCTTTTTTTTTTCAGAACGTGTATATGTCAGATAGGCAAGTGAAATGTAATGTGGAATGCTTATAAGGTCTTGTTAAAAGACCGAGACACAACAACACAATGACAATTTGAGATAAAAAATATATAAATATATGTACATATATGAAAATGTAAGGTATGCCAAAAAACAAATATCTTAGTCAAACGGGAACTTATAATTGACTGAAATCACTGAAATCATGTTTCTAAACCAAATTAAATGTGTTTCATATATGATATATACTAAAAATGTTTTGTACTGTTGTACAAAATGTACTGTTTTCTCAACAGCTTGATTGAAAGTTAACAAGATAGAAGATATTAAACAAATAGCTGATAATTATATATCATTGTAGAACATTTTTGATTGAGTCAAAGTGGAATACTTATCCTGGAATACTAATCACTTTTTATTACGGTCTTCCACTGTTAACACTGCAGTGATAACACTGGTAACACTGAATGGTTAACACTGCAACGTGTCTCTCTTAGTGGCGACACCAGCTGCTTATTTGTGCTGCTTATTTTTACCGGTCACAGAGAACCCTCACTAGGAGAGCAGAGGAAACGCAGAGGTTAGGAAAGCATACACAATGTTACACTAAAACAGCAACAGAGTGTACATGCGGATCATCATGCTAAAACACTCTGATAGCCTCTCAGACTAGACTCTCAAAATCTTCAGTCGGAAACATTGCTGCAACATTTGGTTTACTGTGCTACTCACGCACACAGAAAGGATGTCACTGACAAAGCTGATTGATAAACGACCGTTTTGTCCAACCACTGACTTCCTGTGCTGGATTTTAACTTAAATTGAATTTCAAGCTCCAATGAGATGTCAGTGTTAACACACTAGAAGCCCTCTCAGGGAAAATGTTGCTGTCAATGCAGAAAGACTTTTTGGCTTTTCCTGCTTCTTTCTTTGGCCATTTCCCAAACATCCTCATTCATCATTCATTCAAATACACTTTGAAGGAAGGGACACTTCCTCCTACTAGTACATTCTAAAAGGATAATATTTAACTTAAAAGAGATTACTTAGATTCATACACTGTGGTGTTTTCCAGTCTGCGAATTAATTGTGAATTGCATGATATATGTTATTATGCAGTGTTTGATGCATAACACATTTATATCACAGGCATGAATACTTGAGGAGTAGTTGGAGATTATCCATGTGATTTATAATGGGGCTGTGT
>JAOXYL010000001.1:9369957-9384415 GCA_028564955.1 Terapon puta | reverse complement strand
TACAATACAGCAACTGTTAATTCTTAATTGCTCATGAACTATTTTTAATTTAACATTAACACACACTGTAGAGCAGCACACGCAGTTTCTTGGTGTTGTTGTGTGCTTTTTAACATACAAGTACTTTTACTTTTTTTAAAATTATTTTTAACTAGAGCTCTGTATATCAGGCATTTCCTCTTATCACACCAGTGTCATTTGATGTGTGGCACTCAAAGCACCAAACTTCACCTTTGAGCAACTCAACAGTAATGTCAAAATCGCAAAGTCGACTACCCTATATTAGTGTGTGTCATCTAATGAAGAAGTCCTGTGTTAAATGAGGACTTTGACAATCCATTCTATAAGGGGGAGCTAACCCGCTGCGTGCATATACACAGTCTGTCATAAATACATCAAATGAGCACAGATCCATTTTTGAACTTATATCCGGAAATGTCCCTTTAGGCTCCCTGCCAGTGGGGGGGCTGTGGAGGCAGGCTCAGCACTTCATTATTATTCAGTGAGACATCTTGGTGTGTCAGCTCACCAGGAGGGGAGAGGGGACGGCGCGCTATACGTAAACCTGCTTTGCTGTAGCTGTGAAAGATACGGTGGGTGTCACAGATTTTTGCAAACGCACCCTTTCTCTGCTGAAGTTGCTTGGATGCAACTGCGATATCATTACACACAACATTACACACTAATATACTACACTGCAAGTCTATTGACTACACAGAAGTGGGTCTTGATAATCTCACATACATTATTATCCAATTATTATCTTATTATAGTGTGAGGTTGAAATGACACTTTTTTTTATCATGGTACATTTTTTGAAACTAAGATTTCTCACTTTTTTCTTATGGAACATTGACCATCTGGCCCCTAGTGATAAGCTTGTTCTTGTAGGGTACTTGTAGAACACGACCACACTGATCGTCTTTGTTCTTTGATTTGGGGGAAACACAGACACAAAAACTGAGATAACACAGCCAGCCTTTCCCATGCACAAGCTTTATTGACCTGTGGGTTTTTAGTAAGTATGTTTATTTTACTCTTATATTTCATCAGTTCACTTTTAAAAACACTTTTGTGAAACTAAAAATGAATCGTATAATTTGAGAATACTTTTACAACTTCCAATCCTTTGAGTGGTAGTAAATTTGTGTTTATTTTATTGTATGTGCTGCATTCTGTAATAAAAAAAATGTATAACAGTGCTTCCATTAGATTCAGCTCTAAGTTCTCTGAGTTCACCTAAAGCGCAAAACATAGTGGAGGAAATACAGGAGTAACAGAGTAACAGTGTTTTCCAGGTCATTGTTAAAGGCTTTCCACTAACATATACAAATAGAATAGCTAAATCAATCCTTATTGAGTGTACATAATAGCACATAAGCTCCCTCTCTATATTGATGTTAATGTCAAATGTGATAGAGATAAATACAAACTGAGTGAAAAGAAAATACTGCAACTGATCTACTTGACTTTAATAGATGTACAACAATTGCTACCAGGCTGAAAATGATCCCCACTAGTTTAGTTTATATTGCAAAAAACACTAGTGTGTTGGATTTGTTTATTATGCACAGTGTTTGCTGAATTCTACATGCAAATGTACAGTGTCAGTGACAGTCATAGCTGTTCAAATCAATGCACCTTGCATCTTTCTTCTTGCATGTTATACTATATGTTATGTAACCCTAACGACCAGAAAGACTCTGATCACTCTTTCACCTTTATTACACTGTTAAATTCATTTTATGTTTACTTTTGTCCTTAATGGATGCCGTAGGAGAAAACACGACTCCTAAAATACTGAAAAGGTCAGACAGTAAATTAGCTCTCCATGGTGACCAGGAACAGTGAGGTTTAGTCACACTGACAGTTCATTTACGTTTTTGATATCCCCACTCACACCTTTTTTCTGTTTTTGTCTAAAAAACGAGTATAAGAACCAAGCAACATAAGATTACTTGTGCACACAAGCTTTAATTTTACAAGGGGTACACAACCCATTGCACCCTGTTTTAATTTCTTCACTGCACTCCAGTTCCTGTATTGTTTTTCTTGCAGTGACTGGGTAGTGAAACCCAGCTGCCTTTACATCTTTGTAAGTTTGTACTTCCGAATTTTAAAGTTCTACACGCAACTTTATGTGGGCTCATGCTGAAGAAAGTTTACCATCAATACTTATAAGTGTCTAATTATCTTCCCATTGGACATATATATATATATAATTAAACCAGAAAACCATAAATAAATGATTTAACTTCATCATTTGCATTGCATTGCCACCCTTCTGTAATGTGATGACGTATGTGTGCAATGAAATTTAAAAAGGATATTGAGATCCACATCTAGTTCTTGCTGTGTGTTAGTGTTGATGGCTGCTGAACTTTGCTGTGTTTACATATTCTTTACAAACCTCTCCTTCTAGTTGATCTATCCTTCTACCCATACGGGACTTTATGTACATCAAATATTAATGTTGTACCAACAGAAAATGGCCGCTCCAAAAAGGGATGACCTACTTCCCACATTTAGCCCCAAAGGAACTGTCTTTGGAAAAACATGAGAGAGGGATGTTTAGCCAACAGGGCTGCTCTTTTAAGCCTCGGCTGAACATGGTTTTTAATCGTACCCTGGTTCTGTCTGCCCACCAATCCCCCCCGCCCCTCTAACAATCCATCCACACAGTCAGAAGTCAGAGGATGTCGAACATTTAAAGTTTTATGCCACTTTAAACGATACCTTTAGCCAAGTATGGGCATTTATTTCTAGATAATAGTATTTATAAACATTTATTTTTTTTAATCTATAAAGAGATATTTTCATTTGTCAACAGATTGCCCGAGTATAACAAAGAAGACATTCTTAGTAACTATTTAAGTGAACCAGTAATTTAGTAAAGATAATTACATTTAAGCAAACTATGATATGTGAAGTGAAGGGTCAGTGGCGATGTGTGGGCGTCGGGTGCTGAGAAGCTGTGGGAGCTTACAAGGGACTAACTGAACAAGCAAAACCAAGTTTGGTGCCCAAAAGACATCAGTGTTTCAGAAGGGACTGAGAGAGAGCACCATCTTTGAACCAACCAGGCAGGTAGAATCAGTCCCAGAATGAGGTGGGAGGGGCCATAAATTAGAGAGGGTGTGAAAGAGGGAAGCAGCCAGATCCACAGGTGCTGTCATACAGCCCTGATACATAGTACTAGCGCTAGTTTGGAGACTCTCTTCAAATTATGTGAATATAAACACTGATTCTTCAGAAATGAGATCTAACAATCCTTAAACTAACATTTTTTTTAAGTCAACATAAAAAAAACAAGTTTCACAAGCCTCCATCAAAAGAAACACTAGGAGAAAAATCCTTTTGAATCACCAGAGAGAGATAACCTGACTTCAACACCCCAAAAATGAGGATATATATAATCATATTCCAATATTCAAGTATCTTATATGATTTCCATTTTCAAAGGAAAGATACACAGGTGCAAAACTAAAAAACAAACACAACATGGTAAAGAAGAGATATCAGGTAAAATCACACCAATACCATTGAATTCCACACCTTCAGAATGATTATCTGCAAAGATTATAGGCCATTCTGCAGTCATTAATTCAATAGTTACTTATTCATTTTCATGCAGACTGAGTCCTGAGTCCTTATGTAAACACGGCTTTTATTAGTGTGATGAATTGTTGCTGCAGTGATATGAGAAATATTTCAAAAATCATTTGTGAGTGCAAGGTTCTCCAAACTAATATACACACGGCACACTGCACGCAGGATTGGAAGGATAACCAGCCACAGCTCCCCTCTTCTGCTCTTCTTCTCTAAAGTAAGCTGCTTTGTGAACAGGACAGAAATTCTATCTAAATTCCTGCAAGCTCAGTTTCAGCCCTAAACTCCAGCCTGTGCTCCCATGCTCAGCGCTCACTCCCCTGAGGCAACATGGTCATCACTCCATTTGGTCAAAAGAGCCATGTTATCCACAAACTCTGCATAAATTACATTTTGTTCCTTCCAGATGTTGCTCTTCCACTTCTGTCACATAAATCCAATGCATTCTGTTGTTTAGTTTTTCTGTCCCTTTTTTCCTCTCACTTCTTTCACTTGAAGCTGCCCAAGATTGAGCTGTCAAAGTCTACAACCCTCAGGAATGTTACACAGGATGCAAATGTAGTGAATTTGGTGTGAAGATGAAAAACATCAAGTTTGATAAAGTTGGGTTAGGATTAGTGAATTCTCTCGTCAGCCATGTTTTTATTGTCCATTCTTCCCTTGGCATGCTTTACTGGTATGTGGGACTGTACATATCAGATTAATAGGCAATAACTTCGCAGTAATGAAGACCCTCGTTAGTGTGCACATGCATAAACAGGAGAAGTAGCCAAGATAAAATTACCATCCAAAATTATTACTATTAGTTGTACACATGACATCTTTTTATTTGTTCTGTTTCAGTCACTGTATTTCCCTTTTAGGAATGCAACCCTGAAACTTGGGTATGAGCCAATGAAAACCCTGAACAGAGTCACCCTTCGCAGAACAAAAGATAAAGAATCATTCACACACATTTATGTCCATGGAGTCTCCTGTCCCCTTTGACTCACACTCTTCTGAGACAAAATAAAACTCAAACACACACACACACACACACACACACTCAAACATTAAGCAACTCTTCTGTGCCACTGCCAGGAAATTCATTACTTAACCATGCCAACACATAGAAATTACACATGTAGAGCTCAGCTTCAGTCGAACTGTCAAAGTATGTGCTGAAGGTGAGAGGACACATTTTCATTTGAAACGTGAAAATGGAATGCATACACTGAATGCTAACGGGAAAAAAAAGAGGAAATCACACTGAACCGAAAGATTTGATGCCAAATGTGAAAAACGCTTCAGAAGGTGAGTGATGACATGAAGAAATGCGTTTAAGAAATGTATAATGTATGAATACATCTGTGCAGTTACACATTTACATACATGCGTGATTCTAAATGAACACACCAATTCACTTCGGAGTGTTTGATGCGTTTGATGTTCCTTTTGTAGATGAAGGTGCAGCAATTGCTACCAAATTGAAAGCAAAGGCTGCCAGATAGAAATATTAAGGCAACTGTGATGAATGAGCTGACTGCAGTTTACAGCATGTAAACATGCACTGCCCACTTGCCATATCTCCAATCCATTAGCTATTATCCGACTCTGCGTTAAAGCTGTTTGTTTGTTTTGTTCCCTCTCCCTGATTTTATGCCCCCGCTAGTCTGCAACCCCCCAAGAATCACTACCTTTTCCGTTTTCCAATTTCAGTCGCTTCCTCTGGAGCGAGGTTTGATGAATGTCGCTCACATTAGGGTGACCTCCGAGATAACCCCTCCTTTCTCTCCCAAGAAAATTCATCAGGCAGAGTCGGCCAGCCCCAGGGATGTGTGATTCAGCACTCAAGGTGAGTGTTTGTCACAGAGGCCTCAGATGGTCAGATATTGGTGGGGAGTGAGAAGGACAGAGATGTGCTGTTTCTGGAGCTTGGGACAAACACACCATATACATATACATCATCAAGTCTTAAAGTTGAACTAATTCATATTTTACAGATAAAGAAAAAAAGTATGTGCAGGACATATGATCTTTGAGACAAAAAAAAACAACAAAAAAAACTACAACTGTACACTCATCCAGCGCCAAATGACTGACATGTAAAGTTAAGGTAGCCGCTGAACATAATGAAACATTTAGCAGCTAAAGAGTCAGGTATGTGTCTAAGGATGAGACGATAACAGCTCAAAGGAGAGAGAATGCGGGAATGGCATTTGCCTCATGACGTCAAATGAATAATAATGTTGCCTTGCATCCGCTGGATATGTAAATAAATTCTAAAAAGGCACATTTTTGCTTGTGGGTGCAATAATCAAGGTTTGAATGTCCTAAAAGAGCAACATAGCTGGGAAAAGTGGAGAAAATTGCCTCTTTATCTAGTCTAGTCAGTCAGCTTTAAGCAAACAAGCAGCAGAAAGGTTAAAATCATAGCAGTGGATGAGTATTTTGTTAATAAATAACTATATACTTGAGATTTATAAGTCCTTGGGGACTGTGGTTTGGCTGCATATACAAGATCTCAGTATTACCACTGCTTGCTGCTACTGTAGCGTTCTACCTTTTACATAATTAGTAAAGATGTTTCTGAGTTTGGTGAGAAGGTGTGTATGTGGGAAGGTGTGAGTGCTGGTAATGTTTTTTTAAGTTACTTTAAGTTATTATTCTTGTTTGTTGCCATCAGATGTTCAGCTGCAGAACATTTAAAAAAAGAAAAAAAAAACACTTCAAAACATCCTCTACTGGACTCTCTGCTGGGATTTTCTAGCAGCAGTGTCTGGCTTTTCCCTGTTGGCAGATAAAGAAACAAAAACCCAATAAAGTAATGTGTGAACTGCTGTCTTGGAACAGTAAAAATGAATGCCAACATTTTTTTTTAAAACCGGACAACACATGAATCTGCATTTTGACACGGCATGGTATATATATATATATATAGATATATATAGATATAGATATAATATATACAATATATAATATATACATATGCCAATAAAAATATAATATAAATTTATTTATATGCACTAGTCCTCCAGCCTTATCCCCAGCCACAGAAAGCTCAAATGACTGCGACTTCACACCACAACTGTGCAACAGGGTCACTTCGAACAGCAAAACAACACATATGAGCAGTCATAGCACTAACACAGGCATTGACCTGTGTGACACACCAGCAACAGGATCAGCAACCACCTCATCACTTTAGTGGGTCAATCCTTTTCAGAATCCACTGAATCCATCCGTGAACCCAGGGAGCAATCCAAGAACTCAGCCGTGGTACCTTTATGGTGAACCCAAAGTCAACAGTGAGGGACTTGGCGGAAGCTGCATTTTTTTTACACAGTTTGACATTCATTGAGAGTTTAATAACTTCCATTTTTGATCATTCATATCCATTAGAAAACAGTCAAATGGTCAGAAGTAATTTTTATTTAAATGAGGAGTTTAACAACACAAAACAGATGCTGTAAGGGGAGTTTCATCTGAGAAAATAAAATGTATGTGACATGATCTATCCTCTAGCTGTTAAATTCAGGAATTTATGGTCCAACATACCCCATCTCATGGGCCCAAGTCAGACCCCGGGCATCTCCTGTCTGATGGATAAGTTGCGGAGAATACAGTCCAGACCAGCAATTAAACGTTTTTGGTTTAGCCTAAAATAAAATTTGATGCATCATTGCAAGGAGACTTAAGTGTGCAACAGTGGTTCTGATGTCCACCCAACTGTAGCTTTCCTGGCTAGCTGTTGGATTAATGACCACAGTCATGATCCTTGAACTACTGACTTTCAAACGACAAAAAGTTGTATACTTTTCATTAGTAAAAGTAAATGCAGGCATACTGTGAAATGTTCTAGGGATACTAATCCACAATGTATGAGACTTTGTGTATCACATCAGGTATCAATTAAAAAAAAACAAACAAACAAAAAAAAAAAAAACGCCAATAACTAGAGGGCAGTTGGCCATGTCCAAAAAGTCTTTATTGTACTGAATGGATTTTTTTCAATTAAATGTTGAATATTTTCACTGGTTGAGAGCAAATAAATGTGTTAGTGTGCGGGTATAATGCATCCAGCAAACATAGGCCGCAACAAAACTCTGACTGTGATAGCCCATCTGAAGCAGCAGCTGTTGATTGAAATTATCCAGATGTGAGATAGTGTAATGCCGCAAAAAGCTCGTCTACTGCTGGGTTGGAACGGGAATAATGTGTGGGAGGTTCAAGGTTGTCTATTATTCCTTCCAGAGGAGTAATTATGCAGTTACTGTACCCATTGTTTGAAGAGCTCATCTTCGTATTGCATTTTTTTCAGACCCCTTCACATTTACACCTGCTGTTTGGAAGCAGATTTCATGCAGAAATCAACCCTCGTAATTGTGTGAGTTGTGAAAAAAAGAAAATAATTAATGAATTCATGAACAATCCCCACTAGCGATTTCTCCATATATTCTTGTGGTTGTAGGAAAGATATCGTTTCAGTTAACTGATGTATAAATAATGATTACATGAGCTTCTGTATTTATGACTATGGCACTCAGGCAAAAATTTGAGATATTGATAAATGTATTGTTCCAAATATGTATTTCTTACTTCTGCTTCTGTCTTCCACACAATATAAGTGCATGTGTTTCATTTGGCACTGTTTTGTTCTGAGTGATGGGGTGAAATGTAATGGCTTTTTCTGTGTGGTCGTCAGGTATGAAATGAATTGTTTCCCACATCCTCAGTGGTCTTGGGTGCATCATGTAATTACTCTCTCCTGTGCCTCTGTTAAATGTGTTAGAAATGTTTAAGATGCTTGAGCAAAGTCTAAGCTGAGATATTTACTGAACATGCATCCTCATGACACTTAGCTGGCGGGTCTGTGAAATCGGATAAAATGAATACCTCAGAGCAAAATTTAATGGATTTATGTGAAAGTCATTACATTGCATTCAGCTGTTAACACGAAATGATACACCTTTCCATTTTCTTTTTTTTTAAATCACCATTCAGTGTCCTTCAAAAAGAGCAAAAGTCAGTGTATACCGCAAGAAAAATCCACAACTCTTAATATCATCCAACGTTGGTTTACCTTAGTCATAAATGCGCTTTATCTTTAAAAATGCCAAATAAGTTACCCCCACCCCACCCAACCCCCCATCCCACACACACCCTAGTCCTCACACACACACTCTATAAGCACAGCTCATTCTCTAGTGCATCACACAAGACTCACTCAAAGGAACAGACCACCTCACTGCACCCTCAGCTGCTCATACCGGGCCTGCAGGTTGAGCTTTTTCCCCCCAAAGTGTGTGCCTAATAGTTGCAGAAAATCTTCTCAGCTACTGAGTTGTTGAATATTTTTTGCATGGATTTCTGAGCTGCCCACATTAGCAGATTATACTGCAGTTGATTCAAGTGTGAATCAGACCCATCTCTAATGAAGCATTTGGATGCATTTTGGTTCATATAATCTCTTAGAGTTTAACATTTTGGTTCTTAGGGGTTGAATTTTCAAGCTCCTCCAGTATGTTGGATGGATTCACTAATGTTTTTAGTCCTCTGCAGTATAAAAGATAACAGGCAGTTAAACTAACTGGCCCCGATGAAGGTCACTGACTGACCAAAGAATCTGCAAATAAGCCAGAGGAAATGTGTCAAAGCATTTTTAAAAAGATAAGGAAGCTGCAATATTTCATATATGCTACCGAAAGTATTTTGGAAAAATGTAGACAATGAAATTCTAAAACAAAGGATTATACCTCTACAAACCAAAAAGAGCCAATATAATAATATCAACTGTTTAGTTTTTTTTTTCTTAGCTTGAATATTGATAGAACTTAAAGATTACCATCAAATACTGGGCACTGTGGTCAGATTATACTCTGATTATAAACCTTCACCTCAGGCAAAGAGGCTTATAACAGGCCCTGGCTTTGGTTAACCTGTCTGCAGCGTTCAACATAATTGAAATCAATTCTCTAAAAGAACACTTGCACACTAATTTAGTCTCTGTAATCTGTAAGATCCATTTGCATTAAGAGTAGCGCAGGGCAACAGAATCTATGAATGCTTCCGATGTCAGAGGTCTGCAGAATGGTTTTAGAAGTCACTCGGGTGGTTTTTTTTTCAAATAGCTGCATGAAAATAATCAATTTAAGTGTGTGGTAAAAAAAAATGGATACGTTTATTTTATTATTTTGAGTGAGAATGCAAATAGTCCCAAGTCCCAAAGGTAATGTTGAGGTTTGTGCTCATATTCAATCTCCCACTCAGTTTTCTGCTCCATACACTATATCTAATCATACGGATTTGATCTTGTGGTGCAGGATCAAGTCAGCCACTGTTAGGCATTTGATGATATGCTTGAATAAAAGGGAACTCACCCACACATCATCAGCCAGTAGACGCTGGGTTAGTCCAATTGAACATGAAAATGAATGGTCCAAGAGGTGAATGGAAATTTCATTATAGGAAAACAGTGTGATCTTTCAGGGCAGTGGCTTAATTGTAATAACTGCACTGAAACATGTGTAGATAAGAATTATGCAGCCTAAGAGAAGGCTGTTGATTGTTCGCGGTGATATCTCTTCTTTATTAGTACTTTTGCTCTTTCTCCTCGTTCTCTGAAGTTATGCTGTTTTTTTCAGCCCAGGTTTTGGCATCACTCTGCTTTGCATCAATATATTCTTCACCTCCTCCTAGTTCATTATTTTCATATATTACTCTGGCTACTGCAGCCACTTACACTTGGAAAAGAAAATCAGATATGGGACATTTAGGGAATAGAGATCCAGATTCATAAATTAAAACTTAAATGAGGAATATCAACTGACTATAGTTGAAGCAAATACCTCTTATATCCTATTTTATGCAAGGAGGAGCAGAAACAACGAAAAAAACAGAAATGAACAAAATGTTTGTTTCCATAAAGTGATCTTTAGTATTTTTCATTGTCTGCTTGGCTCTGGTCAGTAGATACAGTAATACTTATTATTATAACAATAAAAAACAAGACAGTGATTGCAACTAACTTAAATTAATGCATAAAATAGAGAATAACAATACACCGAAAACAATCAACAGTAAGTATTTTACTGATTACATATAATTGCAGAAGAATTGCATGATTGGAAACTTTTGAATAAAAGATAACTTTCGCTGACCTAGATAGATCATCATCATAACACATACCATGCACACTTATCAAGCAAACAGTTTTTTTTTTTTTCTTTCTAAAGTTTACCCACATGAACCATCTTCAAATGCTGCTATCACACATTGTGGGATATTCACACTTACTTAATGCCTGTGCTCTTACTTGCTCCTGGATTATCCCATGTCAAGGGAGGTTTTAAAAAGTGTGTATCAATTTCACTAAGCTGTAGAAACAGTATTGTGTTCGTCTGACTTCCTGTCAGCAGTGTTTTTTGTCAGTGCAGTGCAGTAAGGAAAAGCTTGTTTCATGTGTCATTCATCCCAGCCCTGCCACGCCGTGCTGTGAATGTGCGAAGTTAGCCCTGTTAGAGGCTGTTACTGCTAACGAAGCTGAGTGAAGAGCCTCGGTAGCGTGGAGATATATGCATCCGTCTTAGGGCATACACAGCATTATTGAGACATGTCATGGATTAAAAAAAAACAACAACAAAACAAACACAATAATACACAGTATAAAGGAGGTAAGATAGTTGATAATCAAATGATTCAAGATGCACAAACAGCTCTTCCCTTATATCACTAATGAGGATAGGTTCTATTTATGCAGACAGAGGTGGTCCCCTCATTAACACTTGTATTTCCAGTGGAAAAAACAACATTTATTTAAAAAAATAATAAATCAGCCTATAAACAGCCAACTCTTTTTAACAGTTTGTTATACCAAACAGCAAAGTGCTACCAAACTACACATACCTTACACGTTATAGCTATGATATACACTGAAATAGTCTTTAGTAGTTTGCCATGTGGCTCTTTGCAGATCTCACTCAAGCATTCACTTTAATGCTTACAAAAGGTGTGCAAAAACATGTTGTTAACGTGGCTAAGAGTTCCATCAATTTGGAGGGATTATTGCTGAGATTAAGTGAAAAAAAGATCCAGATTCTAAAACTTCTAACAAACCGCACATTACAAGAAGTAGGTCTCCCCTCATATTTTTTTTCTAATTACTGTGTATTATAACACTGCAGCAAAGGAATTTATGCAGAAAATATCCTTTACAAATGACTAATAAACCAAAATATATTAATACAGTATGTAAAAGGAGGCATACTCTTAACTACAGAGAATGTATTAGAAATGTCAACCAGAGAAATGAAAATCTTATTTGGCTTCTAGGTGAAGCACAGCTACTCTTCAAAGTGATAGTTTGTAATGGAATTAAATGAATAAGTTTATTTGACAAAAAAATAATCAGTCAACTTTTTTTTTATAAAGCTTTAGTTTGAAACGGATATTTAGACAAAACAAGCTATTTGATGATTTCATCTTGATTTCATGAATCCATACTCTTTATAGCCAAAACTATTAATGACTAACTGGCAGAGTAATCAATAATGACAGGAATTATTTATTGCAGTCCTTCCCGTTAGTTTAAAATCTTTGGATTTCTAACCACAAGTGTAATTATTTCCAAAATTTGTCAACATGTTGAATCTGAACAATTGGCGCATACACACTTCAGGAAAAAAAACACCCAGTATATAATTGGCTTCTTAAAAAGAAATTTAACTGCAACTCAAAAACTATTGACTTGACTCCAGTGACGCTGTGTCTCATCGTGCCGCAATGATCGTGATGTGTACTCCTGTAACATCGCCCAGCTCCACCCATCTGTGATGTTGAGTCGGGACAGAGGTGAAACAAACTTGAACCTTGGCTATCATCATGGATGATCCTTTTTGGCATGCTAGATGATTTTAAAGTATTTATTTACTCATTTATTTCTATATTTTGTAAAAAAAAAAAAAAAGGGTCTCTCAGGAGCATCATGCAGCTGCTGGACGTCGCCTCTCAGGCAAAACTTAGGACTCTCATTCAGGCAGGGTCAGTGGTAATGTTGAAACAGTCTTCATAGAGTTTCATATGCAGTTTCCTGAAGATTACCTTGCTGTGCAGTAGCAACACAAAAATATACACAACCAAGGAGGCAGATTTTATTCAGCTGACACAAATTCTGATGTAAGAAATGTTCCGTGTCACAACAGCCTGTATGCATTGCCCATTTTGGCTAATTGGTGCCAAGCATAAAAGTCCCCTTCAGGCAATTGGTGTGTTTTCCAAATAACTGCAGTTGGTTAAAGCATTGCCTCATCCAATCACATTGATTTCCAAAACCCAATATCGTACAGTTTTGCTCATTTGATTACGGGGAGAATCAATATCACCGTGGTGACTAACATCAAGTTCATATTTTTGATAAACGCTGGCAAACAGCTTAAACTCACAAAAGTTTTCATTGCCGAGGTTTGTGGGTGGACGAGCACAATCAGAGAAGTCACGTTTTCATCTGTCGATATGAGTACATGCTAGTGTGAATACATACAGTGTATTGTCTCCATCTGTGTATTGCTCTTGAAAAAAGGCTCATTAGGTCTCCATCTGGTGGATCCAGTAAATGCTACAACCCAAGCTGCTGCAAGGCCAATTGAGCAGTAAAATTATGGAGGCTTTTTGGGAATTCATTATCAACAGATTTCTTCTAAATCAGCCCCTCATCCTCATCCCTGCTTGTTTAGTCGCCTTATTCTCTACATCGTTGTCAAGCATAAAGGAAACAGGTACACAATTCAAAAAAGGTACAAAAAATTAATGCACATGATCTACAGAACACTGTTTCGAGGGGGTGCCAGCATATTCTTGTGAAAAGAAATCCTTTTTGATGCAGAACGCTTTTGTTTTCTGACTTTGTTATAGGACAGCGTGCAGTCCACTTATCTGTAGCGATTTTAATTTACCCCGTGTTGTAAAGAAGAGAGGAAGACGGATTAGGGGATGCACAAAAGAGAGGCTCTCTCACAGGTAGCCACTACACTCCCATCTCATGTTACAGATTGCTATCCACGGGCTACCACGGAGCTTAAAAAAAGACACAGCATTCAGCGCTGTACCATCACACAGTGCTTAAAATAAAACTGGTGATTCAAGATAGGCAAGCACAAATACATCTGGGTGCATGGCTGCATAGGCACACAACTCCCCGTGAATGAGCCTGGACATCCCACACAATGATACACACAGTTTCTCATTACAAGGCTTTAGTAAAAGACCAGATGGGAGGGCAAAAGTGTAATCCATGGTTAATACTAAACAAAGGCGGGCTGTCTGGGGGACATTTTCGCAGCTGAGTGGAAGCTTAGATGCTAATGTAATGCTAATTTAAACAAGGCTTCATTACAGTATTATTAGTTGTTAAGTTTGGGATATGAAGGGCACAGAAGCGCAAACTGTACACAGATAAGGAGGGGTCTATGAGTTCTTCTGGTCATTGCAATCAAGATGGTTTCCTGCCCCAGAGTCAACATGTCTGCTCCAGACATCTTGTAGAGCTCTCAGGACATATCTTACATAGTTAACCAGAAGATAAAGAAAATGCAGTGCACTTCAAATGCACAAATAAATATAGCTCCTACAATCTCCTGGCAATGGTCATAGAAAATATTAAATGTCACTAATTAAGATTATTGAATAAGCTGAATACATAAAAGGTTAAATATCCATTCTGTTCACACATTTTTTCTTGGTCTGAGTGGTAGTGGCACAGATGTTCCTCTCCACAACAACATTGTCTACTGTGGCACATCCAAGGTGATCTTGAACTACATGAGATGATTAATCCCTGCATCTACAGTCTGGGTCGGTCCTGAAGTCTCCTTCC
>JAOXYL010000001.1:9346010-9369072 GCA_028564955.1 Terapon puta | reverse complement strand
CGCCGGTCAGCTGTTCAGTGGAGGAGTGCAGTTTAGTGGTGGGTGAGATCATTGGCTACGAGAGTGTGAAATCTGTGTCTAGAGCGAACAGTGCTGTTGTCGTCTTTTTGGATAGAAAAGTGAATCTGCGTCTCTCTCTCTCTCTCTCTCTCTCTCTCTCTTACACACACACACACACACACACGCACACACACACAGAAACAATAATAGAAAAGGATTTACATTTACAGCATTTAACTAGTTTTGAATTTTTTATTTTCTTCATTATAGTTTTATATCATAGATTGCGCTCCAGGCAAACTAAGGAAGGCTCCCAAAGAAAATCTTGCCCGCCTTATCAGGTGACCTAAAACAAGCACAGTTATAAGCGCTCTTGATTTATCATGATCGCTGAGGTTTTTGAAGATGTTGCAACTGACAAACCAACCAGCAGCTGAGTTTACATAAAAATCCTGAGGATGAGAGGCACAAAGGAAATGACATAGCTCATTTTAGTTATTGATATACCCATAAATTTGCCTCTCTAGAAACATGTCTGTTTTCATTGTGTGAGAAAAATCTAACGTATCACATCTCTGGGTAGACGGCTCCTTCCCTCTGTTTCTGTCTTAGTTGTATTTCATGAAGAATAGCTCCTGCACAGCATGCTGGTACTCTAGACCTGGGGGGGACAAACATTATCTGCTGTACTAAACAGATGCTCAGAGGACATGGATTCTTAATTCACTCCCAGCTGTGTATCAGCAGAGCAGAGGAGCAGAACTGCTGGGATGAAAAAAAGAAGAATTGGCCCCAGGAATGCTAAATTGGTGATCAAAATAATTAGTCTATTCCCATTGAAGGCAAAATACATGCCTTTGTGTATTGCAACCCACTGTGTGACAGGCAATAATAACACTAGTGGGCTGACTTAGAAGCACAAACAGTAGGCCAGTCAAGTTATTTTCAGATGAATAAGTTTCACATGTGACTGTGAGCATATAATTGAAACATCTGAGCAAAACTGAAAGGAACCAAAAAGCTTAACCTAATTCAAAGCCCTGCATGCGTCTCTATGTGAAGCTTCTTTCGTGACGTCTGTACTTTTTTGTGGAAAACTACACAGCTGGTCATTTTATAATGTGGTAGTTAATTTAGTAATTGCATTTAAAAATAATGAATGTGAATAGCATGATGTGAAATTTAAAATCCAAGTTAAACAATGCAAATTCAAATTGTGTGATTTAGATTCATTTTTTTGAATGGAATTATTCAAGCGGAGTAATTCAAATTCAACCATAAATTATTCAAATTCAGTTTCTCAGTCGTACTGGTATCTCTGCTCATACACGACACCTGCTTTAGCAAGTTTTTTTCAGGGACTTTAGATGACTATGCTGAGTAAGAATAAAATGAGCAGGTGTCCAACTTTGTATTACATTAAAAAATAACCAAAAGCATATTTTGTACATGGCCACACTTTTTTTTGTGGCATCATCATCTGACCTTCCAGTGACTCAGGTTACATTTCTGACACCACAAAAGCTGCACGAATAGGAGGCCTCATTTCAGGTTCTACATTTATTGATGAAAGTGCAGTCACATTCAATTATTTTTTATACTTATGCATCCATCCCATCCATTTTTATTTTATGGATTATACTTTTCTGTGTCAGGTTTCCATTAAGGTTGAGTTTCTCTAACGGGGTCACAACTTTTTGTACTAATGTTGCAGGTTCAGGTCATGTCTTTGTGAATATAACAATTACAAATAGTTACAAGTATAACATATTTTATCTCCTTTTTTTCTAGACATTGTAAATTAAATTGTAATTTTTTTTCCCCCCAAATGTTATGTTTTTTTTTTTTAGAAGATATGGTTGTTTTACTGTTACATTAAAATAAAGGGATATTGCCCTTTGCAGCATGGAGGGCTGAAATACTAACGGCTGTGGACGAAAGTGAGATTTTTACAGCAGCCACTTTTGTTGCGTTAAAATGTCACTTGTTGAGCTTTTAAGAAATACTGCGCCGCTGGTAATGATTAATGGTGAAACCACATTGTCTTGAAAAAAGACGCATGGAAGTTATCTTCGCTACTGTATGTTTACCTGCTGTTGGATTATTGTAAATCCCAGCATGGTTTTCCTCTGCTTTTATCTTTGTGTGGGTGGCGGTGCATACTGAGAAGTTAATAGAGCCTTCTTGCCCAGCTGCGGGAAATGCGCACCTTTTGATTGCCCTACCAGTACCGTTGTGAAAGCATAAAACGGCTCTTTTGGATGTCAGTTATGAAACATAGAAAGAAACTACTGCTTCTTTTCATGATAAGAGTCATACGTCAACACATTTTAGCATATTTCAAAAGAATGGTAGGCCCAAATGATTTTAAGGCTAAGATGACCCAAAACCCCTCTTATCTAAAATCCTAAAATACACTGGGATACAATATTCTATATAGATGAGCTCATTAACAACTGTTAATACATTCGTTAGAAAGATTTACACTGTTGTTTCATATGGAACGATGTTGCTTCCTACCATTATTTAAAAAGCTACCATCAGCTGTCATTCGCTGCCTTTTTTGATGTGCGATTCTTCCTCTGCCTATACCGCTTAGTTTGGTGAGTCTGTGGTTACACTGAACACCCATGAGTCCGCAGTGTTTACATTTTCATTTATTTCATGCATCTTCCATTTGAAAACCTCCCTTCATCACCTCACTTCACTTGCATTGCTGGAAGTTTATATATATACTCTTAATAATGGTGGCACGATTGTAACTGGCCTGTAAAAATACGCAAGTACCTCAGTTAGTTAGTCAAGTGAAATTAGAAGAAGAGGAAGCCACAGGGAAAGATTTTCTTCCTCAAAATAAAAAAAACAACAGTTGACTGGCCACAAATTGTCCCCATGATGTGCTCGTTGGCTGAATTATATCTGCCAGTCTGTCGCCATCCCTCTCCCCCTCCATGTCTTCCTCCTCTCACACGGGTGCCATTGCCTCGTCAGCAGTGATGCAAAGCACAGCCATCATAGTGATGAGTGCACAGCGCTGTGATGGAAAGAAGTGAAGGCCTTAAATGTCGGTATCATCCTGTTCTTTCGTTTTATCCTTATTTGTCAGCGTGCCCTTGAATCTAGTAAACAAGATCATTTTTGCCTCTACTTTCTCTAACATTATGGCAGTCTAATCTGGACAAAAATGCCACTTTTAATGGGTTTTTGGGGTTTGTTTTCTGTTCCCATGTTTGCCTGTTTTTCTTTTTCCCCTACTCTAGTGTATCTATTTAGTTATGTTTCTTACAGACAGATATTGGCAGATAATAATAGATCTTTTGTGCCACAAATCGTAAGTGCTCATGTCAAAATACAGTGACATACAAAAAAAAAAAAGGTCCCCCATACTGATCAATGGGTAGATATCCAACTAAAATAAAGAAATAATTAACATGAAAAAGTTTCAACCCATTGGGGTTGTTTTTCTGTTGTCACAAGGCTGTCAGTTTAGCTTCTCTTTGCTTGTGCAGCCACAAAAAGGCACAATTTCATACAATCAGGTAAATAATTTCTGTCGCCAATGCATCATACATTGCCTACATGAATAGTTTAGTGCAACTGTACGGTTGAAACCAAGGGTAGAGTTTCCTGGTGCTCGTATCCAAGGCTAGTTGCTCCTTTAGAGTAAAAAACTAAATCACTTAAAGGATAGGTTTCTCAATGGGTGCCCAAATCAATTTCAGTGTAAGTAGTGCTGGGCAAGGTCCACGGTGTTCGCTCTGTGTACACAATGTCCAAAGTTTATCTGGAGCTAATACAAGGCTTCAGCAGTCTGTGTTTTAGTCTTTTCTTCTACAGAATCTTCTCTCTTTGTTATCGTCCTCCCATTGCAGCTCAGTAAAGAAAGACAGTCCAGCGGGGTGACATCAAGGAGGAAATTTGCACGACTGTAAATCTGGAAAATGTCCAACTCACACTGCTGAAGCCCTTCGTATTAGCTTCAGCTGTTTTTTTTTTTTTCATAGTGTGTGATTTCAAACTAAGTAATGAAGAATTCCTCAAAAAATCTTCATCTTATTAATCGTTCTGTGTGTGGTTAATTTTCTGTATTAGGAGTTAATGTCCCTATTATAAAAAAACAAAAAAAACTAAAACAAAACAAAACAAAAAAAACCTTGTATTTCAAAAGCCATTAACTTGGTATTAAAATGTTGCATCAGTAATCAATTCGGTATCACTATTAGAACATGCACCAACTGGGTTCCTATTTACTCACCGCCTTAAGTCACTTTATGAAATAGTTAGTGCAGTGTAATCTTTTAAAAAAAGTGTCACAAAACATTATTTAACACAACTATATTTAAGCTTTCATTTGCACCTCGATGATTGTTTAATATGCAACACTTTATATTCATTCACTCTATATTCATACACTGTCACCTTCAGCTTTACAGTGAGTCACAGTAACAGACTGCACAAAAACATTACAGGAAAAAGAGTGGAAGATTATGAGTAGGTCCCTTTTTAGATAAGACTTGCAAGACAGTAAATGATTAATTTTTTTTTTTCCTTCTCCACTGCACTGTAATCTAAAGTTGAAAGAGGCGGATGGTCTACCTTGCGAATCTGCTCAGTCTTAATTTGCTTTAGGAAACTTCAGACTTCGGTTGACCCCTCTCTGACCTGGGGGGTTTGCAATTATTTTTGTGCTCGCATCCGCCGTGCGCACACCTGGTAATGTACACGAGATGACCTTGGAACCTGAGGGAGAACGACTTTCAATATGGCCCCCTAATGACGGTGCTCTCTGTATGACCATAAAACTGTAATCATCGTTAATGTATTCTTGAAGGGTAAATTATTTCATTGCTGATCATTTAAACAATATAATGAAGCAAATGTGTCCTTCCGGCATGTAACTTTACATTTACAATTGTTTTCTGACCTCCCGCCGTTTCTCATATAGTCCCTAATGTAGGCTGTCTTTGGCTGTTTAAATCAAAGTCACTCGAGGAAACGTTAATATCACAGCGCGCGCAGATTGCACTTGCAGAGACAAAGACGGCTGCGGCCGCACAGAGGCGAGCCACAAATGAAGCTCTTCTTTCCAATAAACGCTCCCAGATCAATACGTTCCATGTCACCTTATAAATAGTGTTCACATTTTGCTCACTCAAACTTGCACATCTCATCCTGAAGTTGACAGCAGCTAATCTTGAAGCTTTGTTTTTCAGAGTGATCCACTGCTTATTTGAGGCGGGTGTGTATTGAATCTATCAACCTTTAAAAGTTAACAAGTTGTCTGGGGAAATGCCATTTGTACCAGTTCAATAGGAAATGTCAGACTCTGATAAAATGGTAAAGCCTTATAGGTTCTTGAGGATCCACACAGAAGTAAGAGCGAATTGGAGGCCTTTGTGCCTTTGTGACAGATATTTAGAAACTGCTCCTCTATGTTTGCTTGGCTTTCGGTAACAAAAATGGAAAGGGAATATAACAATTTGAAAAAAAAAAAGAAAAAAAAAAGCACTAGAAATAATCTCATGTGTCATCCTAATGCTAATTTAAAGCTTTCCTGTTCCTGACAAGACTGACTGACTCTTTGTCCCAAACGTTCTGGCTGCTTTGATGCTGCCTGCAGTGACACTATCGCTGCTAATGAGAAAGGCATTGTTGTGATTGCTGTATTTTCTTTCTGATTGGTCTTGTCATTCAACGATTCAAGGCCCCAGATCCCATTTGTCATCTGCAGGGGAAGTGAGAAGGGAAGAGGAGCAACACAAGAATGCACATACACACACGCGCACACACACACACACGCAGCAAGTGAGCAGAATCTTATGAAGCTCGTTTGTGGAGAGTTTGACTAAACTTTGGCCAGAATTAAGTGTTCAGTGTGAACAGCAGGCAAACACATGGCACTTTACTCCTTAACTGAAAAAGTACCAGATGTCTTTTGCGGTTATGGACACTGAATATCGTATGTGTTTTACTCCTTGTAGATTATTATGTGCGCATGAACATTCACGTGAGTTCATTTACACCTTTGAAGAGTGCAATGGTGCATTTTTGTGTCATTTAAGGTGCAAATTAGTAGGGTGGTGTTATGAGCAATAGTGCAAAAATGTCCAATGTCAATTCTGCGTGTGTGTCAAATGAGACACGACACAGGAGATGGGTGTACATGGCACTTTTTTTTTTTTTTTTTTAATTGTGAATGCTTAGCACAGTATTCATTTAAAAGATACATCAAAGAAAGAAATAAACTTTTCTTTGTTTTTCCAGGCACTGAATGGGAACATAGAGAAACATGATTATGATAATGAGCACCTGTTGTAGTGGAGTTTTATAAGCAAGCAAAATTTTGTGATAAAATACCCTTATGACACTTTTTTTTTCTCCCTGCTGTTTTTAAGTCAGGCAACAGCTGCGAATTCAATTTCAGTAGCATGTGAGCATGTGCAAACAATAAACATTTACAAGCTGCAATTCTTTGAGACAATATAAGGAACTATAACAACCTCCAGAGCGATTTTGATCACAATTGGGCAAATCATTATCCCGCCCTTTTGTCTGTCTTCTCTGTCAACCTAGTCTCAGCCAGTGGTCTGGAGTAAATGATATAAAGTGTTAATGATGAACAGCATTAAAGTCCAAGTTATTTAACCACTGCTGTGTGACATTTGTAAGCCCACTGCATTGTGGCCCACGAGCGAGTAAATTGTTGCAAACAGTCCATGCGTGCACACTCGGTATTTGACTTCATGTTCGTGTTCAGCACAGTAAATCCATTGCGCTCATAACCTGACAACACATCAGCTGTTGACTAATTCTGTCGCGCAAATCTTTCCGCACATCACACAAAAGATGGATCCCACAGTTTTATTCCGCGATGCACATGCTCATAAACAGACACACAAAGACACACTGCAAGCTTTCCTCCGATGCCCCCATCCCCCCACCCCACCCCACCCATACTCCTCCTTTCCTCTCTTGACCTTGATCCATTGACTCTGCAGGTCACCTCGCCCATAGGTCACCGTGACGGAGTCCCAGAGGAGCAGATTTGTTACCATTCTGCGGTCGGATCACTGCTGTCCAATGGGATCTGGTTTGGAAGCCGATACGCAACTGGGAGTATTCAGGATCTCTGGCTCCATGCCACGTCCCTGCCTTTTCTTTTCTCTTCACGCACACAAGACTCTTTGTTTTTCCACTCTTCTCCACAAGAGTTTTTTTCTCATTTCACTTTACTGCCCCGCCAAAGGCTCTATAATTAGTTATTCTTCACTGTGTGCGATGTATAAAATATCATAATGAATAAATAAATAATGAAAAAAAAAAAATTTTTAAAAAGAGTCAACACCAAAGCTCAATTTTTGCTCTCCACTCGAATCTTCTTAACGGAAACCCGTTGAATTTATTAACAAAGATTGCAGTACTTTTCTTGAAACCGCTATTCAACATTACAGATAAGCTCTACAACTTTAGAGAATATTTGAAAACTGATTTTTTATTTTTTTTTTTAATGTCAGTTATTAAGGCGGAATCCTTTAGCCTATAATACGTCCATAAACCAAGAAAAACGACTAACACAAATGAAGAATGTCAGTCTCTATCCTCTGCAGGAGAGACACGTTCATTTACATAAGTTCATAAGAGGCTTATTTTGTGGGCTGTGTGACTTTATTCAACACATTAATTATGTCCCTGTTGTTCCTTGCTTTCCATTGAGATATGCCTATCTAGATCCTTTTTTTTTTTTTAAGTTGTGTCACAGCTTCATAACGGGAGCTTCTTGGTCACTTCTTCTGTACAGTAAATATTCTTTAAAGCCTTGACAAACAGCTAATATGAATCAGCCAGCTGCCTCTGACATCTGATATCTGCCTCCGACAGTCGGTCGCAGAAACTATAAGATTTCACTCTGCACATGTCGCTGCAAGACACAGCTTTAAAAATATTATAAGCCTCATTGGCATTTAGCTGTGATGTGAAAGCACTGGATTGCCAAACCTGAGATCCTTTGTTCTAATGCCAGTAAGTCATTTAAGTGCTGCCATTTCTCCATGCACACTGGCAGGCCTGGTTAATAACAAAAATGTGCGCCCATCACAAAGAAAAGTAGTAACTGGTAAGTAAAATAATAACTTAAACCAGGACATTACATATTTAGTATTGTGTTTTTGCGCCACTGTAGAACCTAGAGTATCTCCTGCATTAAGGAGCGGCTGCTTTACGGAGTCTCATTAATCACGTACAGCTTAACTTAATTGTGTAACCATATTTGGTCACTGAGATGAATGTTTAAATGACAATTTTCTTGTCTTTTAAATTTTTTATGAGAGCATTATATCTCGTGTTTAACCGCAAAGTACCATTTGATTGAATTTATCATAAAGAACTATATTTGAATCAGAGGAAGACAGCGCTGCCGCAGAAAATAAATTAGCCTTAATTGACGAATTGCGTTGCCTCAATTAGTCTGCTCCTGAATTTGTCTTTATAATGTGTGGCTTTCCACTTATAAATGTTCTCGCCTCTGCTATTTTCAGCCCAACTTTGGCTCTGTCTTAGAATATTAAGATTTTAATATTCACGCGTTAATAGTAGGCATTACAACTCAAATTAATCATATCAGGTCAAAATCATTCAGATCAAAGTGGATCAGACACTGAGCTGTCAAAGAAGTTAAGTTAGGTCCAATTATTTACTGAGGCGTTATTCCTACTTGACATTTTTCTATATTTTGTGCTATATATCAGATACCATTCATTTATTCATTCATTTTCTATACCTGCTTTGTCCTGCCAGGCAGGGTTACAGGGTGCTGGAGCCTATCCCAGCTACTTTCGGGTGAGAGGCGGGGTACACCCTGGATTGGTCACCAGTCAATCGCAGGGTTGACATAGAGACAGACAACCACTCACATTCGCACCTAAGGGCAATTTAGAGTCACCAATTAACCTAACCTGCATGTCTTTGGATTGTGGGAGGAAGCTGGAGTAGCCAGGGAGAACCATTTCACAGATACCATATTAAATATATTTTTAAATATGTATGTCATGTTATTCATATGTATGGAGTATGTCCTACTCAACCAAAATTATTTTTCTAAATCTTTTCATTCATTTTGTTATTGGTCGACATCAAAACAGCATAATTTAGAAATATGTCATGGCCATCTAATAACCAACAGTCCCTTGATTGGAGCAAACCAAACAAGTTTCTTGTGCTGCGTCATGGGAGAGGCTTCTTAATGAGTGAACCTGTATGACTACTGCTGAGAAAAAGACTGCCAGATGACTAACAGGAAGAAAAAATAAACTAAAACAGTACCATATATGTAATTTAAACGAAAATCCTCAGTGAGAGATTTGTGTCTCACTCAATTACACCCAGATTATGTTCATTTTCAAACAGCGGCGGCTTCTTTGGAAACATGACGCAGTGACCTGGCACCGGTAAATAAGCCTAAAAACATACTTCTCTCAGCAGTCGGCTTTAAAACTACCATTTTCTTCTTTTTTTTTTTTCACCAGTCTTTTATGCCTTTTATCTGGAGTGAAACAGCTCACTTTGACTGAGGCCTAGTCTAGCGGAGCCCTAATTAATAGATCAAACAGATGAAGTCTGATCCCTCCACATCAGTCATAACTCTAAGGTCAGGTATATTACAAGGGCTGTAGGTCTGCACATGGTTTCTGCAAAGTCCCCTCCCCTCTAGCATTTATTAGCAGTATATAAACCTTTATATGTTTTTCTTAAACATGTAATGTAGTTGTAAATAGATTAATGTGTAATATATGTCTATAAATTAAACTCTCCAACGAGGAGGGTTTATGATTAATTCTACAGCTGTTAAGAATATGCTGTTTTACTATATTGTCATTCATTATCTGTGAATACATCAGCCCCCACTTATGAGTACCTACAGCAGCAGTCATAGTCACTGACACCTACATCTGCTTACAATCCTATTATAGCCTGCTGTAAAACACTGATTTAAAACATATCGAGCACATGCTGATCTGCGTCTCTTTATACACGTGTAAATCTGCACTGGCCCCACACAACTGCAGGAAAAAATAACATAATTACAGACCTCTGCTGAATTTGTTTAGTTTTTTTTTTCCCCCATCCGAAATAATAATAATCTGAATTTATTTAGCTCCATGTAATTAGAGTCATTAGTTAAAACAGCACAGTTGAATGCAGTGACTAATAATCAACATGTAAAAGACTGAAATATTTTACAAATCTTTTTTTTTTTTTTTTATTTTACTATTGTTAACTAAAGAGTAATATGAATACCTGCTTCCACATTTATATATAATTTAATTAGGCCACTAATTTAAGCTCATAATTTAGCTAAGATATTTGAATAGAGGTAGCTCTTCCAATACTTTTTTTCTTTGTGCCATTTTGTGGCTGGCTGGCTGAAAGTTTGAGTTCAAGCGACAACAACTTCCCGTCTTGAATAAAAATAATGTTGAAATGACAAATGTGAACAACATGCACGTAGGATACAAGAGGATTTACATACTGCTACTATTACGACTACTACTACTACTACTAATAATAATAATAATACTAATAATAATGATAACAATAACAATAACAATAATAATCGAACATCTCATTACCCACAAAACATTGGTTCTTACTCATCCCTTTTGCACCATGTTACATTTTGCTACTCAATTGATGCTGTAGACTGTTAAAAATTGCTTAAAAGAAAAGCCTAATGTCCTCATTTGCTACTTATTTGTTAGAACTATAAAAGCCAAATTTGTCTGTGAAGAATTGAGGAGAAGTGAGCAAACAGCGACCACCTCAGCTGAGTGCTTAGGCCTGAGAGAGCTGTCAATCATGGGGAATTGGCCCCAAACACACACTTCTCTAACTGGTAATATTCTGTTAATGGAATGGTAATTTTCAAAATTGCCACCCTGACATACATTAGGAGAAATAAAATTGGCTTTTGAGACTTTGACTGAAAAAATAATACTGACTTTCAATTTCCAGACAGTTGTTCCTGCTGAATTCCACACAGTCTTTGTAGATGGAATCTGGCACCTGCATTTTTGTTACTCTCGTCATTAAAGCTGCAGTGAAGTGAATGGACTTGACTTGAAAATTTGAACAACTTCCAGCCCACTCCCGCTCGCTCTCTCTCTGCTGCACTCCGGCTCAATTCCAAAGTCTCCGTCATTGGTCTTGCCTCATCTTTGTCATGTTAGCTGTTGTTTGCACAGGAGGGATTGGCAGTCTTGTCACTGCTCGGTTATGCGGTGGTTCTTTCTCAACCATTGTCCATAATAGTTCATGGGCAGGAGCAGTGACTGACCCTCCATTCTGATTGGGTGTTTTAATTCGGGTGCAGTGGATTCTTGCAAATGGCCTTAGAGGCAGAAGGTGGAGCCAGGTAACTTAAATTTTCCTGATCTTGCAAAAGTATTCCAGATCACGTGGCGGCTGATCATTATGCGTGTTCAGTATCCAGACACAGTGACCCTCATTTATCAGTGTAATGCAGATCCCTGCATAAATCATTTTACGACAGGGTTCACGGTTGTGATTGAAACACTTGTATTTTGCTAATTCCAGCGAAACAGTGATCGGACGTTAATAAATATGGCAGCTGAAAAAAAATTTCATTTAAATGTCACACCCCCAAATATATTCTCTAATTAGAGGCCATGCCTCTAAAATTTACAACATGCAGAAATATTATTTGGCAAACAAAAGGAACTAGAGTTGCTGATGCTGATATCACAAGTTCAGTTAAACCAATACATTTCATTTGCTAAACTTAAGAATATCATTAAAGGAAGTCAGAAGAATGCTGTATTAGTTTTAACACCACAGCGTACTGTGGTCAATCATACTCAGTCACATTTGATTTGATGTGAGTTTAACTCTTCGAGAGTTTAATTTAGCTCTGTTTCAGATAACAATTGGTCCCACTCAAAATCTGAGAAAAAATTTACTCTATGGCCAGTGTCAACTTTTCAATGTCAATTCTACTCAGTTTAGTGTCAAAATTAACAATGACATGTGCAAAAATATTTAACACTATGTTTTTTTCATACAACAAAGAGTAATATTATTACACTTTATGGGCTATTTTTACTCTAAATTTATTTTTTAAATGACACTCTAATGTGTAAAATACGTGATATGTATTTGTCTGCAGTATTATTTTTCAAATATTCATCATATGATGCTATATTACTAAGTTGTTGAAAGTAAGACTGACTGCTTTGAGTGATGCTGTCTAGATGTTGCTGCACATTGCTTCCAGTCAACAACACATTCAACAGCAGGATTTAGTGGCAATGGATCAGATTGCCTCTCTGTGCATAAAATGGAGGCGATAGCAAGCATATTTTACAGAACCTTTTAACACGAATTTGATGAGGTTATTGACAGCTTGAGATGCAGGCATCTTTCCTGGTCTCTTTCGTCCATATGCAGATGGTGGTAGCAGATGTAGCAGCAGCAGAATAGCAGACACGTCACTGTCCCAGCCTACAGACCAACAAACAGATTAGCATTATCCCATAAATACATTTAATTGGCACAATGACCTACATAACCAACAATGGCAATCAAAAACAGTCACACTCATACCATTCATACAGCTGACTCAACATTGCACATCAACTCCATAAGCTCTGTGGTGGGTACCAGTCCATGGCTTTCCTTTACAACTTTTGCTTTGAATCTGGTGGTCCACCTCTTCAAGAATTTGTTGGCAATGACCTCAACAAACAGGAGTCTGAAATCTTCTATCTGTAATGCAAAAATACGGGTTACTGATTCAACAAATGGAGGTAAAGACTTACCAAGAACTGGTCCGGTATGGTATAGGTCATATGGGTGCATCTAAACTCAGTGAGAAGATATCAAACGTCTGAACTGTTAGTAAGCGTTAACACGCAGCGATTTGACAACATCATGGGTACATGTTGCCAACATGTCCTCAATCGACATAAGTGAAATCACAAAAGCCTGTTTAGTTGAAAGATAATTATTAAACAAGGATCCCAGCACGATGTGTTGCTTACCTGACTGTGGCACCACACTGGAGGAAACACCATATGCCTAAGAGCCTCCAAGGCCGCATGCAAACTGGCGCTGATCGTCACTCTGTGGAGTTCATTTTCTCACCGCATATCTGCAGAACTTTACACTGACTTTTAACTCTACTGTTTACGCTCCATAGAGTTATAAATACTCTATCTCGGTTAAAATAGGCTGACTCTGAAATATTGACGCTCCATTTTTACTGTGTACATTCATGACATGCATAGCATTTAGGGTGAGAGAGAGAGTGAGAGAGAGTAATATCTATGAAATAATAAGCTTCATACTATGCTGCACCTCAAATCCACAATCACTTGTGTACAGTTTAGACTTACAATGGAATCAGATCTGAATCCATATTGATAAATGCTGAGCTTTCTGATCAAATGACCGTACATCATTTTCTGTCAAACGTTGTTGTTTCTTTCCTGAAGATGGCAGCACTGACTGTTCAGAGAGGCTCATTATTACGTCACGATATGCTGTACAGTAAGTGTTCGCATTTTGTCTTAAAGTACACTAAAAGGGTACTGTTACAAAAACAGATTGATGCAGAACATATATTTAGAAGTTGTCATCCAACATTATGTGCTAATTGCAATCTCCCACATAGGCAGCATCCTCTATCCACGGAAATAGAAAATGATGGTAAACACACAGGAAATTATGTGGATGTGAGAAGACCTATTAGCCAGGCTTTCATACATTCCTTCTTGGACCATGTGAACTCAGTTTTAAAATGTCATGGACCTTAAATAGGCAGAGGGTATTGAGAAAGAAAAGGTACCTGGTTAAAACCTGCAGTAGATGTAAAAATAACAACAACAAAACAGCAATGAAAATGTTAGTTTGCAATAGCTAATGGATATTAAAAGACACTTTTCAACCCTTAGTGCCCCCATTACTAGCAGATGAGATAAAGCTACAATGTTAATGCTTGCTCAATTGACTGGGGAGCAGACCCTTACCGTCCATTTGATTAAAGACAGACAACCAAACCTGTCACTGTCATTCACAGAACCCAGTACTGTTGGCTTGTCAAAACTGTTTTTCCCTTACAACTATTATGCACTTATGCAAGATGAGATTATGTGATAATTGCAATGAATTCAAGGGAAACATATTTATTTATTTTAAAATGTGCTTATTCACTGTAGAGGCCAAAGAATAGTTCATGGTGATAAATATAGTTAACATGATTAAAATGGGTTAAAAAGATACATAATTTCCTTTAGGGCTAAATATATATATATTCATGTAATGGTTAAAAATGTTAAAAGCATACTAGAAGTCATGTTCTTAAGTGATTTGGTATATGTTGATAAAAAAGCATACATCCCCTTTAAGACTGCATACTTTAAAGCTGTGTAAGCAAACGGTTTTCTTACCTGCTGCTCCAGCTTCTTGTTTTTAGTGATTAGTTACAACAAGTGTATTAGCCAGCCACATTGATTTGTAATTCTGTGGAACCGTAACTCTGGGTTTTATATTTTTTCTTTATTACAAAAATGTTTCTGAAGTGGATTTTTTCCTCAACTAGGCTACCTACAGACACCGCCTGTGGAATGTAGCTTCTCACTGGATAAGGACAGCTGAGTAAGATATTGCAAGATCAAGCACTCAAACAATTCAAACCTCTATATTCCCTGATACGATCTCACTATTCCTCAGCCTGGAGATCTTTACCTTTGGCTGGCATAGCAGAAAGAAAACAGCTAGTGTGGCTCTATCCGAATTTCAAATTCCTGTCTATCGGCATCTCATCGTGATTAGTAATTGACCGGTTGTTTCTTGTTCAGTGAATGCATTAACAAAAAGGAAATGCTATTTATTTCCAGAAGTTTCATGCAGAAATTGTTTCTGGCTGCCTGGCAACATCACAATTATGACTGGAAACCAGGCACGTCAGCTTCAGATATCAACATCACAGTGAAATCAGTACTTTCATGCAGTTCTATAAGAAAGAAAGCTCTTCTTCAGGTTTCTTCTTTCTTCCCTTGAAGGATTTTCTAAAGTTTTTCCTTACCCGGTTTGAGGCTCTAAAGACAGATGGTGTCACAACTGTACAGACTGTAAAGCCCTCTGAAAGCTCAAAATCACATACAAATCACATATTTGGGCTTTAAAGGAATACATTTGTTTTTGTTTTTTGATAAAGTGAATAAATTAAGCTTTATTCATATGACAAGATCAAAACAAGTAAACAAGCGCATTTCTGACCTTTCTGCCTTTTGCTGGAAACCAAAAATACCATGTGTCCTCCGAGTCATGTCAGTGGTTATGCAGGCTGGTTATGGTTCTAGTCATAATTTGAGTTAGCAAACACAGCACTGCTCCATGTACCCTGATGAATGGCATGTGTTTACTTCCATTTTACTAACAAATTGCTGTTCTCAGTACAGCAAACGTTGGAAAGTTTTCTCTTTCCCTGTTGTTGAACACTGCCAAAAAAGGGTCTTTTTTCTCATTCCTCACAGTAATGCAATGTTCCCTAGAAACAAAAGTAGAGGGATTGGAAAAAGACATCATCCACAAATGGTTTGTCTGGAGGCGTAACATATTATGGCATATACGTTAAAAATTGATGCATTTAAAATTAATTCTTAAAAGAAAATGCGAGATATAGCATATATAACTGTAAGAACTCTTTAAATTATTGGAGATTAGGTTTTTTTTCTGTAAAAGGGGGGCTGCTTTATAAGGTAAGCATCTGCCCAGCATATAGTACATGCATAGGCTGAATTAATGGGAGCTTGTTTGTTTATTAATTAAAATATAAATATGTAAATGAGTGTTTTCCATGTTCAGATTCAGATCCAACGTGGACATTGAATATTCACCAAATTTTGCCAGCTGACATAAATGAGATTTAGTGTGTTGAAGCGTGTTTAAATATAGTTTCTAATGACACAGGGACAAAAATTGCAGGGCTGTGCTTTACATTTTTGGTATATGTTTGCATGTTAAAACACAGATCAAGTCATTTCATCTCAGAGATCGCATCCAAACAATATTTGACAAGCTATTGTTGGTATAGCATCTGGTGATGAGGTTTAATTCACCTTTGAATGGATATGCTTCTGGGCCTTTTTAGTAGGCAGCTGCTTGTTCCACAGTAATTGAATGTACACATTTCTTAAACGTTTGCAGAGGGTGCTTTGACTTGATTATGCAATTGTTTAGAACACTTCACAATTACAGTGTGACCATTCAGAAAATAACTAATGGAGCTGTTGTGTCCTTGTTGGATTGTAAGATGAACAGTATTTTTCGCTCAGAATAGAATTATCAAGACTGAAGCTCTCTATGCTGTTGACAATGACTGCACTGTTCATATATTCTCATAATACACTATTTACAAAACGCAACAACATGCAGACCATCAGAGAGCAGAGCTCTGCATGGTTTGAATTACAGTGTTAACATACTTAAAAAGGGGTCATTTGTCCAATGTCATGTATGGGAAAAGGGTCATTTAGAGAAGACAGAGACAGTGCCAAATTTTCTATTTAGTCTATTTACTCAGTTGGTGGAATCACTGATGTGTACGGACTCTCGCGAAGGAATTGTAGGCACAACCAGGGCCAAAGTAAAAATCACCTTTCTCTTACTTATGGCCATGAGGTCACTGTGATGCCTCTTGACACTTTGAACTGTATTCTTATCGAAGTGGCAAATAAGTGGATTTGGATAAGTGGACTTTGAGTAATGGCAGGAGACTCTGTGTGATGCAAATGTTCTACCTCACTCTGGCTGATGAGACATCTTTACTGACATTTGTGTTTTCATCCAAATGCACCAAAATACACAGTGAGAGCAGCATGAAACTGATTGCATTAACTGGAAAATATACTATACATTCCCCAGGCAACGAAATGTTTCAGGCTGTATTATTTTACATGTTTTATTTATTTATTTATTTTTACAAAGGCTTCTATGGACGTGGAGAATCATTTTATATGTTGCACTGTACAAACATGTTAGTAGTTGCTTACCAAGGGAGCACTCTGTCATATCAAAGGACACCCTGTAGGGCCTTTAACTCAAGAGTAGGAAGGCTCGCGGAAGAGTTTTAGAGGAGAAATCACGATGGTATAGCAGATTTCCAAAGGCAAACTAAGCAGTTTTTGCGGATATGAGAACACCGTCTGTCGTCTGAATGTGAACAAGGGAGCGCAGCCCAGCTGAAATTCCAAGATGGTACAATTGCCCTCAGCAAGTAGCTGCATCAACTCTCCCTTCAGAACTTGAAAGGCCTGCTGGTCCTCTCTCATGTCTCCTGTCATCACTGTAGTCCACACTGGCAGGGGGTCCCCTCTACATCCATGTCATTTGCTCAGCACGATGCTTTTCTACCCTCGACTCTTGTTTTCCTTCTCTTTCTGACCAGCAGCACACTAAAAGATGGAGGTGGGGGTGAGGAGACAGACAGCGGCTCCTCCCATGTCATTTTCTTTTTTTGATCAATTTTGAAAGGTCATAAATACTGCCAAAGCTATGCCAAACTACAATAAGCAGCCATTAATTGGACTAAATATTAAGTTTTACTGTGCTGTCAGTTAGAACAAATTGAATTTTTACATTGCTACATTGTCTGTGGCTTTTCATAGACTGGTTTATTTAAAAGGCCTGATTGTGTTGAGGCATATAATTCAAAACTTGTGATACTATACGATACTTGTGCACTTTCGGACTGAAAGAAGTCGCTGCCCAAAGCACATTAAGTTTTTAGAAACAAACCATATGATTTATGAGATGGTCAACATTAATTTAACTTATCCATAATTGGAACTTTATGTACGTTATTGATATGTTAATAATACTGATAACATGTCATCAATCTGTGCCATATGAAAACAGCCAGATTTAGAAAAAAGTGAAACTCATACCTCTAACTATACCACTAATCACTTTTTTAATAAAGAGTTACAATTGATGAAAATGATTTCCGAACATTAATGACCTAATACTAAAATTACACTTTTAATTAAACCTGCACTCAAAATAGAGTGCACTCCACATGCAGCATGAGTGTAATGACTAAAATGACCAACTCTGATTAATTGGACATCCTAGCCAGAAGTGACAGGAGATCAGGAGTTCAAATTTTTGTTCAGCTGGATATCAAAAATCATGTCATAGAAGTCAACAAAAAAAGTAGTCTGCCAGGTCACTGTGTCAGCTCTGCATTTGAGATTGCTGTATTACAAAGATATCACATATTATTAACCCACTGACATTATTACTATAGAAAATCCAAAAAGTAATTGATTTTAAAATTTGTGTAAATTGCTAATAGTCAACTCACATGGTGGCAAACAGTCTCACATTTCACCCATGTCAATTTAAAATTCTTCCAATTACAATCCTTTCCCTTTTAGGAGAGTGATGTAAACATCTTTGTGCTTCTCTGCCTTTTTCAGATCTCAACCCCATTTTCTTCTTACTTCTGTCAATGTTCTTACAAGGCAATCATGGAAAAAAAAAGTCAAAGAGGTAAGAATGGTTATATAATGTGGCATCGCACAAGGATTTGTCTCAGCTGACTGCGGACAAGACTTGCTGTTCCTTCCTTTCAACATTAGCATAATCTCCTGAGATCCATCTGACCCAATGCAGTGCCCTCTCATCTATAGAACAGCTCTGAGAAATGACTGTGTGCTTTGATGGTTGAGATTATTGAGCGTGCCAATTGGTATTTTTTTCGCTCTAATGTATGGTAGATGGTGCTTAAAATAAATGTGTTTTAAACTTGACAATAATGGAGATATTTGCACCGAGCCCACCGAGATACCCCAGCCCTCTCTCTCCTTCTCTGTGATTGTGAAACGAAAATGTCAGAATTTTGATAATACTTGACCTCATTTACATACATTGTACCTTGATACGAGACACAGACTGTCTTCTCAGCATTTAAATTTCTTAAGTGTACTGGGTGGAACCAGACCTCTGCAAGCTGCTTTGTCTTTCCCACCATATGGCATCTTGACAGTGTTTTCCTCACTAATTAGTCTTTAACACATATGCCAAGTCCAAATGACTGTAATGTCAAGGATGCACTGAGGATCCTTGGTGCATCTGAAATGAGTTGCCATATATTAACAAAGAAAAAAAAACCCACTGAACTCTAGTTACAGGTGCTACACAAATATTGACTAATTTTAATTTACATTTGAATCCTTCCACTGTGGGCAGTAACTGTAATTGAATACCAGGGATCAGTGAAAGCTGTTTGTGATGGATATAAGCCAGCACCTTCAAAGATCTGTGCTGCGGGTGCCAAAGATCCTTTAAGAAAGATGGTCTCCTCTTGGCAGATCGAACGACTCAGTCTCTCTGAGGGGACACGGGGTGCATACTTGAGTTAATTTCGCTTCTTCCAAGAACAATTATGTTGTTGAAGCTGTTGTGCAATGTATGTAAAGCCACAAGTCCCTCAAGCTAAACCACAAAAGATGTGCGGCTTGGCTACACACACAAAAACACACACACACGCACACACACACACACACACACACACACACACACACACGAAATATTTTGGGTTTTAAGTAACTTAAAAAGCAAGAATCAAACTATATATTACACTATCCATAGGTAGTTATGAAATACATCATCTCAATCTAAACTTCTCATCGGTAAATATTTCTAGAAGGAAACACCCTCTCACAATTGCTTTTACTGTAATAGTTGCAAATATATACTACATTTGTGTAGCGATGCACCATCGAGTGAACTGTTCTCTTGGATGTTGCATGGTCTCTATATTTCCTTTAACACTGCAGGAGCAAGAGAAGCTGTGCACTCGACATGAGTGGACTTTGCTGCAAAAGAGAAAAAAAAAGAAGCAGTTGGACGCTCTCCTTGCTAATGTGAGTTTTCTTCAGAATATATTCACTAAACAGTGCTCGGGTTGCTTCTCATTTTGAGTTTCATTTTCTCCACACCACATTCTGCGGCTTTGTCTTATTGTTCTTCGCACTGCACTTTCCAGTACTTGAAAATTGTCTGAGCACTCACATTCTCAGCAACAAATTGCTGAAATGGAGATCTTCTTCCTGTCAAAAGCGTTCTTTTACACCAAATCCTTAGAATAAAATTAACATAATGGTCATGTTAGGGAAGAGCACAGGCTTACCAGACTCGTGTCACAGTCACAAAATATCCAGTGTTAAACTGATTGGTTGTTAAGGGTGTCTTGGTGGAGTTTCTTCAGCCTGAGATGATTTGAGAGATCTTTCATGCTGACTGACCTGGATAAAGCCGTTTTCAATACAAATATCTCACTCAAAAAAATCACTAGCTAGCCCCGAGATCATAAGCTGAATCCGCTTATCATTTTTTAGACCATCTGATGTGCAAACAAATGGGTAACTGGAGGATAATGATATCCTTGTCATACCCATACATTCCATTTAAAGCAACAATTGATTACATCTTAGATCTAAGAGTACACATTTTCATTTTATTTCTCTTTCTCCAGAGTAGACCAATGATTCAATGGACATTTAAACAAGACAGCATGCAGTTCTGATACTGATCAAATCTATCAAGCAGGAAAGGAAACATCATTTCTTGTTGCATGTTGCAGGTTGGGTGTTTACGCTGCATGTGAACTTTATCTTTGATAAAACCTTTCCCCAAACAGTGTAAGATCCAAATGTTAATCTCTGTAAAAAAAACACTTCTGTGACACATTTAGTTATGCAAAGAATTGTGAAATACGACCGCGTTTCTCGTTTGTGTGTTTGACTTGTAAAAGCAAGATATGGAATAATTAGAATGTGAATGACAAAAAAAAAAAAATCTAGCATACTGTGTCTTAAAGAAATCAATCTGTATATCGGAATTTGTGTGCATGTGATTTCTTTGTGGACAGTTAATCAGTCTTCTGTCAAGCTAAACGTCACTCGGTTAGGAAATAAAAAATGTTCATAAAGAACATAGAATTGAATATTATAGAGAGAACATTTACACATGTGTACAGTTTTTACTGAATGAGTGGGAAAGACAAGAAAACTCTCGATCAAGGTGCTCACCCAACAGGTCTATTGTCTTACCCAGATAAAGTCCCCTCCACTTACAACACACATGTATGCAAAATATTTTCCACCCAGTTTCTTGTTTTATAAAGAAACTGCTTAAAATATATTTGGCTGAGCTAGTTAGTTGACTGATAGTAATAGTAGGATGGCTTTTTTCTCACTAGGAAAAAAAGAATTATTTTTATCAGTCTAATACAGAAGCCTGCAACCTCAATTTTGCACTCTCTGTTACATCTTCTCTATGTATTATCTTCACTATAATTAAAAATTAATCTAAGCGCTATGTAAATACTATACAGAGGCATGTTAATAAGCATACAATGTACACATCCACCTACTTCTTGTTTATAAAGTAATCCATTTTATAAATGATTCAGTATTTGTTTGAGTACTCTTTGCAGTCTTCAAAAAAATGTATGCAGATAGAGTACACTGTTGTTTTCTATGTATATTTATATTATGTATATTTAGATTTACATGCACATCTGTTTTTATGTTTATGCCCATTGTAGTTAAATATTAATGATTATCTATTTGTGTTGAGCTTTGTTGTAGTTTACTTAAACTGCATTTCTATTTCATCATCTTGTAACTTGTACTTGGAGCTATGTGTAATCACACTGAGAGCAATGAAAAGGCAGAGTCAGATTGTATGTGCACACTTGGCCAATATAGCCGATTATGATTATGATTCAGACCACGATGAGCATTTACGGTTTGTAAATATTTCACATGGAGGTTTATTTGGGAGTAGCCACAGGAACAGATTGAAAGAAACCGATTGGTTAAATGATTTGGAAGTAATAATAGGCCTGTGTGAGGAGTGCTGGGGTGATGCGGCCTTCCTGGGTGAACTTTTACCATAAAGCTTCATTACTTTTGGTCACTGAGCAGACAGATTAAAAGAGGCATACAGAGTGCCCGCCTGTGTGTTTATGTGGACGCCCAGGTCCATGAGTCAGATTGGCTCATCATGAATAAAAGGATTGTTCTGTCGCATTACAACTTTGGATCTGGCCATCATCGCAACAATGAACTCTCTGATGAGGCAAGAGATTGTCATCAAGCCGAAAGTTTAGCCAGACAGTTTTCTAACCTTTGCCCTGCAGGTCAAAGTTACACCATGAAGTCAGACTGAGGACTGTGATAATAATTACAGTGTCTAAGACTGATAAAGTGCAGCTTCAGCAGCCCCATTTCAATTCCATCTTGGTGACTTGACTAGATTGATCTTTGTTTTTGATAACGGCGCCGTCTCATCTGCGATTTGCATGCTGTCTGGTGGCCCCGAATGAGCTGAACAAGCAAAGGGAAGGGGTAACTTACATTAATCAATGCTGACAATATAGTCAAGACCTATTTGAGAATTAAAACAACCTTGCACGCTTCATTTCGCCTTGACCAAACATAATTTCACCAGGACCAGGGTACAATTCAAAAAATGGTCCACCAGGCACCCGTTGTGTTTGACCATAACACATGCAAAACAGCGATGCCTGCAAGTGACTTAAATAAGAGGGTTGGAGTTGGAAGGAAATCAGAAAAAGAAATAGCATGGGAAAAAAAGCACTTCCACATCTGCCCTCAGTTTCGGCTTTGGACATGCCCTATCTATAATGACACTCACAGTTCGCAGTAATCAAAATCTCACTTTGAAGAGAGACAGGTGAGAGGGTTAGAGAGGAAGTGTGAGACAGGCATGACGAGGAGAGTCCAGGGTAGAAACTGTTTATTGACCACACAAGTGAGTGACAACTTTGTGTTAGTGTAGAGTCCACTTGGTGAATGTTAAAAAAACACTTACACTTCCTACACTTAAATAGTAGGACAAAAAATTATTTTTCATCTTAAGGCTTCTCTGACTTGTTTAGAGATTCTGACCGTCAGGCTCCTCTATATACTGTGAATCCATTAACAGAATCAAGTCAAAGTTTGACTTGACTTTG
>JAOXYL010000001.1:9315659-9336822 GCA_028564955.1 Terapon puta | reverse complement strand
AGTCATTTTTTACTTATAAATCAAAACTCCATGTACCCCTGCTCTTCTATGAGTGAGTGTTTGAGGTTTGCTCTTTCACACATCTTTGCCTAATCAATACCTTGCTGTTTGCAGCATCTCAAATATTTCCAGCGCTGCGCAGACACATTGTAGCTCATCTTATCATTGATATATCTCCAATTTAATATTGTCTCTGAAATACATGCAAAAACTGTCTTCTGACAGGGGATTACCCTTGGGGAGTGAGGCTAATAGAAGTGTCTGAACCCACTACTCGTTAACATTCTCAGGAGTAGTGTAAACAGCAACTTAAATGGGATTTTAAAATGCTAATTGCAAGGATCTATCTAGCAATGAGATGATACGTTGCTTGATGTTTTACCAGTGTAAATAGCGCCTGAGGCTAGACAGTTTGCACATTTTTCATCAGTACTTGTGGTAGAAGGATATAAAAGGATAAATTTAATAATTTCATTTTCTATGCCTCAAGTAGCCACCCGATAGTATAATAAATCAATAGCATTTCCATGAATACTAATTGTGGTTGGAGGGATAGTTGGTGTAGCCGATAGGTGGGAATTTGATCAGTTCTGTAAAACCAGCCAGCCGAGGCCTCTGTCTCTCCTGCAATGCCCCACAGAGACTGACTGCAACCCCTTTGAAGTTGAGGTGCAAAATCAATTGAACACGTCTGGGAGTAAATGAACTTGTTTGGAGCTTAATTTCCAATGGCTGAAGGCTTTCCACCAAGTTATTTATGGAAACAGGTGGGCCATTCTCTTTCCTCCTTTTAAGGATATGTATTTCATGGCTAGGCATTGGATGGCCTCTCCAGAATTTTAAATTTGAACTAAATCGGTAAATCTCTTAAAAATATAAATGTTATTCCAAGGAACAGGCCATGCCTTTAGCAGCTAAACAAATCTAGTTGGTGCTACTTTATATTTGTGCTTCTAATCAAGACCTAATTGATGGCTTCATTTGGCATTATATGCTCAGGTCGACTAGCCTCCTTTGTCCATTTGTGTAATAATTACTTGACTTTGTTTTTAGCTATACCACCACCCGAAGTGGTCATCATCATTTTCCTCACCATAAGATAAGATATAAGAAATTGTTTTAGAAGTCCTCTTAAGGTTACCAGTCTATTAAGTAAACTCCTTTGGACTTATTTGAGAATGCTTTAAAAATTAAACTACATTCTTGGGTCTACCATCTTAGTTTTATAATAATTTCTCCTTTTTATGTCATCTATGCTTGTTTTATCCTTGATGTGGTTTTTGATCAAAGCAAGATGTCTACTGGGTCGCTGCCCTTGGGGCACTCACAGTGAATTCTGATTTCAACTTCAATATGAAAATATTAAATAACTCTAACCTTTTACATTATTGTAGATGCTCAGTGTAGTTCTCTCTGGAAAGAGAAAATGTTATCTTTGGGTTGAAAGTATAAGCATTTGTTTATTTATATGTATGACTTTCTATTGACCTGAAAATTAAACAAAATTAACAAAAGATTACACCTTATTTTGCATCTCTTTTTTAGGCCTACATTTTTCTTTATTAATAGAAATGTCTTCCTCAGACTCATTCTCGTTATTTCTGATTTCTTTAACATGCCAAAAAAGGTGTTTTTGGTCATAATTACTTACATGCCCGTAAACTTCCTTTTGTAACATTAGACCATCTACACTCGTCTCATACAATCTCAAAAGAGTTGATAATGGACCACTGTTCTTTGACCACAAAAAGGCAAATGAAACAGCAGCCTGAGAAAAGAGAAATAAAAAAGTAACTTGATTAGAGGAAAAAGGAATCAGTAAGACGGAAGAAAGTCTAAGCTCTTTAACTGGTGCTCCTTTGCATATAAATGAGAGATTAGGCAGAAACTATATCTTACTGCCCGTTAGAATACATATGCCTAATTACAATATATTCATAAAGTGAGAGTGTAATTTCCACAAAGGAGATTACAAACGAAGCACAAGGTCAGGAAAAGCCCTTTCTGTTCTGCGCATACCATTAGGATGATGATGCTGATGCTGCACAGAAAATGACTCGTGCTCATTGGTTCTTCTCTGAGATTATGATTTTTAGACTAAGTGTAAAGATAGGATAAAAGGGAGAGGACTAAGTATGAATGAGTTATACCTTAATAATGTTAATGAATAGATGGCAAGAAGGGACACAGTTCATTCGAACTTTGCAAACCCATTCCTGTTTGAGCAGCAACGGAGGGCTAACCTTGACTTATCTAAATAATAATCATCTCCCTATTTATGAAAATCAATGGCAGTCTAATTTTTATGTTTTAATTTTCTCCCAGTCCTTTAAAGATTTATTTTCCTGTATAATTTTGGAAACTGAAACAATATTTGGATTTGTCTCATTTAAAATGGTTCTTTTTGCAGTGGCCTGCGTAGAAAAATGAAAAAAAAATCTTCTCAATTAAATGTCCTTTGAGGACTGACAAAACAAGAAATTAACCAGATGTTCAGATAACATGTCTCTGGTGCACGCAATCTTACATGGATGATCAGGCTCCTAATCAAGTCCCTGCATGTTCCACCTTCCTACTGTGTTGTGTATGAAAAGCTGAATGCAAGAGATTTACAGTCTAAAGTGAAGGCTTTAAAGCTCATTTTTGGAGACTCTGAACGAGTCCCTTAACGGTCACCAATAAAGCCACTGTCAACTTCTGACCATCTGTCAGTAAAATAGTTTCTCTGAAATCCCCCCTGTTGCCTTTAAATTTAAAGCTTGTTTGTAAAAGAAGATCACTCATAATTTTTCAAGCACTGTGGTCTATTCTAACATACATATTCACTGTCATTGTATGTGAAAGTTCAATCACCACTGCAACAGTTTCATACAATGTCAAAGACTAAATCAGATGAAATAAAATGTGAGGAGTCTTGAATACATTTTCTATGGTAAAATTGCACTGAAACTTACAACATTAAGATTTAAACCAGTTTATCTTTTGGCCTTTTGTAGGAAAGAATAGTGGGATTACATGTTAAAATCAGAAAACATGAACAATGTTATATCTGAATCAGCTTTATTTGAATTTTAACTTTTTTTTTGTTCTCGCAATATTACACACATTTCAGAGGGCATTTTTTCTCAGGAAGATGAAATAGACATACAGAAATAAAAATTAAGCTCAACTAAGAACATTTAGCTGTACAAGTCTGTAAGTGCTTCAGGTGCAAGTGAATTAGAACAGGAAAAACCCTGTTTTATTTATGTAACTACAGGGTAATAGTAGGTGATAAATAAACTATATTGCAATGCCTCACCTGTGTCTAACTCATGCACAGACAAAGCACACACAGTACATGTACACACATCAATCCAATCACATGTGCACACACAGACATACTCAATCATACGTAATCCCATGATTCAATGCTGTGGCTTCCACATGTATTGAATCTTAATTTATCAATCTTCTCCCAATCAAATGTCACTGAGAAAGTCGCTGCAAATTCCTTGTCCAATTATTAGCATGTGAATGACTAAAAGCTCTTATTTCTGGTAATGCTCAACTGCAGTCTTTTCATTAAAATTTTAATGGAAATCGCTTATCTCGGTCCTGTCTCTCAGGTGTTCAAAGGACCTTACCTTAAATAAAATAATCCCCAAAGCCAGCACAATTACAGCTAATTCCATTTTAATTCAGTCAAAAGGTGGCTTGACAGCGAGCATTTTATAAAGTCTGTAGGTGGTAAAAATTAAATTTTGGTTTCAATTATAGGGACCAATCTTGATTAGCGCTAAATAGCTCATAAAGGAAAACATGTATACCATCAAAGTGCTTGGTAATAGAATAATTATACTAGGAATGAAATATTCTCTGATTCAGTAATGCAGTTATAACAACAATTTGTAGATTGCTCTTTGCCTGTAGATGAAACATTATTGAGATAGAGTGATTACTATTTCATAATTTCATTATTATCATTTCAAGTTTCAATAAGAATGCATTTTAGATGACCAAGCTTTTTCATACCACAAGCAATGCATTTGAAATCTTGCTGCTTATATTCATGTATCATAACTCCCTTAACCCTTCATTATCGATCTGTCTTCTAACTCTTAGGTCATTGGCTTTGAAAAGCAATTTTATTTACATTTAAATCACTTTCATGACCATAGACTCAACTGTAAAGAGATAATTTAATAGCATTATGCTGGAGCTGCGTAAATGCAAAGATTATTTAAAAAAAATGCTGGCATAATTTGTGAGATTATGGCGCAATATTATGTACCTGGACTTTTTACTGCAAGTTAGATGCAACATTTCGTTTACGAGGATAGATATGTACTTTTTTATTAATTCAATTATTGCCAATGCTCAAGGGCCTGTCTCAGTGATTTACTGCAGTTTAATTGGAATCACTCAAGATCATTGAAAGGAGTAAATCATTTTCTTTATGGCTCTCTAGTTTAACGTCCATATCCTGTTTAATAGGAATGTTTTTTGGGTTCTTTCTCAGAAATTTCTGGCCCATTTTCTCTTTTGACTTATTTAATCCCACTTCTGTGTGGAGTTTGCATGTCTCCCTGTGTTCTCCTTGGCCACCCTCGCCTTCCTCCCATAATCCAAAGACATGTAAGTTGTGATAACTGGCAATTCTAAATAAAATAGGTGTGAATGTGAGTGTAAGCTTTTGTGTGTCTCTCTGTCAGCCCAGCGATTGAATGGTATCTTGTCCGGGGTCTACCCTGCCTCTTGCCCAATGACAGCTGGGACAGGCACCAGCACTTCTGCGACCCTGTGAGTCAGGACAAGCAGTAAAGATAATGGATGGATGAATGGATGGATTTTTTTTGTTAGTTGTATCCATTAATAAAAATGAATCAGAGTTATATGTTGCATCCATGTGTCATCAGGTGTGAACTAATGTAAATGATTAGGCCAATTACAAAGGTAGCCCATGTGCAAACAGAAAAACAAAATTTAAATTCTTATACTGCTACAGATTCTTGGTTTCAACTTTATTGAGCATTTGAGTACATTTGGTAAATCAGTGCATTAAAGCTACGTTGGTAGGACAGAGAGGAGAGTGAAAGAGTGGGAGAGAGGTACCTTTCCCTCCATCTCCAATTCTTTGTTCTCAGCTTGCATTTATCACTGGTCTTCTTCTGTTTATCTGTATTTTTTCATGTAAGCTTTTGTTGGCAAAAGAGGGATAAATTATTTTGTCACTGTGTCTGCTGTGACTGACAATTTTCCAGGTACTGTTCCTGGTTCTGATTGGCTGTTGTGATTGCACCATGAATTTTTGCAAATGCCATTCTGAGCCATAGGCTGAATAAGAGGACCTGATTTTTGTAACAGTTTTGATAAGGCAAAATTTATCTTTAATAGCCTTAAGGTACAAGATGGGGCACATGTCCACAACATCTTATAGATTTAAATGAACATATGATGAATACTGAAACATAGTAGCAATATATATGAACATATGGCATAAAAGGTAAACACAAATAAAATAAAAAACAACAAACAAAAAGTGTGTAAAAGAAAAAAAAATATTTAGGCATCTCAAAAAGTTATTATTCTTTACTTTTTGGCATTATTTCTATATCTATGTCTGTTGTTAGCTTTGTTCCAGTAAGGTAAGACTGATCAAACCAGAAACCAACACATTGTTCTTGACTGCTTCAAGTGACTGAGAGCAGTGTCTCAGTCATTACAAGGCACCACAGAGAAGGCAATAACAAGTGAGAAACAAACTGGTCTGCAACCTTTTCCAGCACACTGTATTTAAAGACAGCTGGTGTTGACAAGAATCCTTTCAAGATTGCCTCAGTAGACAGGTATGAGTCTTGTGTCTCTGCCTGGGTTTCTCCTTTCTTGTGTACAGATTTACTAGCGACTACAGAGGTTAATCAACAATGCTTCTTTGGCTCCCTCTCTTTCATCTCCGCCCGCTTTTCAGAGCTCAGGCCTCATCTGGAGGGAATATTGGCAGAGTGTTTGTTCCTTGATTGGCTTTGGGGGAGCGATCCATACAGATGTGTCTGTTGTGCCTATGTGGATCAGGTTTCTGGAAGAGCCAAGACAGACCGAAGCCATCAGATCTTTCTCTAAATGGCCTGCGGGTCCAGGGAATGGCTCTCCCCAAAACATGGAGTGATCATTGATCCTCAGAAAGGCATTAACTCTTGATGAAACAGCCAAGCCTCGCCATCAGCAGTTTCATGAATTGTTTGATTTTAAATATTTTTTTTCATGTAGCAGAGGAAGTAATGTCTAACCTAGGGTAAGAAAGGGTAAGAATGAGGCACATTCTCTGTTGTGCAAATAAATGAATAAATGTATTACTTTACATAAGTAATACATTTAGTTGCACATTGCACATAAAAATACACAATCTTATCATGACCTATTAACTAGCTGCACCAGTACCAGTTGAGTACCAGTGCAAAAACATAACCAGCAGTGAAATATGGCAAAACACCACAAAAAATAGAGCAAGAAATATCTGACACAATTAAAGGCAATAAAATAAACACAATCTATGTAATAATGATAGAACAGCAGTTACCCTCTAGCCTAAGTATTGTCTGTGTAATGACCAAAATAATTTGCCTTTAGATGTTTCTGAGGCAAGTTTCCTGTCATTACAGCAATAATTCAGACATGCCATATAATCTGGGTCATGGCGGCTGTAATTTGTATACAGTTGAAATAACTTCTAAGGTGATGAACGATTTCACTGGTAGACAGTAATGTCACAATGGTTGAAGATGTATTTGCTGTTGGAAGATGAGCACTAGTTTGGATGAACTGGAAATGAGCCATGGAAACTTGGCTCAGGTTTTCGCACAAGCACTGCAGTAGTCCAGGCGTGACGATACAACAGCATGAATAATTTTCCCGGCATCTTGAAATGGCAGGGCAAGCTTTGTTTTGGCAACAACAACAAAAAAAATACAAATTAACCAGCATTTAACCATATGTTTTCAAAGTGACTTTTGTCAGTCGGTAGATTGTAGATGAATTTATTAATTAAATTTAAATGATTTCCTGAATTTAATGGATGCCGTATCCTCACCACCCATACACAAAGCAGTGGCCTAATTTTATTAAATGAACTACAAGTATATAGACAGGTGATCTGATGTCGAGATTAAATTCATAAATAGGAGTCTATGGTCTCTAAGTTAGCATAGGTTCTGGAGCAGGATAGCACATAATGAAAGCACAGTCTGTCAGTTGCAAATATTCCTGACAAAAGATTATAAAAAGCAACTGAGGTTGAGAAAAAAAGAAGAGAAAAAAAAACATTTTATTTAATAAGAAGCTGAATTTAGTCCCCCACCCATTTCAACAAGCCCACTAAAACATGGCCATTAAAACCCCAAATGTTTTCTCCATAGAGGACACCTACAGGACAACATAGAAACAGCAGTGCCCAACCCACAATGCCCCATCGCCCTGCCCGTCTCATACAGACGCAGCTACTCACATATCCAAGCAGAGTCTGCCTGAGGTCTCTACTGTTGTGTAAGTAGCACTCTTGGCTTCAATCGTCTATCGGCCAGCTGGGTGTCCTCGGTATCGGCAGTCGGTTCTTATGTTTACATTGCACGCTCCTCCACATTCTCTCTCAGCTTGTGTGCCTTCCTCCATGCTGCCCCCTCGCTCCGCTCACGTCTGCTGGATACCTTCCTGTCTCTCGCCCAACCATGCCGTTGATCCGTCACTCCTGTTCAGGCCGGCTTTGAAAACCATCTCAACTCAGAGAATCTGAAAAGAAACTAATTGGAGTGAATGCAATAACAACCAAAACACGTGAATAAGAATAACAATGGCAAAACTTTGGGCCTTGACACACGAGATGCACTGCTGTTTGCGTCGCTTTTCCCACCTACTCTCACTTTTGGTTTCTTTTCTTGTCTCCTGACCTGAACAACTATGTTTTATTCTGAACTCAACTTTGTAGTTGCACATGAAATCAAGAAAATATTCATGTGTTTCATTTGAATTAATTTCAAGTATAATTAACTCGAATTTCAACAAGATTAAGAGTTAACAACCACAGAAGCAGCACTTGGCAGTTGTGGTTGTGACAAGTATAACACACTGAGTTAACATTTATACATTGCGCGCACACACACACACACACACACGCATTTATTCTCCTCAATCATGATTTTTTTTGCAGTCAATATAAAGGGAATATCGATCTAGTAGAGTTTGGTTTATTCATTTTAAGAATGCTGTTTATCCGTTTTTGTAAATGATCTTCTCAAATGTAATCAGCCGAGGTATTTATTGCCCACTTTAAACAGATATGGATTATTTTAATCAACGTTTATGAAACAATCTCAAGTTTTGCAATGTAAGCATATGTGTCTAAATGACTATTAGATCTGATGCCAGGAAGTTTACAGAGGATGATTCCCTGTCGTGACCTTGTTGGTTTTCTGCCTTTTACCCTTGCACCAACTGCAACTTGACATTTGCTGTTTTATTTTGGTGAAATGACTCGACAACTCTTGAAAGGAAAGATGAAACTTGGTTCACACGTCCATGTCGCCCTCAGGATGAGTTGTACTTTTCATCCAGCGCCATCGTCGGATCACCGTTTTATTTTTATCTATTCCTAATGGCAATTCCGACAGCCCCAGTTGCCCTTTGCGTTTAGTGGTATGTTAGCGCGTTAATCTGAGATGATAAACATTGTCAGCATTGCACCTCATTTACATCATGTTAGCCCTGTCATTTTGAGCATGTTAAGATGATGATGTTAGTGTTTAGCTCAGCCTCACAGTGCCACTAGCATGGCTGGAAATGCCTCGTCTTGTTTATCAGATCTTTTGGTACAAACAGTGGTTGTTGAATCTTTTTCTTAAGAGGCCCTCAGTATTCACTCAACTGTTTTGACCTACAGTATTTCACAGTGACCTCCGGGAATGTAATAACTCAAATGATTCAGATTTGTGGTATAAGGTCATAGTAAGAGGAGCCGGCCAAGGTACAATTTCTCCTGACAGACTCTTAATCTGTCATAGTTATTGCTGTGGGTATTGCATGACAGTTCATGTTCCCTCATCATCTTCTCTGCTGACCTTCATGTTTCATTTGGTCAGTCTCCTCTTCCTCAGGGCGTGTAATATTAATATATTGTCCTGCTGTTTATTTAAATGGAGAACATTAAGTTCAGCTTTTTGGACAAAGATGCATAGGCCTTAGTGTCATCCGCGATAGTGTCTGGGGGGCTTATGTTGTGTGCAGTCAGACATCTGTAAAGGTTGTGCTGTCAGTTCTGTACAAGACAATGCACCCAGATCTAAAGAACATTACTGCAACTCTCATTTTCCATTTTTAAACTGATTTCCATGGTCCTGCACAATCATCTATTGTTAAAGGCCAGAACAAACCATTTCCGTTTTATTCTGACTTCATGAGATGGCTGAAAATGCTAATTTGAAGAGGCATCCATACAATGCACTTGTGTTTTCTCCTTATTTTACAGACTGTTTTTGGCTAAAAATGAAAGACTTTTAATTTGCTGATATGAATTTGAATTATTTAATACATGCGGCTCAAAGTCACTGGTTCATTGATCTTTTTTCCAGCTTCTATGGTTTTATATACATGACTTTTTATGTGACATTCACTTCTGCTAAATGATCAAGGCAATAAAATACAACTTGTAACATGAAAGTGTTATAAAATGAATACAATTCATAAGGTTTGGCTTCATGCAGGCATAAATCTACTACTCTTGTTGCAGCTTATATGTTGCACAACAATCTATATTTGAATCTCTTTAAATTGCCTCAGATCATTTCCAAACCCGACAAATTTCAGTGCCTAACTTAGACACATGTGTCATACAGTATAGCAACGCAAATACCTACTACTGTATGTGAGTGCAAGGGAGAACTATCTGGTCAAGGAAGACAGCTTGGGTTACTTAGCTTCAGGCAGCACAACTCTTACCTTCTTCTGACTGCGATCTACAGAGAAACTCAGCCTTTTTAAAACTCCACTGTAACCAGTTTTAGATCTTGGCCTCCCACAGAGCACCTCTTCCAGTGAGCCAAACAGGAATCCCTCCTGGCTGAAGATGCTTAGGCTCACCAGGCCACAGGGTCCATCAGACTGGTTGAGATCCAAACTGAATTCTTCTGCATTCATTAAGCGAAATGAAACCTACTGAAGTCTTGCATTAGACTAACATTAATTTCTGGTCTTATTATCTTCAAATATGGCCTTCAAAATATGTATATGGTGCTGTTTCTGTCTACTGTATCTTTGTGGAGCGTTGTCTCTTCTTCTGTCTGAAGTGCATGCCTTCTCTGTGACTGATTCCCCGCTGAACATTCACTCGGTTCCACTTTGTGCACGGAGGCTTCCCTGAGAAAAAATATTCTCAAAGCCATATAAAAAGGAAATGCGATTGGGAACCTTTTTTTCTTGGTTGTGGCGTGACACTAATTTACTTCCCCTCACACTTCCAAGGCAATTAGCTTTGAAGCTTCTCAGAAACTATTCTTGCCCAAGTCGATAGCTAGCATGGCAAATAAGAATTTAAGCAGGTCCATTGGGCGACAGCTGATAAATATATCAAATGAGGTTACAGTGAGAAAGAGAAACCTAAAAGAATAAAGAAAATAATTACATTGCCAGTTATGCTGGGTGCCTGGCCCTTCATTACTGGCCAGTGGTAGCATGCAAATTCTCTGCTGATTGCCCGTGAGTAGATGAACACAACACTGCAATGTTATCCAAACATCTGTTGAAGAATGATGTTGAACACTGGGCAGATGAAACCATGTGCTGATTGCTAATTTATCATCATGACTGAACCTTTGTGTTGTGAAGTCCGCATGCGTGAGCGCCAGTTGGATTGACCACGCATCATCAAGCTTTCGGTGCACCAGGTTAGACGATAACACACATTCATTTTAAGATTCGGAAAAGTTATTCTCTCAATCAGCCAATGACAATGAGTAATATGATTACATTGTTGCTGTTCTGACCGAGTTTTCTGGCTTTCAACTTTTTCTTCTCATTGACAAAACTCAGCTGAAATAAACAGGCCTCCATCGGGAAAGAAATGAGCCACTTTCCTTCTTGCACCAATCAGTATTTAGCAATATTTGAATCAGAATGTGATGGCAGTGGGTGGGATGTTTCATTACTGTCAGTCAACTCTGATTAAATCATACAAAGTCCTCATTAAGCTAATTAGCTCAGTGTTTGAGTGTTAAACTTGAATATGCCATTTTTTACTTGAAATGTTAGGCACCCTATTTATTGCACAGTATATTATAGTTATAGTTATAGTATATAGATTTCAATGTGTTTGCCACTATAGGGTAGAGCAATATACATTTTGCCATGCTATACTTGAGCTTGGGACACCCTACACTTACGAGAAAATTCTTTCAAAGTTCCATCAAATTAAAAAAGAATCGTGTTATTCAAGCATCCAATCAGATCTTAAGATCACATAATAGGTGCTGAAAGAAAGCCCAGTACATTCAGAGCTTTCTTTGGATGGCTCCACTCTCTCCTTTACCATGGCAACCCCCTTCCCACTTCCTCACAATAGCCTCCTTCAGTTGCTATAGTGGAGGGTTTTAGGGAGACGTATGCTCTTACTAAGGAGATAAAATGTAAACTGGCCAGAATGTTCAAGAAGACACAGCCATATATAATATGCTTTTACCACATCTTTTGTGGTTTATATACTCTAATTTGGCATAGTTCTCATTCTCAAGACACAGTATAAAGTAAATGTTCCTGTGATGGTGAAGGATCGAGGTCTAATTCAGTGGCTATCACTTTCTTATAGGATCTATAAGATCTGGCTGTCTTACAAGGAGGAACATTGCTTCCAAAATGTGGAAAAGCTTAATTGTATCTCACGAACATGCTGTGCCCCAGAAATAAATCACTGGCTTATTTTACAATAAGGTTTTGCACCAAATGATTTAGTAAAATTGGTTCATGTGCGAAGAACACAAAACAGACACGAAACTCCTGAGGTGATCATCCTGTACACAAATTAAGCATACACATAATTAAAACATTTATTGCAGTAGCTGTATACCTGTAGAGTAGTAACAAGGATTAACTGTTTCAGTATCTGTGATGTCAAACACCCTCACGACTGACAAACATACTGCGATAAGCAAATCACTCCATCCCACTTAACTTCTTTATATTGTGACATAAATATGAAAGTGCTTTACAAACTGAATGTCTCCTTAATGCACAAATCAACTCTATTCCAACAAAATAAAATGACACAAAATGATCAAGTTAATTTTTAAAAGCTATATCTTTTAGCATGCTATTCCATTGTGTAATTTGCCTTCCATGCTGTGGAATAAAACAAACCTTTTCAGACAGTAGAATGACAAATGATCTTTCATGGTTGGCCCACTATCTGCACATGCCTTTGTGTTTTTCAGTACCAACAACTTGATTTTGTACTTTAATATCTGTGTGATTATGTCTCTAAATTTGGCAAACTTTCAATGCGTAAGGCATTTGATTATCAGGCAGGACACTCTCTGTAGCCAACATGTTCTCATTATTTGAATAAGCACAATTCAGTGTTTGAAGAAACATCATGAAGGCACAGTGATTAAAGTGTGATCTTAACCTGTGTTTTCTTATGTATGGAAAATAATAGTCTGTGTGGAAATAATATATATACATATGTCAATAAATTGCAGGTACTACTGAGGGATTGAGCTCAGTTAAATCACAATTTGAATAAAATCTATACAGTAATAAGATCAACGTTAGATAAAACATTTAGCCATTTACAAATATATTGCTATTTAATTGTACTGAACACTTTCAAAATCAGTTTATAGAGGAGAGCTTTCAGAGCTTTTCATTTTTATAATGCACATATTGAGCACTGACATCCTTCATATAAAATGTTGTTGTTTTTTTTTAAAAAAGGTTTGCCTGTGGTTTTGCAGTAAAATTATTATGAAATATGGGCAACACTGATTATATTACGGGATGAAAATTTTTAAATCAACCATAGGGTTTTTGAAATAATTAGATAAATGTTTTCTTGTTGTACAGTATGCCACATTATAGATCTTTGTCCGGTCAAACTCCCAAATCCTGATGACAAGCCATTACGATGACAACAGCCAAGAACTGCCCTAGTCACTGTGGTTATTACGGGTACATGATAGTGGTTAATAAGTCTTATTTACAAACACACAGACAATGACAGAATAAACAAGTGTCCACTAACAGTGTTATTAGATCAACACTTTCTGAAATGTAATTCCATTTTCTTTGATTGTGTCGATTAATATAGTCCTGAACAACTCAATAACAACCACACCACAAATATTTGTATATACTGGTCAGCCATGTTTTTTTTTCTTTTTTTGTCCTGTAATTTGTTTTCATTTTCTCCACTTTACGCATGTCCTTCCTCCACTTGTCCAAATCACACATGAAGTGGACAGAAAATGTTACGTGAAGAAATCCATGGAGGATCATAAAAAACTATAAAGAAAAGAAAACAAAGAGGTTTCCTCTAGAGCCATAGTAAAGTTGAATTTTAGAATTAGAGAACACAGCATAAGCACTATAGTTTTGTGGCCTACATAGTACATGTGGCTATCACACTGCAGAAGCGTCAACTGAAGTGGGGAGAGATGAAACACGAAAGAAAGCAACAAAACAGAAGAGAAGCTCAGGTGAGTCCCTTTGTCAGTTTACTGTGACCGGATGTAAGGCCGTCTCACAGTACAGAAGCCAAGTCCGTCTTATAGCTGCTGGTCCTTCGGGCTGTCTGGGCAGGAGGCTGGCTGGCAGGACTTCAGACTCACCAGTGGAATATCAGCCATGCCACTGCTGGTGAAGTGTCCCTCTCCGCTCCCAAACTGCTTCCTGTCACCAAAATGCTCTGACCGCCCACTCTCATTTTTCCAGGTTCTCGTCAGAGTATGTCCATTGAGAAGTTTGTCCTTGGGACCCCACTCCCTCTGAGACCCAAAGCTTGACACAGGTGACTTAGGCTGCTGGTATGATCCTAATGTTGGGGGCATCCAGCAGTTATCTGAATGTCCGAGGACTAGGCATTCTTGTGTGCACATCTCTGTAGCTTCCACTAGGCCACGAGGTCCAAGGGGGCCATCTAAAGGAGAGGAAAGAAAAAAACAAAACAGGTGAAAAATATATTTGGATCATGGATCATTACCTCTCTGTTATAGGATTACATAGAATAGGAGTTGCCCTCAGGTCTACCAGGCAATATTAATTCTATGTACCTGTAGAGTACATCTGAGTTGGGTCTTCTGAAGTTAAAATAGAAAAAAAAAAAAAAAAACAGTGACAAAGCGACAGTGACAAATAAGGGTCATTGTATATGCTGGCTAGTATTACTCAGATGACATCTGCCAACACATTCCTTTCTCTATACCGAAAATAAACAAACCCATCCCCAAGAAATGTTAATATAAACATTGCATTGTGAACAATAGTTCCTCGTTTGTTTTTCCTACCACTTCTGATCTTGCGATACACTACAAGTCAAGCCAGCTTAAGTATTAATAATGTTATGTTTCAACGCTTGGAGAAGATTGAGGTCTTGGTTGGGTGTGTGTCAGGATGTATATACTTTATTTTCCCTACTTTATTATGTGCATGTGCACATTTCCCATTTCTTGAAATATTTAATCAGCATACAACATGGCAGCATTTTTTTGCATTGAAAAAATAAACAAAAAAACACAAACATGGTTTAGAGGTTCAGTTGTTCTTCAGAACATGGTAACGGGAAGGAAATATGATCCAAGCGACTCTGACCGTGAAGTGTTTGTCGGTGCGAGACGAGGTGTGTTGAGTATCTCAGAAACATCTGATCTCCTGGGATTTTCATGCACAGCCGTCTCTAGAGTTTACAGAGCATGGTGCGAAAAACAACATCCAGTGAGCGGCAGTTCTGTGGGCAAAACAGCCTTCTTAATGAAAGGGGTCAGAGGAGAATGGCCACACTGGTTCAAGCTGACAGGGAGGCAACACTAACTCAGATAACCAAGCATTCTAACAGCACTGTTGCAGAGAAGCATATCTGAATGCACAACATAGCAGAATAGATGGGCTACAGCAACAGAAGACCACACCAGGTTCCATTCCTGTTGGCTAAAAACAGGAAACCAAGGCTACAGTGGATGCAGGCTTCTCAACAGTGGAAAATTTGAAACACGTCATCTGGTTTGATGAATTCTGATACCACAAAATGGCAGTTATAATTTGGGGAACACAACATGACTCCATGGATCCATCCCGCCTTGTGTCAAAGGTTCGGCCTAATGGTGGTGATCTAACAACGTAGCAAACATTTTCTCTGCACGCTAAATCACAAGCACCCCTTTATTACCATATTCTACTCATTTTCTAACTACTTCCCACAGGACAACGTGCCATGTCACAAAGCACAGGTCACTTCAAGCTGGTTCCACCAACATGACAATCAGTTCAGTATAACACCTTTGGGATTTAGTGGAACAGGAAATTTGCGGCATGAATGTGCAGTGGACAAATGTGCAACAACTGCACACCGCTATTGTGTCAGCATGGACCAACTTCTGCACCTTATGGAATCCATGTCAAGGAGGATTCAGACTGCTATGGGTAAATTAGGGACCTACCCTATATTATAAAATTGTACCATATACACATAGTGGCAACTCAGTTTATAAACAAAATCACAATCTTTCCCCAACTGTAACCAAAGTATTATTGATGTCTAAATGTAACTACATCTAGACTCACTTCACAATTTACTCGTAGAAAATAAATAGAAGTTCTAGGACACAGGGTTGAAATCATTGTACCTACAGTGGATCAAAAATGAAACTGTATACAATTGTCTCTGGATTTTTCTGACCTCTTCAGCAACTTCATTTCAATAAAGAGCAAACTTCAGATTTTGAAGTGGCCGGGGCTGGTTTCCTGTAATCATTGGGGCTCACTAGCTCACATATGAGGTATAGGTCATGTGAGTTAAGAGAGCTGAATTCAATGGACCAACCAGCGGTTTGAAAAATGAATGAGCTGTGCTTTCGGGAGCTGGAACACGTGGGGGGGAGTTATAGATCTTGAGGAGGATGAAAGGATGAATGAACTTGCTTTGAGCACTGTCATTTGAGTCTGTAGAGAAATGTGCAGTGCTCACATAATAAACTGTAAACAGACTGATCTGCATGTCAGCCTCATAATAGATGACAGTTACATTGGCCAATATTCATTAATTAATTAGGTTACCCAAAACAAGCTAATTTACGTCATGTCTCTCATCTTTCATCACTGGATCTAAAACATTTAAAGAAGAGACTGTTTCAACAGATCTCGATTTCCCACAGTTCCCAATAGTTGCTTTTAAACAAGTGAACATGATTTTTAGACGTTGGAAATTGAAGTACAACTTTGACCAACCTAATCTCTGTAGGAGGGTCCTTCCATCCCCTGCAAATCATAACAACACATGCTAGTAGTTTCTTGAGTTTAATGATGCATGTTCCCCTCTTCTGTACAGTAGAAATGACCCGAACCCCAGTCTTCTCCAACTCGTTCCCGTCATCTGGCTACTCCCCAATGGCTCACCATTCAGAACTAACAGATCAAACAAATCAAGGTACATGAAATATAATGCAATTCTGCCATTGGAATACTTCCTCTCCTTTGAGTTGTTTTTTTGTTTTTGTATTTTCTTTTAAATTAATTAATTATTTATTTATTTTTCTTTTTTTTAAGGAAGCCAAATCTGTCTGTGTTTGTATATCAAGCTTCAAAGGGGGTAATGAATTCATCTGTTTTTGTCCTAAAAGAGAAAATGATAACTATTTGTCCTAATTTGTCCCTTTGCTTCACAAAAAAAGCTAATTGGCTGGTGGGTAGGTTCTGTAATATTTCAAAGAGCTTTCTTCAAACTCCTGCCTGGACCTGTTTTTCTTCTAATTAATTCATCACTTTACTTAGACAATTTAAGAAACTTAACTTACTACAGGAGCAGGAGAAAACATTGGAGAAATGTGTTGCCAGTTTATACTCAGTCTACAGACAGTAGGTTACTTTCAGATTTAATCAGATATTATTTTGAAATGTGATGTTTTTTTATTGATATCAAAATGATAAACTTGAATAAATGGCTACTAAAGCTCCATTCAATACTGGTTTTGATAATATAGAGACTTTATGTGAACTGTTAGTGTTCTAGGTAGAAAACATTTGCACATATTTCCCACACTACCCCCAAGAAACTATAATAAGAATAAATTAAACTAAAATAAAAGACTTTAATGCTACTTCCAGTGTCAGATAATAACACTGCTTGATCAGTCTGTCTTTGAACAATCTTAAAACACAGCATTTCAAAATTCATTAGGAAAGTGATTTCTTAGGTTTGCATTTGTCAAGATTTTTCTTATTGTAAACAAACCTCATGATTTATTGTCTATTTTGCAATATGCATATTATTAACTGATCGCAGAGCTTTTAATAGAGTTGGTTCAACAATCCTCTGGTGCAGTCTCAACAAAAGATAAACATTACAAGCTTAAAAGGGTGATTGTAATTGCAGAGCTGCTGCGCTGGATTGCATTACATTGTACAAACTATTTTCTTTCATTGTGGCCACCCTGTGTACATAAAATCTACAGGCCAAAAAGTTCATGCAGCTCAATATGGCTTAGATATTTTCTTAGTGTCAATATTGTCATCATAACTCTCGTAAAGTGCCGTCATGAAGACTGCAATTATTTCCTGCCCTTGTGCTTCTCGGTGTCTTTTGACCCAAATGCAAATCCAATTATGAACTAGGGGAAAGAGAAGACAAAAAATGTTATTTTACCGACTGTTTTTTTATGACAGGGTCTTTGTGGGCCATTCATGTGTAAGACAATAGAAATTAATGCTATTCTAGCTGAATAAGAACATGTCCTCATATCCCACTAAGCCTTGCTGCCTGAACAGGGCGTTCTGGCTTTGACAGCACATTCTGATATATAATGTGAAGAAAGCTGAGGCCCGAAGAGCGAGTCAGTCACTCTTCTGCATGAATGTGGAGTCCATCACAATAACAGGCACCCATAATTGGCATGTGAGGAGTCTAACCAAGACACACATTATCATAGTTGCAAGAAGAACCACAGAGAGCAATAATACATGGTACCCGGGAGACAGCAAGATGAATTCTTCAAATAAGATTGTAGACGGGTGAGTAGACATCTGGGGAGCTGTTAGGGGAGAGAGATGGAAGAAAGGGAAGGGACTGCACACATATACATGGTGCGCAGCATTGAGCAGGGGAACTATTTACTGACCTGCCAGTGATGTGCCTTTTTGCTTTTCTCTATTGTTAGGGAAATGATTATAATGAAGGCACAATAATGGTGATGTCAGTTCTTCCAACTTTTTCATCATGGGGTGTGTGAAATGTAATATAATTAAGGCTACAAAAACATTGACTGATTTGTGAATCATGGTATATCTGCACGTAACATTAGCTGTTTCTGTATTGATTGCAGCAGAATTAGGTGACTCTAATGTCTGTATTTCATTTTTTAATGTAACAAAAGCAGAGGCAGTCATTAATCAAGGGCACTTTGTGCCAATCTACATGCAAATGGTCATGTTTATTACACCAGGGGAATAGAAAAGCACAATCAGAGGCCCAAGTGGGCAGCAGAGGATAATTTGAATCAGCCATTTTCTCTTCTAATCTGTGCATACCTGCTGTTTGAGACGATGCAGGGACAAAGCCTGGCTGAAAGACAACATAAGGTATAGAGCTGGTACTGTAGGTTTAGAATTCCCAACAATTCCCAGACAGGAAAACGTGTACCTCAGGGGATTACTTTTGTGGTGGCCATAAGACCTCTTGGAAGATTGTGGAGTAGCCTAGTTAATTAAAAATACAAATCCATATATTCAGCATGGGGGGCACTGGGTTTATCACTGTCATCTCATAACAAAGGCCTTCTCTGTAGAGTCTGCATGTTCTGCTCTAGGTTTTCTTTGGGTTCCCCAGAGCAAGTTGGCCCATTAGGCAATATAGGCTAATGCTAAGGGCGCAGTGGCCTATGTGTCAGCTCTGTAACTGGCCACTAATCCAGGGTTCACCACGCCCCTCATTGAATCTGCTCTGGGATAGGCTCCTGCCCCATTGTCCAACCAATGGACCGAAGCTGCCAATCTCAGTAAGTTGCAAAAATGTAAGAATTGCTAATGCTCTAAAAGCAAATGAGCAAAAAAGTCTAAATAAATGGCTAAAAAATGGACAGATAGTCAAGTATAGCAAGTGGTAGCCGTGCAAATAAAATCGTTCATTTCATTTTCTATACCAGCTTATCCTGAGCACACAGGGTCACAGGGGTGTTGGAGCGTATCTCAGCTATGTTTGGCGAGAGGTGGGTTACTGGACTGGATGCCAGTCAGTCACAGGCTGACTTAGAAGGACACTCACATTCACACCTACGGGCAATTTAGAGTTGCCTGTTCACCTAACCTGCATGTCTTTGGACTGTGGGAGGAAGCTGAGGACCCAGAGAGAACCCACCAGAGGGGAACATGGACCAGAACCCAGAATCCTGTAGCTGTGAGGCAACAGTGCTAACCACTACACCACTTTTTTGTACAGTTCAGTTCAGAACCTTTTTTTCTTGAAATTCCTCATAGGGGCACCGTTCACAGTAAAACTGCCCATTCACTTCTTAGCAACAGCTCAAGAATGAGGTTATCTGCTCTCCTTTACCAACCATGGAAAAGAAAAAGACAATGCTTCTGTTCCCTTCATAATAAAGGACTATGCTATACCACTCTGCAGGAGCCAAACTTCACACTTTACACACACACACACACAAAATCTAGCCTATTCAAAACCCCATCTCAGGAAACGAAATAATTCAAGCAAACGGAAAAAGCACACAACACGTTACTTGTGCCTCAATCTCTCTGTGGCTCCCTATTGATGCATATACAGATGGAGTCCTACAATTACCAGTGTGCAGGAATGTATTGGTCCATTTAATTGAAAGGACAGTGTAAGAGGCAGAACCTCCTCACATCAGTCCTTCCAAGTCTGAAAGACTTTCTCACATTGTATAAGGATGACTCCAGATTCAGTACCTGTTTATTAAGCACAGCTTGTGACCTGTCTAAACACCCACCTTGTTAGCCACTGGTGTTGCTTTGTTTACTCTTTTTGCAGTGTCACTGAATTAATTCTCTTGTGGCCTGACCTACTATTATCCAGTGTTTTCATATGCACGCAATCAATATATACACAGACACATGCTTATTTTCATCCCTTTCTCCTGCATAGCACTGCATGATAATCTTGACTATTAATAGAACTCTGTGATTTAATCTGACTTAACTTGACAGACATTGACCATCAAGGCTTATTAGTTGCTGGCTTCTTCTGATTATCTCTTGCCGAGGAATAAGCTTGTTCGCCTCATTACATTCTGACTTCCCACTCTGTAATGAGAATGACATCTCATGTCGTGTATCACCACTGCGAATGGGTTGGTGATTGAGCATATTGTCAGTGACACTGAATTTCATATTTTGATCATATACTGTACTCATTCGCCATTGCATGCACACTAACATGTCTGTACATGCAAATAGAGTAATCAAGAATCTGTCATGGCTGAAAACTGTGTGACTTGGAAAAGCCCAAGGGGTGTCAAGTGACATCCTGCTACTCCTGAAAGCTTGAAGAGCTGTGGCCTGATAAGCACCAGCATGCCATGACACTACAACTGCAGATAAGAGGCCGCTGGGCATGTACTCCATTGTCCTCCTGTGCCACAAACAAACTCGTAAATCTGAAATAGATCCTGTCTGGCCCCGTTTTCTGTTTTATGACCTTTGCATAGAGCTTCTGTTTGTGTATGATACTTTTGAAAAATATTTTATGGCAAAAACATGAATTTGAACTTTTACATGTATTTTAATATTTAAGTTTTAATGTTTCGCTATTGCAATAAATATGTCACTCAGTCATTTCTAATAGAGAATTGTTGATTTATCTTGATGAATAGAAAAGTAAAGTGTGAAAAAAATATTTGCAGTTATATGACAGTGTATAGGGAATACTGTTCTTTAACAAGCTATTTCTTGTGTGTCAGTACTGGTG
>JAOXYL010000001.1:9269531-9299399 GCA_028564955.1 Terapon puta | reverse complement strand
GGCCATCAATACCAAACGTTGCCGGACAGACCACATTGAAGCGGAGGAATACACATTTAAAGCGGGATTATTAGCTTTGCATTGTTAAAGTATCTCTGGGGATGTAAAGAACACACAAGATAAAAGATGTATGCGCGAGCTAAATTCACTACTGCTTCTCAACCCCCATCTTTTTCCTTCATTCTGCTTTGACCCAAGGCTCTCCAGTGTACGTCATATAAAGGGCTACAATATGCATCCAAACACGGCTGCCATTTCAGCCCTTTAACTGAGCTCCAAGACATTGGACATGGTTTGTTGCTGCCATGCAATAACCTGCTTTCATATTCCAGCCTCCTTTTCAATTTTAAAATCATACCAGTGTTGTGGAAAAAATTGAATTGTTCAAAATTGTTTCTATTCTGAATAGGGGATATTTAGTTGGGGGAGGGGGGGACTGAGAGAATTATGTGGCAGAGAAAACAAATGGGTTATTCCCAGTTTAAACCACACTTTTACGGCACTCTGTAAATGTTACTTAGGTTAGCATTCAGACAAAACCTTACTTTACATCTATTAAACGTTTTTGTTTTTAAATATATGTATCTATTTTTTGCCAATGTGGGAAAAGATTGAAGCTCAACTCAACAAATATTAGCACCACTACAGCACAAACAGAAAGTTAGCTTATGATACCGCTTCATATTCATACTGAATTTAGATGACTGTAAATGATGAATGCTGATGAAGCAAAGGCAACGATAGCATAGCCCTGATCGATCCGAGCTTCATCCAGAAATCAAACATTTGAAAATTAAAACAAGAATGAGGCAAAGCGAGAATTCAGACTTTTCAAAAATCAGCATCATAATGTCATCTTTCCATGTCATTTGATCCATTTATTGCAATGAAATCACCAGCCTCATCCATTTATTTTGGGATCATAGTACAGAGTGTTTATATATTGCATTCTTTTTTTATATTACACCAGCTCTGTTTTACAAAAAAAGGGGCCTTACTCTCTTTGACTGATGTTTAACTTTCCAGGACATGCTGACAAAATTTCATCAGGTCCTTTGACATGTGCAAACTGTGAGATACATTTAATTAACTTTTCTCCATAATTTTGGCAGCATGACAAATGATCTTAATGCGATAATTATCATAATAACTTCCAATTAAACTGATCCATTTTACCATATTAGCTTTGGGGGAGAAATTGTGTCTTAGCTGTTTGCACTTGTATTGTGATTGCGTTAACTACAATACAATGTGGGAGTAAGATACTGCAGAGCCCCTGAAAGGTCATCGTGCACATTTTAACTACCTTTGGGTTTCTACGCAACATTTTTGCATTATCTCACAATAAATTTAACATAATTTCACATTAAAGTTTTGTGTCCCCTCACAATATTTTTGCGTTTTCTCCCTGAACCACAGAACAGCTGGACAGGGTCCAGTCCATTTATAATACACTGCCTGTTTAGGGAAATTCTCTGCTAGAAAGGAGAGATGATGTGACACTTTACATTATGCATTTATCGCTCATTACTCCTTTCAAAAGGCTGAACTCCGACAGTATACAGCCACTGGCTGTGAGAACAGCTGCTGCTCTGTCTGGCTGTGGTGGTTGAAGCAGTTGTGGATATGGTTATTGCTCAGACTACGATGCGTTTGTGGCTGAATCTATCAACTACTCCTGTTAACATTAGCTGGGAAAGTATTGCCACACTGGATTCCAACATGCACTGTTTCTGTCTGATATGATAGATGATCACAGGAGTGCAAGAATAGAGTAGCTGCAATACAATGCTCAGCCAGCACAACCATGTCACTGCACACGTACAACACCTGCATGTATTACATCTAATATAAGCTAATGTATCACAGCCACAGCTCCAGTCACAATCACAGCAACAGTCAGAGCTTTGCCGACCCGATGGCTATCGTTAAAGAAGCTACAGTCTGTCTCAATCAGCAGTTGCCGAGAGAGCTAGGCTAACTCCACGACTTATCTATCCAGCTGCAACAGTACAGACTTGTGCCTGAGCCAGCCACAGATGAGGGTGTGCCCACACGCACTGTGGTCACAACCAGCGGCAGTCTACTACATAATACATAATACTGTATCTATCTATAATACAGCTCTGCCTTTCTCTGTGGATCAGAGGGAATGGAAATCCTAATGCGAGACATTGCAAAATAATTTCAGTTTCAATTTCATAATTTCACTGTGACCTATCGGAGGCTCCATTTTAAGCAGGAAAGTTTGTGGGATAAGAATTAACTTGACTTGTCATATCAAACCTTTTCTTTAGCTTTTGGGTTGAACCTGCATGAAAGACTACTTCTAAGATAATGTAATTTATAGTTCTTCTTACTGCCTCTAATACGCCAACCCTGGAGGTAACCACAGCTTGGAATTTGTCATACATCATACACTAAACGCATGATCAAAAGTCACTTCCTTTCATGATATTTCTAGCCCTCCTCTCTACCTCTTTTGCTCAAAGTACTCCTCTCTGAAGGCATACATCATGCTGGGAAACGACTCCACTTTTTTCAATAAAAGATAAAGACCATCTTATTACCTTCCCATTAAGAACATAACATTTTGTTAAATGGACTCCTATTTAAAACACTCCTCCGAGCTCTGAGCCAGATTCAATGAATCTCAGCAGCACTTTAATCAACTCCGGCTCTGCTGTTTCCACATAGCCTTTTCATGATTAAGAAGAATAAAAATTCATAGTATTTGATTATTCTGAGTCTTAATTCAAAGGAGAGCAAAAGTCCCCAAAGGGTAATCTTACATATATCTACATCCACAGTATGAAATATCAATATAATTTCCATTCCAGGGCAAGTGGAAGTGACACAGGTATCAGATTTAAAATAGCTCTGTCTTTTTCTCATTCTGTCTCCCACACAGACACACACACACTCAGACAATACTAGCCAGTATGCAGAGAGGCAATCACATGCATTAAGTAACAGCACACTGACTAATGCGGAAAGAATTCACTGCACGTACACACACATAGGGTGTGTGTGTGTGTGTGTGTGTATGTGTGTGCATGTGTTGGGGAGGGTGTGGGGCGGCTCTGAAGAGTGTGAATAATTTACAAGCCAATGTAAGATGCTGCATCAGTTTAACACCATCGAGACCCCATTTGTGTAAACTAATAAACCCGTTTGTGAACTTTTTCTATTAAGGACAAAAACTCAAATTCCCCATGTACACAAAGTCATTGGGGCCAAATTCTCTAAATGGAGACGTTCACGCTAAAGGTCATTTGGACCTAAATGTCTGCTACACTTAGCCTATCAGCCCTGATCATGAAGACTGTGAATAACAGAGCTTTTGGCAGAAAAGGTTATGAGCGCTGAAGATGTTGTGCAAATGGCAGCGGCGCTACAGTGCAAACAGCTGCATCAGCTGTTTTCTCGCAGACAGCTCTCATACCCAAGGGAAAGGTCACGGCGGCCCATTTCTGAGGGCCTCAGCTCCAAGTGAGTCATATCAGGGCATCATCACTGATCATGTGACACCCGGGGCAGTAACTGGCAGTTGTCAACACTAGTGAGCGCCTGTCATTTATTCTGTCAATTCAAAGCCTGTCCTATCTCTGTCCCCTTAGCTTGGATCAACAACACGTCTTTATGCGATAGCCGGGGCTCTAACACTCAAACGGCTTCAATTAGAACGCTGTGTTTTCACTACAGCAAAAGGCTCAGTCGCATTAATGAATTAAAGGTGATAGAGAATACATCTTAAGTGCTAATTCAATGTGCTTTTACCTTATGGGGCCGCTCATATAATTTACGGCTTCACTCTCAAGCAGATTTGCAGATGAAATGCGAAGGTGACATCTTTTCTCTTTCAGTCGTTCAGATGCATGCTCAACTCTTTTTTTTCTTTCCTTTTTCTTTTTTTTTATGGAATGAAATTTGTCGTAAAAACTAGTTTTACGATACAATATGTTCTCTGCTTTGCACCATACTGCATTACTTCTTCCACTTTATAGTTTCCGCTGCTGTTTTTAAAGTGTGGCAATCTTAAGCAAACATCTGCCACATTTACGCACCAAGAGTTGGGATGCTATCCAAGGCACATATGGCCCCCCTGATAGGGTAGGTTTACTCTTTGTCTCTTCTGTAAACCCATCTGCTGCTGTTGTTGTTACATCATGTCTTTCTGTACACTTAGACTTCATTTCCACTCCAAGCAGCCATTTTGTTACAGCAAAGATCCAGCAAAGATCGGCTGAGACACAAGTGGGTCAAATCACTGGACAGTAGCAGTGCTGAAATGCACAAGATGTTGAAGTACAATTCAAAGACATCTCTTACAGCATTACAATAATTCTATACTCATTGATGTAGGTTAGTATGGGAAGACTATGCTGTGTGCTCTTAATTCATTATTCACTTGATAATATATAAATACAGCAATGGAATTTCCACCTATAGAGAAAAAAATAGAAATTAAAAGTGGTTCTGTACATTTGTCCATGACGCCAGCACAGATTATATTTGTATTACACAGATAGGTGCAGAGAGAAGAATCACTCTTAACTTCTTCTTTTTTATGGCAAATTTCAAAGCTGTTTTTCAGGAGTCTAAACCTGACCCAAGTATCGTTTAGCATGCGTTACGCACACCATCCACTGCAGCAAATAATGGCAGGCATCAAACGGGAGAGATCATGTGCTTCCATTCATTATATGATATTTGCATACCGTGTGACACTGCATTACTTCCAAATTAGTTTCAAAATTAAAATATGCAAATCAGTAACCACATCATGTCTGACGCCATCGCAATTGGCGATCGTCATTAGTGCGCTCGACTCCTTCAGCTTTGTGGCTTCTTGACTTTTTGACACAGACTGTAACCTAAGGCCTTTTATAGTTAGTATCTTTCAAGATTTAGTCAGATCCTATATTTGTTTTAATTGCTTTGCTGTTTAGTACAACTTAAACTTCACACTTATTATAGTCTTCAACAAGTCTACATTAAAATGAGTAAATGAGTTTAACTGTGCGTGACAGGTGATTCGCTAATAATTAAGAAAATATCCCCTGCATGCTTTTAATAGTTTTTTTGCATGTCTGATAGTGCTTATTGTATAATAGAGAGGGAGGAAATTGATCTGTTGTAGCAAGATTTAGACAGCATTTCTCCACCATCAGAATGAAAAAAAATACAAAAGTTCAAATGCAATTGTCAACCAGAAGCAAAATTCTAAAGGCATGAAATAGAGGCAAACTAACATTTTTTCCCCCTCTCTTGCATCGCTCACAGACATATCATTAACTGAAACTGCTGGATGCTCGGTGCGCGGTTCGCTTGCTCTCAATGCCGTGCGTTGGGAGACGCTCCAGTGTTTTAACTGAGCTCAATCGAAGGTTTTTGACAGCTGCAAGACCCCCGGGCAAACAAACAAAGGATTGGAAATGGATCAGGATTTATGAGGCCAATGCGATCCATGAGAAAATAGAGCACCAAAATACCAAATGGAGGTAAATATTTCCATCCAATTTTCTTACACATCTGTGGCTGACACCTTAATATTGTCTGAAGTCAATGACCAAGCACAATATGAGGGGAAAAAAAAAACAACTGTGATATTGTACACTTTATACACTGTGAGTTTTTACACTTTAGACATTTTGTCTGTCTGCAAATATAAACCAGATGATGGATGATACTCTGGATCTTTGGGATGCAAGCCTCTGTATCTAGTCAAGACTTTACAATAGCCTGTGACAAGGCTGTTAACACTACCACAGAAATTCCTGTATTAAAAATGCCAGATGTGGACACCCTTGCTCAGGCATTTGTAGATAGACAACCATGATGATAACGATTGGGCTGGCCTTGATGTCCTGCGTCCGGCCTCTGTTTCCCTCAAGTGCTTACACCCTGTTTATTTTCTATTGCGTCATTAATATTTCATTTTCAAAGTCGCACGGCATTAATTGTTTTTATAATGGGGGCACGGTGAACCCCTCTCAGTCCAGCATGTTTGTGTAGCCCTCAGCTGTGATTAAAGACTATCCAAATAAGCCCTGTACTTTGCATGGGCGCGTGCCAGTCAGTGAGAGACTGGAAGTTGTACCGAGTAACCACCGAGTGCTCGGCTGTCATTCGGTGGCTTTATTGTTGTACTTTATTCTTTTTGTGCATTAGCTTCAGATGCGCACCGTCACACGAGTATTCATGAATTGCACCAGACGTGCGCCCTTAGTTGCGGTGCATTTAAGGGGTTTTATGATTTTAAAATCATCTGAAAATCCATGTCCTTGTGATATCACCTGCATGTCTTGCTGTTTCACCAAAGGTTGTCAATACAATACACACAGTAATACATGAAATCTACTATGACAACACTCTAGAGGATGGAAGATGGACATGAGAGATCATCAGAAAATTTGTTTTGCTACACTACTAAGGGTGTGGTCAAACCAAAATTTGCTCCCCTTTCCTTTCAGCAACCGAGGAGATGCACTTTCCTCCTCCAGGTCACATATCGATCAAAAATCGAATTAGTTTTGATTGAACTTCGACCTGCGAGATCTCGAGGCTCTCCAGCTAATTTAAGAGAGGTGTGGGACTGACTCTTGCTGGGCCAATTTCGATCTTCCGTCGAGCCAGTTTGCAGTCAGCCGCTTTACCTCTCCTACCTTTGCTTGGTTTCGTTATGTAAGGGCTGTGCAACATAGAAGACACCTACGGCACATCCTCCAGCTCATTCATGCGTAACAATGTAGAGCAATGTTGCATGGAGTCTTCCATATATGTTTTTGCTTTCTTTGTGGTTTCTTTTGCGTACTCCTGCCCTCTAATTGTTCCTAGATTTTTGTTGCGACACCACGCATGAGTGTTTTAGTCTTGTACTATTTAATAGTAGAGAAGACTAATCAACCACTGAAATGAAAACAAAAAAGATTTGTTTATACAGCTTTTTTTTCTGTATATGCATAGTCCTAATCCTGTTAAATCAATCAGTTAATCAATACAGTGACTGAATGGGGAGAGATGGACAAACTAAACATTTTTTCTACTGATGGCTGGCTCTTTAGTTTGGGGAATTCAATTTATACATATCATACAATATTTGCAGGTATTTTGGCAGACCCAGATCAACAAAGCACAAACAATGATGTTTTAAAGGTTTTGGACACATTTTAAAAATGCACAGACCTCATCCTATTATTCTTAATGCAAACAAAACAAGAAACGCGAGCAAGGTTGATGAAAATTAAGAGTCTCCTTACTGATCATGCCTATTGTAATACAAAATTGCCAATAAACAGGTCTCAATGCAATATTTTCTTAAATTATGTACAGCAATTCTACACTACAAATCATGATGAAAACATAATGGGAAAAAAGAAAAACAAATTGGTAAATGTCTTTGCGACACCATTTCAAAGTGAATTTGTAGTGTTGTCTGAGATGAGTCAATGCGTCAAAGGTGTCATCTCTTCTTATAGTAAAGCCCACCTGCATACGATACGGAAATTAATACAGCGTGTGGGGTCATGCCCTTAACTGGAGCAGTGTAACCTCTGTATAATCCTCTTCAGCACAGCACTGGTATCAAATATGTGCTTTAGTACATGGAAGATTCATTTGATATACTGTATAGTGGATACTAATTTGCAGTTGTCTGTGTTTCTTATACATATATGCATAAATTTACATATAAGTACACAAGCGTGCACTCTCGGTTCGTGGGAATAAACACATTTTGATGGGATAAAATCTTTAAATCACTTTTCATCCAGGGTAAATCCCTAATAATCTGACGTCTCGTGCAGGGAAATATGATGTTTTACTGGAGGTTTTAAGAGGATCTTCTCAGGGAGATTTTTCCCCCCATCAGGTGTGCAAATTGCACATACAGTATCTGTCAAATTTGTTTCTATTTCTTTTGTTCTCAAATCCCTGCTTTGCAGTTCTTTCCTTTTTTAACTTTTTAATCAAAATAATTGAACCTGGAAACCAATCTCTATCTAATCATAAGATGGAAACACAGAGGGATAACAATCCTAACTTAATATAATAAACCTGAATCTCATTCTCAAGTAATGAATGAAGTATTTTAGCAAAGTTTCAGTGTTATATTTATGTGCTTGAAATATTCTCTTGCTTTAACATGTGCGCCTGTACTGTCACTTGAGAGAAACCTGAAGCACGAGCCCCCTCATTCGTAAAACCATGAAATTTGCATCTAATTGCTTTGAGCTTTGTGTCAGAGTGAGAACAAACACAGTGCAAACAAATATCATTATGCAGCTAAGCACACATTCAGTGTAGCCACCATTGTGATCGCAAGTCGGGCTCCACGCCTGCTCGATGTTATCCCCTTACTGTTACTTTTCCTGACATGCTTCGATTTCGAAAATCCATACAAATAAGTGCAAACAAAGAAAAACATACAGCAAAAAACATCTGACACCCAGCTCACATTTCACTACAAACAGAAGAAAAGAAAAATGCACATGCACAGCTAAAAATGTAGCCATGGACAAATATATTTTTGGGTGATTCAGCAGTGCATTTTGGTGTGTGAAGACTGCAACATACCAACCAGCAACACTTTTCTGGATTTGTTCCCTCCCTCCCTGCAGGTTAGCTGTCCCCAGACAATGAGCCTGAGCTGTGCTTCAGGGTCTACAGAGTAGGGACACCAGACAGACAGACAGGCCTTGTATTCAGGCGGAGCCGATAGGCCTGGCAAGTGTGTCCTGTTTGGCATTTAAAACACCTCCGCTCACTCCTATGTCGTGGGAGAAGTGACGGACCTGACAGGCTCAGTCTCTTGGGAGCCACTGGGCCTCTTTCCAATCTCTCTGGGTCAGTGCGGGGGTGAGACGCCAGTGAGGAGCTCCTGGCTAGAAACACTAATTATCATGGCTGCCTTGCATTTAGTAGTACTGTGTTCAGCACTAGGTAGCGTGCACCTCCTGGTCACGCTGTCAGATACCTCACAGGACTGGCTCTAATTGTTGAGATTGTAAAGCTATGGGTGTTTAGGTTCGGGCTGCCAAAGGCAACTGTCTGCATCACTGACTTATGTAAATAAATGGGTAAACAAACAAGTGCTTAACGCCCCTCCCTCAATTTACGCCGGTTGTTGATATTGTTTGTAGGGGTTGTCATTAATGGTCCTCTATTTAATTTGTGCAGAATTTTTTGATCGGTGAATCGGGGAGCAGTCGTGTCACAGATCACGCACACACCAGCGCAGCATTACAGCGCTCACACTAACACACACAGTAATGCCTCTGCCCAAACTCATGATAATTTAATAAATGCCTGAAGGCAGAGTTTGAGGCAGTGGACAAATATAAATATTAATTAACACACTAGGGACCCAAGTAATGTGTGAAAACTTCTCTGCCTATTGGCTGCCGCTGTATTAAAAGAAACTCTGGTCAGGTTTTTAATGTGGTTTAGAATATGCATTAGAACTTCAAACATTAACTTCTAAAGTTAACATCTTCTCACTGATATTGAGGGTTTAAGTCGGAAATTAATGTAACTTGCCGCTCTGATGGTTTTCTTTGAGAAAGCAATACATTTTCTGACACACCACATACAGTAAGAGTCATTTCCAACTAGTACTTACTGGAATAATTTAATTGTGGTATACCTGAACACAGTTACCCTTCAAGGGCTGAAATCTCTCATTAAAGCATCAGATCAATGCACGCACAATCCTTCGGTCACTCAGAAAGCATCTCTTGCAGTGTTAACATTATGTTAGCTAACCACCACCACGTCTGCCGTCCTTTCCTCGGCCAAACATACAGCACATTTCCTCTTACTAAAGAGCGTCAGTGTTGGGATACAGAGCATCTGTAATGTGCCAGTGTGGCAGGTGTGAGGGCCCTTTGGAGCTTTGCACTCCCACACTGTCTGACTTTTATAGTAAAACGGAGAGAGTGGGATGTGTGTGACATGTAGCGCTTCGAGAGGTGGGCCGAGTCTTGACATTGCCCATTTCATTCTACCCTGACAGCAGCCAATACTAGCCAACTAAACAACTGTCACTACCTCGGTGTTATTGCTTACTAAGGTGTCAGAGTCTGTATTAATACTGCATATTGCTCAGGATGTAGCATGAAATTTAGTCGGTGGCGTGATGTCTAGTTTGCGACAGAACAACACACAGATTTTGTGGGATCGCGCACGAACCGGACACAGCCTGCCTGACACGACACAGTAATTACCGGCGTTATATTTCAAAGAACTTTAAAGTCTTACTGTCTCTACCTCTTCCTCGCATGCACACGCACTGTCAGACCCATCTTAACTACTCAGGGGGATCAAGTTTCGATCCCATATTACAACACGATGTAGTGTTGTCAGGGAAAAAGGGATAAGACGTATATTACAGGAATTTCTCTGCGCCGAACAGGTGCACCGGCGTACATGTTCAGCTTAGCTCTTCCACGTGAGAATTAGAAAGTCAGACACACACAAGGAGCTCTCTGATCTCGGGTAAGGAGAGGGCTGAAGTGCCAGGTAGAGGGAAGACAGATGGGTATGAGTTTTTCTGCCAGCTGTCTATACTGCCTTGCTCCGTAGCATCATGGTTTGGCACAGAGGGGGGAAGAAGGTTCATGTTTTTTAAGGAGTGTCTCATACAATGAAAGTTATGGCTACAGGTTGGCACGGAGCGCTTGCGGTATAAATCGTCCGGTCAGCACCTCCGCCCCGGCAGATCTGCGCGTGGTAGCGGCTGAATGATGGGTCTGCGATTGCAAATTGTTTTCATCGAAGTCAAAACGTTATGGAGGGGGGATAAATTTTTAGCGTCAGTTGTAGAAGCAAGTGGTCACGGAGAGAAAAAGCTAAAACGAAGAAAAGAAATTCTCTTTGGTTTCTAACTGTGCAACTAACCCGATGTGTGTGACACACACACGACAGTAAGGCATGGCGTAAAATCTGCTATGTATCCATAGTCATCAGCATTATTCAATAAAAGATGAATTATTTATTTCAAAATAAATAAACAGTGAGAGAAACAGCAGATGTGGCGAGCGCTCATTATCCAGGATAAAGGAGGAAAAAAAAATCGACTACACAAACAATCTATGTAATTGTGTGACAGAGCAAGTTCAGCATAATTTCAAATGAACTTTATTAGTGAGCCCGGATACCACATAAACATTGCTCTTGCACTGTGTCTCCCGCGGTAGCAATATTTATCTGTCTCTGATAAGTAAAGTAGAAAATAAATAAATTAATTAATTTTTTCTTCCTGCCGTCTTTGTTCAAGCTTATCCCGCGGGTACATGAAAACAGTTGGCATTATTTATCTAGGGATAGCATTGGGATCTAGTCTCTTTTGTTTGAGACAAAATACGAATTAACACTCGCCAGTAAACACTGTTCATTACTGTGATGTTGTTTCCTGTCCTGCATGGATATTGGACAGGGAATTATGTTGAATTATGATATACAGTTCAGTCCACACCCGAGGCACATTATGATATCCAGTGCAAAAGCTTACAAAATATAAAATGTACAACAAAATAAATCTCCCCCCAAAAACATTACAACATATGCATGTATGCACTGTATATTATCTATATATTAAGACTGAATTCAAGACTCATCACACTACTGTTTTTAGCATTTCCAAGTGAAATGCTGACTTTTTTAAAGTAAAAAGTTTGACTTCAGCCCCTTAAGGATTGCCCTCTGTAAATCGTGGTGTAACTCTATTAAACACTTTATCTGGGTAATACTGTCTACCATGCAAAATTGCAGCTTGTAATGGGGGATAGATTAAATGGAATCACTCTCACCTAGTGGCAAATTCCACACCAGTAAGCAACAAATGGCTTGCTGAGCGCTGGGTGACATTTCTAGGGATTAGCTCATGATGTTGGGGTTGAGGCAGGACTCAGTAGGAGGGACAGTGGCTGAGTATCATAACAACCTCCACCCTTGCACACACACACACAGGATTTTTTAAAAATGTATTTAATGCCCAAATACTACTTCCTTCACGTTAAGTGAACGAAACAGAGAACACTGATGCAAACTTTAAGGAACAAAAAAAAACAAAACAAAAAAAAACAACGAACCAAAAAAAACCAAAAACACTTAACACAATCTTTAAAGCAGGTTTTAAGAGAGAGCGAGTTCTTACCACACGCAAACATCTGTTGCACAATGAACAGAACCTGGTGTACAGTCAGCTTGGCTGTAAAGCCCCCGCCAGATGCAAAAGTACAACAGATGTGAATGTCAAAACCTTGCTTTTTCAGATGAGTCCGCCACATACAATTACTTGTCTATATGCTGGCTAAAGCACACAGACTATTTTAAGTCAGTAACTGATTGCCTTGCATGTGGATATGTACTCTTTTACTTTTTACATTTTTTTCTATTAAATGCAGACATGGCTTTGTATTTGTTTGTTTTCTCCTTGTATCTTTTTATTTCAATTTCCTCACCTTCAGTCAAGATCTCACTTGCACTTGATTTGAATCTGACACTTTTCTTTCTGTTGTTGATATCCTTCCTCAGGTTTGGCAGTGTGAACTGAGGGCATAAGGAAAAAAAAAAAAGAAAATGATGCAAAGCCATGAGTTACAGCACAAAATGAAGTGGAGGGGAAAAAAAAAAAGGCAACAGCTGCTGATGGAGACGCGGTTGGAGGGGTGATGCAAGGGGAGCGCTGAGATGTTATATGAAGCAGAGGGCAGGTTAGTGAGAACGCGTGGAGTGAGGTGGCAGGAGAAAATGAAAAGGATGCAATGGATGGCTGGATGGCACAGACAAGAAGACCTATAGGGAGGGTGTAGCAGCTCATCTGCAGAATGCCTCAGCTCGGAGCGTTGGCGTAATGGCCGTGACACCAGCTGAGTCAGAATACTGCCAATCAACTGTCGGCCTGCTGAAATTGAGTGAGGATGAATTATATTTAAATGCTTGAGTTGTGAACTGCAAATTCCTTTTCTACATTGCTAACAAGTACCAGCTCCACTCATTTTTCTGCAATTAAGAGGTTGTCACAATTGGATCTACGATGGAAACACCTTGATCCTTGCAGACATTGTACTTCATTCAAGCTTAACCCCAAAGGGTATTTGAATTATGTGCGTCCACCTCCGTCCAGTCGCAAAACCCCATTTTGCAATCCTTGAAGTGCAATGCACTTAACGTGTTATATAAACATCAATGGAGCTACTTAAAGCACAGTTGAGCTGAGCTTTCTTTCAAAGGTTTCCTGAAATGAGGAATGTATTTTCTGTGTTAATACCATGAGTGTATTTTTCCTCTGAAAAAAAAGCAGCACCCTGAAGTCAAGCACATAGAATTTCACACACAAAAAAAGTGATCATATTTTGGCACAGCGAGACCTTCCTGTATGTCAAAGCTCTCTATTCACCACTGGATTTACCTTCAATGCAGGTTAAGACGAGCAATTAATCCATAATCCTCAATGGGCCATGATGTATTGAAATCGTCAGACCTCATACTGCTAACAAGCACCATCAAACTGTCAGCCGATGCGAACTCTTCTTCTTTTTTTCCTTCTTTTTTTTTTTTTTTACTGGAATACTGTCCTCGCAGAGAGGCTGTGAGTGTTTGCCACCTTTTCCCTCCTCAAACTTGCTTTATTTTGTCTATGACCTTTTCCCTTCTATCACTTGCAGCATCAGTATGCATTCTACTCTCAGAGTGATTACTTCTCACCCTGTCAGCTCACCTTGACTTCACCTGTCATCCTTCCATCTATTTTCGATGTGATATTTTCTTTCTCACCTCTTATTAGTTGTGCCCATCTGAAGTCTCTGTTGACTACTCGTCTTTCTGTCTCCTTCTCTGTCACAGACACACACAAGCACACACCCACACACACACACATACTGTGAAGGATAGTGCATCCTCGTCATTACTTTAAAGCTGTAACCCGCAAGACCGTTATGAGATCAAGCCCAATTGATAGTGCTCACATCATGTCTGCATCTTTTCTGGAATATTTAATGTATTTACATTCAGTATTTATGTCTACTGTTGCCTTTGCCGGTAGTGGCAGAGTCTGGCATGCCTGTGCTGATTTTAGATTGCCTCTCTGCTGTCAGCATACAGGATTCACAGGAAAAGAATGCATTCAGGTAATAGAGCGCTGTCTTATCGCGTCAGTAACAGCCTCACTGTCACTGTTCACTCCCTTAACACTGTGTCACAACTATATTAAGGTACAGTTAATGCAAACATCCCATTTCCTACCTTCACATTAAAAGTGCTTCACTGTTGAAAGATGTGACGGCTTTTATTGTGAAGCAGCAGCTTGAAACGCAGAGGATTTGTCACTGCTGTTACAGCTGGCTGCGATCATTAGGTCATATTTGGTATCTTGTCCGCAAGTGGATCATCTTGAACTTTTGCAAGGGAGTAGTGAAAAAAAAAAAGAAAAAAAAGAAGAGGCAGCCACAGTGGGGCTGTTAGATGAAAAGTTGCAGATGACAGGCTGCACATCTCCAACTCCTCAGCAAGTTAACCAGCAGTACTGTGTCCTCCTGTTGTGTGGAGAACTACTTGTGTGTGGAACATGACGATCTGATCGCAGCTGCAATTATTTCTGACTGACTTCTGTATTAGAACAATCTGAGTTTGCTGAGTCCTCTGGTGGATTTCTGACATAGTAACTGCTAGAGGAGTGTTTGATGGAGTATTAAGCTGCTGCTGCTGTTGCATGGTAACCAATAATGTGACCAAAACAGCTAGGGTTCAACTATAATAGTGGGATGCATAAATAATGAAATTAAGTTTGACGAAGCATTACATAATTTGACGTAAATCATCCCACAGTTCAATGAAATAAATGTTTCAATGCATTTTCTGTCACCTTGTAAGAACAACAGAATCACACGCATGTTTCCGAAGTCCGATGAACAAACAAAGAAATGTTACGACTGCGCCACCCACTACACATCAAAAGTGAACATGTTGTCCTCCACAATCGGTGAAGTCCCTGTCAGACTGTCACTAACAAATGTGTCACCTTTGCTGACCCTTAATTGTTGATTCCCCTTCAGCCATTCCGTGTCATGTTAAATACTTGTACTCAGCGGTGAGATGCATCATTCCACCGAGCGGTGTCAAAATCAGATCAACGTTCTCTGAGATATTGTGCATGACACATGGATGAGCAAACACATCATTTTGTGTCTCCCGAGTTTTTTTTTTTTCTTATGTTAGCAAGTCTTTAGCTCTTTACATTGACTATTTGTTGCCACTATTTGTTGTCACTGTGTTTTTTTAGCGTTGCATATTTTATAGGAACTGACATTTATATGCCGTTACAGACTTCAAATGCTGAATGAAAATGCCGGGTCAAAATTACAGCCTCATTTTCTTGTTTGAATTGTTTGAATAAAGTTTGATCAGTATACATTTCATTGATTTGTATCAACATATGTGGAATTAATTAAAATAAGTATTTGCTGATATATTTCTAAAACCATAAGGAAACATTATATAATATGCTCTCTTCCTATATCTGTAAAGTGCAATGCAGGCCAACTAAATAGTGTCACATAAAAGCATATACGAAAAGATAATACAACACAGATGACCTTTGTAAATATCATTCCTCTGTCCACATGTTAGCAATCAAACCTCTGTCGATTCACATGCTAACACTTTGTAGTCTCATGTGCAACCAGGAGGCACTGATTTTCTATTTAACTGAGACCTTCCAAACATCTGCTGGAGTTCTCAGTGTCACACTCCGACTTCTAAATTGGAAAATTCCTGCAATTAACCAGGAGGCATCAGTTTGGTTCCTGGTGGATTTTTGCACTAGCTAAACGCCATATGCTTCACTCAGAAATTCACTGTACACACACACACACACACACACCACTCAGCTGCACAAACACAATCTCCCCTTACACCCATACACACATGCGCATTAAGATTCCATCCCATTTTGAGACGACGCCTGAAAGGATTCATCACGGTGACAGCACCACTTCAACACATTTTTCAGTTTGTCAGAAGTCTCTTTCTTAGTGCTTGTTCCTCGCTTCTCCTTGGTTTCCTCTGGTGTATTGCTCTGAGTCCCACTCAAAGCACACAGCAGGGGATTAGTCCCTATCACAGCGCTCACTACCCCCAGATCAGTTCACGAGGGTTAAGGTGCAGCTTTCTCTGAAGATACCGTTTTCTTTGTGAGAACTCTCACAGTGACATGTTAAAGGGGCCCAGTCAGAGTGGAACTTTAATGCTATGATAACCCATTTAAGTTGCTGTCTCAGTATAAATACTCCCTCTCTCGCGCGCTCTTTGTCTCCCTCTCTTTCTGTCTCTTTGAGTGTCAGGGCCCGAAGGTTTGTATTACCGCTCCACACTGCGGCAGAACATGACAATATTTGTCATTTGTCAAAACACTCTGGCACAAGATATTAAAACTAATAGCTAACAGTAATAAGAGGGGTGACGAAAAAGAGACAGAAAGAGATGAACGACAATGATCCAAATGACTCCCATGCATTTTTAATAAAGGAATAATTTTGGGAAATATGCACATCAACATTTTTCCTCAGAGCGACACGACAACTTGGCATTTTAGGAGATGTGCTGAAACCATTTATATATGTGAAAGTGTAATAAAATGTTTATTGTATGGTGTATCTTGTGTTTTGTCTTTTTTCTCTTTTCAACATAATGATGCCTTTAATGACATATACAGCTCAAATTATACTTTCCTTCAGCTTATGTTGCCCAGTTCTACGTTTTAATTTTGCTGCAAGATACAACTTGTCTTTATGTACAACAATATATCTAATTTCTAATTTTGTGTTTTTGATTTTGGGTTGTTTGTCTTTTTTCACTCCCACAAGATTGAAACAGAAATGGCAGATGTACCCTCCCTCTTCCTTTTAGAGAGATTCTTATCAGCGACATTGTTTTCTGTTAAAACTGTGTCTTGCCCACCCTGCATAGAAACAGATTTTCCTTTAGGCAGTGGGCACTGCGAGAAAATCAAATTTTATAGATTATATGAGTGTTTCTCTGACAATTGATGTTGTTTCCTGTGGCAGTGGATATGCCAGATGGATACTAGTTGTTTATATGAACTGGATGGTGGACTGGTAGTAAAAGTGACAGAATCATTGTTCATAGATTAAATGGGATGAAGGATGCCAGCTTTGTTTGGTATCATATTTGGAGGTGCACATTCAGTTTACTTTACTCAGTTTACGGAAAGATTACACATTCGCTCACGTTACGCTAAACAATCACAATCTTCAGCCTAAACTGTGACAGTCTCTCATTTTTTTCTCATTCTAAAATTTCCTTTATGAATGACGATACTGACTGCCCACACTCTCGCTTGCTTTAGTAAAAATAACAACCCTGTGACAGTCCCTATCTATAGCCTATCTCCATAAAGGTCATACAATTTTCAGGCCCATTACATTCCCATGTTGTGCTGTCACCCAACACAAATGAGTCTTAAATATCCTTTATGTAGTCCATATGTAGTAAATGACTAAACTTCCTCTGCTTTATGTACTGTAGCCAAACATTTAAGAGAGTAATAACAATTATAACCTTAATAATAAAGAATCCTCCATCACAGATGACAGATGGTGATGGATTCAAGGAAAACAAATAAAACAAGAATAATTGAGTGGAGACACTTAAAGAGTGCAGACACTTCTGCACAGGTGCACTGTGTGGCACAATAAAGCAGCTAGCATCCAGTCATGCTTTGTGGCATGTCCAAATGCGGCCAGATCTGAGTGGCTTTGAAAGTGGGTTCATTGTTGGGGCATGAATGGCAAGAGCTTGAGTCACAAAGGCTCCTCAGTGGCAAATGTTTCAGTAGGAACAGGGACTAAAGTGATCTATGAGACTTCACTAAATAAATTTGGACATTGTGGTCGACAGTGCACATTTGATGAGCATGGTGCTTCTGCATTAAGAACTTCCACAGGTGACAGAATAGCAAAGCAGGCCGTGATCAGGACCATCGGTAAAACAGGTCAAAAACTAAATGGAGAGGACTGTTGATGATACAGCCCATAAATCCCTCACTGGGGAACAAAGATATAGAAAACACTGATCTGGTCAGGTGAGTCACCATATTTTCCATAAGTGGACGAGTGTATTTGTGGCATACGCCAAGAGAATGGTACAGGCCTCAATGCTTGACCAGATGACTCTGTTATACTGCAGGGGGGGTTTTGCTGGTATGGTTTGAGTCCACTCATCCCCTTGGAAGGAAGAGTCAAATCAAAGCAAAGTTGTTTTGAGTGATCGTCGTTATTTAGTGGTGAAGCATTTCTATTCTGGGAAGAGGGCACGAGGGGTCACTGAATAGTTTAATGAGTATGAAAATGACATGAGTCATATGATGTGGCCTTCAAAGGCACCAGATCTCAACCCAACAGAAGATGCATGGGAGATTTTGGACCAGCGCCTTAGATAATGTTCTTCACCACTGTCATCAGTAGACCAAATGACACCCATCTGTATATATTATATTTCTTATTTCATTGCAGTATTGCATATTCCCTAATTAAGACTTTATTTTATTTTGCACTCTTTAATTTTTCATCTACCTTATCTGCACTACTGAAATACAATTTAAAATGTGTACATAATTGAGAAATTATAAACTGTTGGACTTACAGTAGGAAGAATGTTTATGAAGATATAATGGAAGAATGATAATGTAATGCACTTGTGGTAATCCAAGAATCATTTTAACTAATTTACAAATGTATCACACTGGGACCCATGGTATCAGTTCTTTGAGTCTAGAGATACAGTTATCCATTTAATATATATAAACAGCAAGAAAAAAAAAAAAAAACTAAAAAGCTGTTATTTCTCAAATTGATAATGGGGTGACCTTTGCCGATCTGCAAGGATTCTTCAGGAGAGAATATACCATAAATTAAAAACACCACTGGTATACAATGCTACAAACAATGTGGCTAAAATATCTCAATATAAAATGGAAAAGTACTCATTATGTAAAATTTTTGTTTGAATGAATAGTGACTTGGTGTTAATGTTTTTTGTCAAATACATTACTATTTAGTGTACCTTTTTCACCCTGTGATAGTCTTAGATCCTGCCTCTCCTGACAATTGCTTACTCCTCAAACACTTTATTGTTAAAATAGTTGGTTCAGGTTAAAAATGGAAAATGGGAATGGAAAAGTTAAATCAAGACCACAGTCTTTCTCTGCTTTGGCAAAGTACTTTGACTCAACTGTAGTGAACCATAAAATACCCAGAATAATAATATTGCAAGGAGAAAATATGTTTATAGTCCAATGTATCCTTTTAATACTAAAAAAAAAAAAAAAAAAAAAAAACATCTGTTCAGTACTATATTCTCCACAAAATCTGGGAAATTATTACACCCAACTTAAATCAAGATTCTTTAATAGGCTACTAACATTATCGACAATATGCTTCCATTTAAACGTATGATATTTATTTAACTGACATATTCTCATATAATCTACAGGGGTTTACATGACTAATCTGTACAATTTTTAAATCTGAAGTAGTTTTACTCCAGGTCTACTCCTTGTATAATGTCACTATTACTAGCTAACAACTATAATTTGAAACTATATGCAGCACGAACAGAAAACATATAAGCAAGAAGAAGAAGAAAAAAAAAAACGGTTTGGACTGAGTTAATTTGTTTGTTGATTTTTTTTTTCCAAATTCCAACAGCACAAAGTGGGTGGGTGGTAATTGTGAGTTACTGTAATTAGCCGCTTTACTTATAGCACAAATAATTCTCATCCCCAACTGTGTAATCCAACAGTCCTCCCTATTGTGACTAATCATCAGCATAGAAGATGTTCTTCATCAGCCCACCCGTCTGCTCACCCTAGCTGTTGGCACCGACTGCCACGATAATGACTGAGGCTACTCTGAGACGATGTTTACTAGCTGACAGCAGCACCCTGCTCTCTCTGTATGCTCCAGCAAGCATTTCCATTTAGCTCACTTCTGAAGCTCCTGCCTAATTTCTCTTTGGAGACAGAAATCCTTTAAACCCCATTCTATCCTGGGGCAACATATTTACTGAGGGCTGGCTTTCCAATACCTGAGAGAGATTAACACTGCTCCCTGATTTATGAATCCATGCCACCCACCCACAGGCTTGGTCAGGGGCCCTAGCTACTCTACCCTGCTACTTCCTCTTCACACAATGGGATTTAGGTATCAGAAGGAATACACAAACACAAACACACACTTCCTCACATACAGCAGAGCTGGGTTTAAGGGGAGTTTAAACTGCGAATATGCATAGATCATCCCTCCAAATTTCCCTTTTGAAAGGAGAACACAAGGGCGAAACTGGCTGTCTCGTAGCACTGTTGGCAAGTGAAAATAACTCAAGACTAAACTTTATGATCGAAGGAATCTCCTGGACAGGTGGCGCTTGACAATATGCGGTTTTAAGGAAACTTTATATTGATTTACCCCTTTGATATACAGTCAAAGAGTATGCAAACAGGTACTCTAGGTCTGTCACGGCGGGATGGAGCTCTAGTCAAAAGATCTGTGACATCCATCTACTGTTTTGGCATCCCACCATCTCACTGGCATCACTGGCTGTCTGTGACTGAGGTGGTCGGATGGCTGCCAGGCTGAGTGACAGCCTGGTATTTGTTTATCCTGAATAGTCAATTGCTGGGCATCTGTACTACAGAAACAACAAAGCTGCTGGCACGGAGTTCAGTGTTTCAGCGGACATGTCTGTTACTCTTATTCAATTGAGAGAATGCTTTTAAATTGTCCTAATTTCTGCAATAAGGCATTCATAAAAGGCATCATGTCGTGTATATCTGTGGATAAATAAACAGCTATAAAATCAGACAGTTATAATGCTGGCAATGGTGTAGGAACATATGTTTTCTGGTTGCAATCACAACACGTGCGTGGTGTAACTATACCTAAAGACGTGTCTATGTGGAGGGTCTCAGCAGGAGTGAAACATGTGGCACTGAACAAATGGTGATAATGTTCATGTGCATCTTACATTTTTCTTCTTTTTCGTATTTCATGACATTTTTATCACTATCCTATGATAGGTGATTAAACATCATCTGTTAACGAGACTTCTATTGTCTTACAGTCTCCTATTGTGTTGCCAGGACAGCTAAATTGTACATAAATAGCAGTACATGTTAAATGTACATGCTTAATTGACTGTCTGCCCCCTAATTAGCTGCTTAACAATGGCAGGTTTTTATTCCTTATGCTGTAACTCAAACAGCATCTCATTTCACTGAGTTTGAGACATCCCGTGTTTACAGCTTTTAGATGCATGTGGGTGGTACTGATCAGAGGGAGTTACGCTGTCACACATTTTAGAGAGCACTGTGAAAAACATTTAAAGAGGTCAAAACCTCAGCAACACTAGGATGATACGCAACACATTTTTTTGGTCAAAGCGACAGGTTTGTCCTTGTGGCCGTCATCAGGGTCAGGGATGAATAAACTGTAAACTAAAAGTGTTACTGGAGTTTTTACCTCTTCAGAGTTTTCATCTAAGCACCTTGTAAATTGGCGAAGCTGTGCCCACAATTGCGCTACACTGCTTTTACAATAAAAAAAAAAAGAAAGAAATGTATCAAACATGTGGTAACTGAAAAGCTAGACGTCGCTTATGTGCCTCTAATAAAACAATTTGTCATCTTCTAAAAATAACATTTAAACATACAGACAGGCAGCGTGCACTCAGTATTGCTAATGTGTGCATGTTTAAGCACTAGCAAAAGCAAAGGGCTATACTTGGTCCCATCTCCGATTTGGTTCCTGCTACTACACAGAGGTGGAGGAGCATTTGAACTAGTTCATATTTGCTATGGGCAATATGATCTCAACTCTCAACTTTGTTGCGCAAGGATCACATCATAGCCACAACCAGACTCATGTCTGGATAACTGCAACACGCTTTTGGCTGTGACACTAAAGTGCTTTTCTTCTACCCCTGCAGCTCCTCCTGCTCTGGTCTGCTTCGTGTCCAACCAAAGTCAAAAGTGTACTAAGTCACTGCATACATTCCAGCATCTGCATTAGGATTCGGGTGCTGAATTTTGAATTCAGGAACACTGTGCAGTGTGCACATTTTCAGCACATTGTCCAAGCCCACTTTTCAGGCTGTGATCTGCACTCGTAATTCTCTCTTTGCTATGGAATAGTGTTGATACCTCCACTATGTTCAGGTCTCCCTCCTTTTTGCCCAGTATTAGAATATTTTTGTCACACTGCAGTGAAAATATAATTTAATGCCTATTGTTTGTAGGTTAATAAATGTTGTATCACTTTTTTGACACAGTAATGACTACAGGAACTGCTAAATACACTAGAGCAGCGCACTGTAGAAATTAAACTGAAGGGGGACTATTTAGCCGCATTTTGGCAAAACTATAACTGGAACATGCTGAGCAGATGGACAGACAGCAGAGACGTAGTTTAAAACGTGGCTATGGGCTTTTGAAAACCTTTTTTGGAAAGCTAATTTCCACTGGACTCAAGCAGACTATCTTACTACTGTGCTGCCGACTTTAAACAGCCACCTCTCTCCTGAGTATTTGATACTGAAATACTGTAATAACTTTAAGCAGGATCTGTGGAGTTTTCTTGTTTAAGAAACTGTATTTATATTTAGTGTTATTCGTTATTCGCTGGGTGGACCCTCGATACACACAGAGCATTTATTTTATTTGAGTGTTTTAAATTCAACATTGTTTACATCCATATTTACAAGTCGGAGTTTTGGGAAATAATTGGCAGGAATGTGCTCACCCATATGCAAAATCATGCACGTGTACATCCCTGTGCATGTGTATGAAAAAAAGATTAAGAAAATGAAGAATGTGCATTCATCCTACAAGAAAAGGTTAAATTAGCACATGAAAAGGTCAACACTGGGCAGTTTTGTGAACTTATGATAGGATATGATACAGGAAGACATAGGAACTGGAGAGTGTAGAAATAGTACACATCACAATCAGAATAAGACAGAAACTATTAAACTGTGAGTTACAATATAATTTCAAATTGAAATCAATTTTTCCAATGTTGTCATGGGTCCGCCCACCTGGCTTTCTGGAGCTTCTGCCATCCCTTCTCAATGATATTAACTTAAAATAAATAAAGCAAAATGTATTTGTGCCAGCAAAGCATAGGCTAAGAGGTATTTAGAACATAAATTCTTTAGTTTCATACACACTGAATTGCCACTCTGAGTGCTACAACAGCTCTTGTAAACTGGTTGCCTTTCCCTGCCCATTCATGGTTTCTTCACATTACTAAGATATTTTACCACTGGCATGAATGCAATGGTGACTTTGGGACTTACCTGTATATTATATTACTATTCTATTAAAGTTATGCCAGAATCTGATCAGCTTCACTCAGTGAGAGGGTGCAAATACATAAAAGCAAAATCAGTTATCAATATTTTACTAGTCTCTCTCTGCATAAAACCACTCAGAGTATACATTTTTCTCACTGAATAGTGGAACTGCAAATAAAAGTTGTATTGTATACAATAAGTTGCAAAGTAAATCAGTTTCTGGTTTTGTGTTGCCCAGGAATCCAAAATTTCCCATGACAACAAGCCTGGTGGCACAAAGGTAAAATACAGTGAAAAAGCTGCCAATCCCCTCTGCCATGGAGAGACAATTGGGACGCCTGGGAAATATAGCACCAGAAATTTGGCATTAGCAATTATAAAAACATGGCGCTGTGACCATCTCGCTTGCCTGCAGCATATTTCCACAATATTGTGATGAAATAAATAGCCAACATGCTGATAAAAATATAGAGACAACATCATGAAAGCTTTATAATACCTAGTCCTGATGGCCAGACATGTGTTAGTGATTAACACCAGTGTAATAGTGATATTTCACAGTATTTCTACATTTAGTGACTTTTTTTTTTTTGGCTGATTAAGAGTCAAATTTAGGAGCATTTTGCTTTTTGAGACTTGGCAGAGTTGGGACTAAAAGACGCTTTGATGTTTCAAACAAAGCAGTGGAGAACAGGATGGGGCAGAATACCTCAACAAGGGAGTTATCCATCATCTCCTGTCCATCAATGATTAATGGCTAAAGTGGTTCCATTTTCATGCTAGACAACATAACAGTCTTGCATTTGAGCATTTTGTCCCTCTCCACCAAGCCCCTTAACAGCTACCCTTTCCCAGTCACATTGTGCTATTTCAACAAGCACCTCGTCCACTCCCCCTCTCGCCTCCTCCTCTCCTCCTGTCAGGTGGCTGCCTTCCTATTCATAAACACTGCAGCCGACCACTTTGGCAAGCCGTGTTCCTGTTAACATCACTCATCTTCAAACAGTCCCACAGATAAAGTTCAACTAGCACCCGGATACTCGGTTCTTGGTCAGAGAAATGGATGTAAATGGATGTAAAAGAACCTGAAATTGAAAGAAATGTCAATTTGCTAATATCAATTCTACTCTGTGAATCCATATGTAGATTTATACACTCATAACAACTTGGTTGGCCCATGGTTAAGTCATTTAAATTGCTTAAGGTTGGGTCAACATCAGCTTTAAAGCAACCTCAAGCATAGTGAGTCCAAACGCAGACTCCCGCCTCAAAATCAGTCCCTTTCTACGCTCATCATGATCTCGGTCCCACTGTCACACAATTCAAACTTTAGCTACTAACTAGTGTCAACATTTTAACAACCAGTGCTGTCAGTTTTGTGGAGAGCACAGTCATCGTATAGGTGACCGGATGAGGCTGCCTGAAATACACGGGTATTTTTGAACATTTGGACATTTGAAAAAAAAAAAAGACCAGTGCTGTTTCTTTTTTTTCTGGATAGGAAAGTCCTTCTGACATGCCAAGATGATGAACAATGTTCCAAGGAAACGGAGAGAGCGGTGCATACTGAAGGATGAAGGGTACATTTAATTTGCCAGCTCATGGGATAAATGCAGAGAGACACAGGCATTTTTTTTATCATACTTATCTGCAACTTGCAATTTTTACAATGGGCATCTAAAGATCCAGAAAAAAACACAGGTGAGGGAATTATTATCCCCAGTAGATGAAACTATTGTTTTGTTTGCTGTAATCCACAGCATAGTAACATGTACAATATTTACTGACATTGGTCTCTGCGTTTTCTGCAATTTATTACATTAGACATTTCAAATTCTACAGAATGTGTTTTTAATGCATTGTAAATATGTTGGTTAACCTCACCATTTCACTAAAATTAGCACATTAGTACAGTAGATGCATCACCAAATTATATTGCAGTATTGCACCAGTGAACCAAGGAAATATGAATTGATTTTAAATACATAAATTCAGTATAAATTGAAAAAAGTAATTAATTAAATGACAAGTTGCCAGAAAGAGGAATAAGAGGAAACAAGCCGAGACAGTCACCTTGTAAAATGCCTTGTAAACTGCAGCATTTAGTGTGGATTTAGTCTAATACTTGCATCATTTTTATGTGACAAAAACGTTTCACTTGGTCAAGCTGTTTTCTTAAGTCCTTGTCCTGTAGCATGTTCTCTAATATGCTGTTACACATCCAGATAAACCCTTCCTTGCTCACAGTTTCTCCTGGTCTAAACACTCCTGTCTCTTTTCTGTTGTCATTTACAATGAGAAAAAAGTAATTTTCCCTGCCTTGCACTTCTTTTGAGGTCAATTAAATCCCTATTTCAGATGCTAGTAGCATTCAGTGACATTTTTATTGCTATCTCAGTCCTGGTTATCCAAGACGCTGGTTGTAATGTTGCCTATGATTTAATTTGGGCTTATTTATTTGGATACCTTGATTTGATCACCATTTCAATAAAAAAAAAAAAAGTAACAGAGTAAGCCAGGTTAGACCGGCTTCATGACGACAAGCCGCTGCCAGCTCCTTCAGTCACACATTTCTTTCAGTTCCATCTTCGACTTTTTTCCTCACTTGCGCAGAGACTGTTCCTGGGATTACAGCCACAAGCAGCGCACAGGTCAAAAAAGTGTCTCCGTAAACATTTTCAAACACTGACTGTTAACTTCTGTAAACACTCTTAATTATAACTGCAATACGTATTTTGGCTTTGTAGCTGGATTATCAGCGTGCCTTGCTCTGGATCGCGTTGCCTATTCATATCAGTGTCAAAAACAACAATGGTCTACATTTTGTTAAGCTTTTGAGACACGAGACCTGCCACTGCCTAACTTTTGAAACATGATTTTTGATAGTTCAGAAACTGTTTCAAAAGAGAGCTCTCCTCCCCTTCATTTGTATTGTCTAAGACGGTAATGATCGTCCTATCACAGCTTGTGACATGCAACAACGCCGGCTGTTTGGATGGTAGGCAGACGCTATGTTTGGAGTATAGAAATGATAAAAAGGCCGGTCTTACAATGCCGCCACAATACTGAAAAGGCAATTTAATTATAGGACATCATACCTTTTGCCGTCAGCAAACGGGGATTCACAAACAAAGGCAAATGAAGCAGGGCATAAATAAACAACCATCTCGTGAATGTGTTATTCACTAACTGACCACAGAGCATCAGACGCACTTTAAAGCTGAGTAATAAGTAACTGACTCCCAAACAGAATATCTAGCTGCATTGTTATTTCTTACTTTCACATTCAGAAGTGAAAGCCCACTGCCTTTAGCTCACCCTGCATGTATTACTGTGACTTTTTACTGATATTACATTAGTAATGAATTTGCATTAGTCATTGTGCAGCTGGACACAACGCTTCAGTGCTTCAGATAAAACACCTAGTCGAAGAGCCCCAATCAGAAATCTATAACATATAGTACATAATGTACAATGTACAAGGATATTGTGAACACAACATGATATAATATCAATGCCACTGTGACTTTTTGTGATTGTTTTTTTATAATTTCTATTGACTTTTCTGTCATTTTGAAACTGTATTTACTTGTTAGTTGACTTGCATCTAAAAACTATTCATTTATGCTTAGGCATGCGATCTGGCTCACCCAGAGATGTAAAAAAAAATGTTGTTATAGGAAAATATTCAGACCTGAACATCATGTAAATGAACCCCACTAGCAAGTTCATTACTTATTTTGTTGGCTCTCCTCACTGTCTCCTTAGACGATTCAGAACTGACTCTCAGATTTTGTTGGTGTTTATAACACTTCTGTATTAATTTCTGTGTCTTTTGACCTGTATGACTCTTAGGTCATCAGACGTGGGCCTCTTCGCTGTTTCATAGTCTTGATTTGAAACTTAAGGGTTGCTGCTGGACAAAGGAGAGCCCTTCTCATTATATCAGTTCCACACAGCACACTCCAACGACCCATTCAAATTTCATCCCCCGGTCCTTTTCTGTTTGCCATTGAGTTCCCGTGTGTGTGTGTGTGTGTGTGTGTGTGTGTGTGTGTGTGTTTGCGTGACGGTGCAAGTTATCTTTCTGTCTTACTGCTCTGTGTTTCTTGTCTTCCGTGTTTTTAAATCATTCATATAGCACTTAAGTCAATAATGGTTGGTCTAAATGTTTTATAAATAAACATGACCCCCCTCCTCCCTACTCCACCCCTCCCACTCTCCTCTCTGTTTATTCTGGGCACTCTCCTGTTATATATTATTTCAGCTTCTTTGAACTCAAGGGACTTCTCATCCATTCACAACCAATCTGATAGACATCAACAGCCCAGTAATCAATTGTAATTCTTTTTTTTTTCTTTCAGAAATGGAACTAATGAACAGAATTAGGCTTCAACGCAAATATGCATTCATTCAGTGAATATGTGACTTGGGTATTTATTTGCTTCCTTTTAAGTTCTCTGCAGAAACTGTCGACAACGACTCTTTTGCTCCATAATTGCAGAGGGACACGCGGCGGAGATCCTAGAGGATATTCAGTGTGAGACTATTACTTTCCTCCTTACCGTTGATTTGATTTGTCTTTTAATGGTAGGACCTAATAGAGATAGAAGCTTCAATTTCGAGTGAACATTTTGTGTACATACTCAATAAGGCACAAGCCGGAGTAGGAGTAAACTATGATGGAGCATGAACATTAGAGGCCCTCCTGTGCTCTGCTACCTAAAAGCGCCTCAAGGCTAAGTTGATCCTGAATCTCGCAAATTTCTGCACGCTTCCAGGGTGTTGCTAAAAAGGAATTGCAAGCAAAGACTCTTTGGGCGCGCACAGAAAGTTTCTTATTGTAAGGGAACAACTCCGACGCAACGTCTTATGTTTGAAGTCTTTGGGCTTGCACTTCCCCCGACTGCCCTGATTTGGTATCTGGGTGACTCACCATGCACCACTAAGAGGAGTGGCAACGGATATATAGTGGCACACTGCAATCTCGGTGCCAAGAATAGAAGCATCTCGCAGGGTCCTCTGCCCACCTGCTTGGAGGGCCAACAGCTCAGTGCACTTTCATAATGCTTTGGTCACTTGATCTGACCGAGGCACTCCTACCCAGAACCTTTCAGACATCACAAAATATATGTCATATTTGCAATGTTATGTATGTTACGTTCCGATTTCGACATTATTGCCAGCAAGACAGAATGAAGACATACTGAAAGTCTTCCCTTTCCTCTCCCTGCAGCCGTCAGAAGGCAGCAGATATCTCGTCTCATCTACAGTCTCTAATTGGAGTGATGATGACCACAGTCGAGCCACACTTTGGCACAGCAGATCTGCCAGTTAAATAATCACAGAAATGTGCCGTTACATCAATTAAAACTTTGTCCGCTGATAACTCTTGCAGAACAGTGCGTCCCTGCCAGTTCTCGTCCATTCAAAACACTGGGAGAAATGCTACACACGCCATCCTGTTTTTTAAGGAGTCTGGCCTGGTGATCCACATTATTAATGGACTCTACACAGGTAGATGTGTGGCTGTGATATGCAACATGGTGTGAGAGAAACTGTTCAGGTCAATTTTGGTGCCACGTTCCCAGAAAAAGAAATTAGTGGACCAATAAGGGTATCACATTTGTGGAACAACAGGAAGCAGGAAACTATTTCTTTCGCAGACTGTCAGCAATTATTTCAGCATGAAAAAGAATCGAATTAAACTAAATTAAAGTCTGTCTCCTTTTTACTTACAACACTACAATGGTCTTCAACTACAAATGGTAGCTGTATGGATTATTGTGATGACAAATCACGTACGGTTAGGCACAGACACATTATGACCATACGCTCTTGTCCACTATGTCAAAGAGAAATAAATCTCCAAAGCTTTTCCCAACTGTCACTACGTCATGGTTGGAAAAGTCCTGTGTTGAAAGGGGACTAAAGTAGAACATGTGACATGACTTTTACTGCCTCACACATGCCTCCCTACAATGTATTTTCCTGATCCCTGTCCAACAGTACAGCAGGCCCCTGACGCTCTGGATAGGCTGCACTTGACTGTGAGCAGTGCTGTGCTGCTTTACTTCCAACATCATATTAATTTAGTCTGAATGAGATTGTGATTTTCTTATTTCCTGTTCTCTTTTTCTTCATCTTTTATTGATCTCACTCATTCATGTGTGTTTATGTTGGATGGTTGTGCTCTCTGATAGAAAATGTCTATTTGTCAACAGAAGTCATCCTACTTTTTGGTTAGAGGCAACGTTGAGCACCTGCTAAAACTGATTAAAGTAGACTCCACCAAGTTTGCCCTGTGAAAGTTATAATTAAATTAGTAATATGTTGTAGTATGTAAATTAGGCTGCTTTTTTAATGATGTGCTCAGGCTGATGATTTCAAGGACATTAATTGTATCAACTGTGTCATTGTTTCATTTACGGTCCGTAATTTATGATTTTATATATATATATATATATATATATATATATATATATATATATATATATA
>JAOXYL010000001.1:9246457-9268703 GCA_028564955.1 Terapon puta | reverse complement strand
ATATATATATATATATATATATATATATATATATATATATATATATATATATATACAGGTGTGTGTGTGTAAGACTTTTAGATATCAGACTTTTACTACTCCCACACTGTGTATGTTTCCTTAGTTCAGATGAAAGCCACAACCTACGCATATGTCTAACCACTTTCCTGTATTACATAAAGGATAATTAGTAAGTTCACTTTTTAAAACAGAAAAACAGATAGGAAGGCCAAAATCCAAGGGTTGTTTGGTGAGTTTTTACCTCCAATCACTTCATCAGTTCAAAATGTGTTATTAAAATTACCGGGGAGTGTTTGGATAGTCAGTTTCTCAGTTCTGATTTAATCAGGCATAGGGTGCACATGCTGATGAGTTTCTATGAATTTGACTTATGGACACATTGCTAAAGGTTAATGTAGTCTTCATTATCATAGCTCCGTTTACATAATCAAAAATCAGAGTTTTATTTATTCTATAAAAAACAGTTTTCTGATTTTTTTTTAAATCTGAAAACATAAACATTTATTATTGATGTTTGTCTTCAGACGTCCCCAAATGCTGCATGTCTATGTATCATGAGTTAGACTTCAGTTGGCTTATTATCAGGAGGATGACATACTGAACACTCATCTGAAGGCAACTTTAATCTGTCTCCCATGTGAATCCCACTGCTGCTTAAAACCAAAGGAGAAAAATGAACACCCCTAAACCGAATGTGTTCAATACTCGGTACAGAAATCAGCACTGTAGACTTAAATTATTTTAATAATTCATTTTGAGCAGTCTTAATATGCCAGAAAATGAAGGGAATAGTGACATTACTGTCAAACCTCAAACAAAGCTTCATGGTAAGACCACCCACTGTCAAGGTCCTCTTCTAAAATGTTGCACTAAATTGTTTCTTTTTTTTTTTTCAACTGTGTTAGAAGATACTTTACACCTTAACTTAGAACATGACTGTGTCAAATATCTTCCAGCTATTGTAACAGATAACAGAGTGAGTCACATCGTACAGCAGAAACAGTGTGTAAAAAAGAGCACTTTTCAGTCTGACAGAGTCTTTCTCAAAACGAGTTAACCTGCGACCACTGAGTTCACATATTTGAGAGTACCACCAGCAGGTAACACATCCCTCATAGATGGGACATAAAATCATTATCCTGCCAAGCAGCGGGTCAGTGATCAAAGACCACGCTTGTTACCGTTAATAGTTTGCTGACAACACTAACAAAACAGAATGCCATTGCTTAGGGACAAAAATGTTGGAAACACATAAACAATTAAGTTGTGAGGGATTGTGTATCGCTGCAGATTGTCCATGTCTACACTAATCCGGCACTTCTGGTGGTTCATTTACATTTGCTCATGCATTTTGCTCTGCATCACATTTACAGTGTAGTTCTTTTCTGACATGTGTATCTAATTTGCATATGTCAATTTAACAAATGGCATAAAATGACACACCATGAAACACTTCATGCCAATCAAAAGTATAGGTCAGTAACTGCTGGTAATTACTGTCAAGACAGTGAGTGCAAATGACTTTATAAAACATTATTCACATATGCCGTTATACTCCACAACACCTGAGTTTCAAGGTCAGGCAGCTAAAGTATTTGGTTTTAGAAAGTGAGAGATTGTATCTTCTCAAATATTGACAAAAGGTGCTGTAGACTCAAAACAAACTTTAGACACATTCATTGTACTCATGGTCATGCACCACAAACTCGTGCCTATACATTATCAAATGTATACATCAAAACTCATACATACAACACTTGCAGAGTGTGAGATAAAAAAAAAAACATGCAGTTGAATCTTCACATTTTTCCCCCTGCTTGTCAGATTCCCATGAACCAGACTTAAGATGGAGCCAGTTAGCACGTGGGCCAACCACGCACAGCTCTTTTCATTTGTGAAGACAGTGAGTCAGTAGGCCTACACGCTGCTCTCTTAGTACATCTGCCAACTGTGAGTATGTCTTCTAAGTTAGAGTCTGCATGAAATCATACACACACGGTTTACTCACCGCACTCGCATTTGTGTGGTGCAGGCAAGCTTGCATCGACCTTGGGGCGATGCGCTTGATCTTTGTGCACGCCTCACCTCTTAATGATAAAATGAGAAAACTGGGTCGGAGATGTACATTCCCACCAGAAATAGTGGGAAGTTAACATCTTCAGCTGAGCACCAAGACTTCCAACTGGGAAATCATCTCTAAATAAATCAAATGAGTTTCACAAATAGGTGAGGAGCCTATGGGAGGCCCAGGTTTGCTCCTGGGAGGAATGAACAAGTCTGGATGATTAACTGAGAAATGAATGACCTGCTCGTGTATCCACTAGAAACCTACTTGAGCAATCAAATGACTCTAAATTAAATGATATTTGGTACGTTGAGTTCTTTATGGAGAGTGATGTTGTTTTTCATGACTATTTATTATCTCCTGTTCAAGGAGTTTTCGTCCTTCCCCGCAGCAAAATCTGAAACATTGTCTCAGTTTCTGAACCTGCACTTTAAAGCAAAGCATGTTCCGATTTTACTGCCTTCTATACAATCAGCAGGAAATTTGAGAAAGTCATATTGTATTTCAAAGAAAAGACACAATTACACACACAATATCAGCTAAATTGGATCAGAGTGAATATTTTGCAGCTGTTTAAAATGCCAAGAATGGTGTTTTAAATTCAGACAGTTTTGCAAAAGAGAGAAGGAGAGAGAGACAAAGAGAGAAATTCAAAGAAACCGATCATGCATGGGTATAAAAAAAGAAAAAAAGAAAATAAAAAAATTAAAAAACAGTCTGCCATGACATATATAACAACTCACCAGAGTTGGGATCGGAGTTGCCGTCAGCTTCAGTCCTCTTATCAGGGGAGGCCTGCTCGTAGAAGTCGTCCTGCGCCTGCACCAGAGGGAGAGGTTGTGTGAGGAGGGAGCCACTGCCTACAGGCTCGTGGTCCCCCAGACCGCTGTCACTGCAGCTCTCCTGAGAGCCGTCCGGCAGGTGAAACGTGACGCGCCGCTGCGACTAGAACCAAGAGCACAAAACAGAGCCTCTGATGTTAGTGCTCTGCTCTGCCCCCTCCAGATTTTATGCTTTCTCACACTATTGTCCTAAACTGAGCTGAGCAAGCTCACGCATGCCGCTTGACACACCGAGCCCCAATCAGCACTGCAGTGTGTCTTAAGACTTTGTCTGAACGATGTGAAATGATTTAAACGTTTACAAGAGAGGGAGGGATTAATAGAGGGGTTCATTGCCAGTTTCCAAACACTGAGAATGAACGTGGAATAAAAGGCCTGTTTTGACTTGGGCCGAGTTATTGATGGGAAGGGGAGTCAGCACATGGTAAACACAGTCACGTTTCACTGCACAATGACAACCAATAACAGCATGCAAATTAAACACCATGCACTGTAACAAAAATTCAGCAAGGTGAAAAGTGCAAAATTTGTGAGCCTTTCATAAATACATAGTGTAATTAATGTCAGGCATAATTAATGAAGGCCATGAAATGTTTAGATATTAGCAGGAGCATATTATCTTGTTCATGAGGACGTTTACAGCCTGATGGTTTAGTTGGTGCTGTCCACCAACTAAACAATCAGGCTTATTTATTTATTTATTTTTGGGTGTTGGCAAAGTCAAAGTGGCCTGCGGAGTTAACAGAAGTCGCCCCCAGGGTGTCCTTCTTCCCCCGCTCTGCACTCTCACTCAGGAGAAGAATCTCTTAACCCACGAGGGTTCCTGGGATGTGCCTTATAGTGTTCCGCTATCTTGCAGATATGCATGCAAACACACACACACAGGCGCACGCACCCACACATACACACAGGCACACACACGCACCCGCCATCCTTAAAGCCATCCTGATTGAATTTCCAATTGTTAATTCCGAGTGTCTTTTCCCCTTGCTCTAATGACATTTTCCTCAGGCTTTTTCATAAGTCCAGACACAAGCCTCCAGCTAACCTTTCGTGAGCACAGAGAGGTCCCTGCCACATCCTTGGTGATGACAGACAGAGACGGGTTTTACAGTAATTATTGGCAAAAGCAAAGGTCACCCAATCTGCAGTCTAATGCAAATAACCTCATTATATATTTTAGAACTGCTCCAAAAGCATGCAACATTCAATTAACCAAAAAGAGAGGAATAAAGAATGGGGAGGAAAGACAGGGATGGTGTGGTGGGTGGGGGTGGGGGATTTGCAGACCAAGGAGACTGTGGGAAAAAACAAAAGCTGGCTTCAGATTTAGATGTGCGGTGTTTAATTTTCATGAGGGATGGATAGATGAAACAGACAGACAGATAGACAGATAGACAGATAGATAGATAGATAGATAGATAGATAGATAGATAGATAGATAGATAGATAGATAGATAGAGGTCTCAATCTGCTCCTCCAAATCTACAAAATGTGTCAGCCATAGCAACCTTGGAGGAACATGTCAATCCTTACTTGCCTTCAAGTGTTGCACTGACACTGATAATACTCAGCTGACAAAAGGGAGAATAAATTGATATGACGAAATAAAAAAAACGACATTCAATGCTGACAGCTGTGCCTGTGTGTCTGTCTGTATATGTAGTGCTGTACTGGCTTAATTCATTAGTTGTGTAGCCACACTTAGCTACAGTAGCTTTTTAGGCCCTTTTTACACATCTTTCTTTCCATCCAATGTATTCAACCACTGGACAGACCACAAATGACCCAATATGTGATATTTTTGAGTGGATCATCTGAAAAAAAGAAACCCAAAACCCCCAAAATACATATTGCCAAAGATCTAAATCAAGATTTGAACAATTCCTGGCGCTTGCAGTCTCCAATAACAACTGAGAGCAGAATCAAGAACAATTAAATGTAAAGGTCTTGTAAAACAGAGGGAATCTGGATAAATGTCACCGTTAGTTAATTATAAAGCGGCAGATGATCAGATGTGGCATTTCAAATGAAGATGATAAAAAGGAGGAAAAAGTCATCAGTAAAGGAGTTCCCCCCTTTTTCTTTGTTTGTGTGACAGCTAAAGTGTAGTCAGTTTCACATGAGGTGAGGCATGCAATGTGTGTGCTGCTTAAAAAACACTTTACAGGGAAAGTGAACCCAGTGGAACAGACGGGGGAGGCAAGATTTGACATGTTTGGTGTATCTGCACTTAATTAACAGCAGCTTCATATGCTTTTTTTCTTACTACTGATGCCAAACAAGCTGGCCTCAGGCAAGGTAGCCATCTATTTGTTGGCGTGCCCTGATAGTGTCAAGCTAGCAATACTGATACTGTTTTTTTCCGCCGCCTCTTTCCAGGGTAGTAGAAAGTAGAATGCAAGGTGTTGATCTTGTGTCATTAGCACACCCTCAGTAATCTACAGTTGACTGTAAATGGGTAAAGGTGTTGTAAACACATTTTAATGTGTTAAATGAATAAGCTATAGGACTGTGAGTAGTGTACAACTCTAAAAATGTTTGTTGTCAATATGTGCCAATGTCTGGAGTACGCGTGCATCAATGTAATATTAAGACGCTCTTGAGAATACGCTGATTAATACAGTACTGGAGTGAGTGAGCACAAAAGGAAATGCAGTAGACAGTGTGACAGTGAAAAAAAAGACTGCTGTTGCTTGAAGCCCAGGGATAAACTGAAAACAATCTTAATTCTCAATTAATCAAAATATATGGCATGACAAATGTAATATTACAAAGTTATCTTCTCATATACGGGACAAGGATGGTCAATAATTGAAGCAAGGAAAACTTTGTATGTGTAATTTCATTTGATTTTGACTCCTACCAGAGACTCGTCGCTCGTTATTGATTGGGTTAATAGTTTTAGTGTGCGCTGTCAAACACTACCGGACTGGTGGGGCCTCGAAATGAAACCTTGCTCGTTGCCCGGAAGGATTTTTTTTCCGGACTCTATTTGGGCAAAGCAAAAGACATTTAATGCCGGAATATACTGTGGGCATACAAGACGGGATGATGAAAATCTTTCATAAATATTTCACCATAACCAGGATTCTTCCAAGCAAAATGATGTATAATTCATCACTTATAATTTCCCTGCATTAGCACCTGTAAATAAAAAGGTCCACTTTTAAATTACATGCACTGTCTGTGTTTGCTCTGCGCGTGCTGTCTGTGGGTGTCTTTGTGCATGTGTTTATTTGCGGGTTTAAGCATGTTTGAAGATATTTGTATTTCTCCGTTGCTGACAGTCACTTGTAGTAACATTAGCATAAGACCGGCTTAAACTATCCCTGCTGCCAGTTTACAAGATATTATGGCTTATCGCGCCTGCTAACCCTTATTATCCGCTTGTTTTTATAATTTGCCTGACCAAACACACTCACTTTAACAAACACAAGGCAAATAGCAGCACTTTGCTGCTGGAAGGTTTAACTTTGCCAGCCTGCAAATTATCAAAAAAATAGCTTTTGCCCTTGAGTCTTCGTAGAAAGGAAGTAAAAATTAGACAAACTGAAAATAACATCTGACAGTAGAGAGTAAATGCCAGCTATTGAAACATTAGTTGGAAAGTGTTAAAGTGCAGAGCTTTAAACTCTGATAAACCCTGCACAGTGTCAATGTTCAACATGTCCCATGCACCAAAAGAGTGAGAATCATTATCATCACGTGTTGTAAGAAAAGGAGATAGTAGCAGTGTTCTGAATAAATTCAACTTGCATTACAAAATAACTGAGCCAAATAAGTGTTGAGGTTTTTCAGGCCACATCTACAATCAGAGCAATCATTTAATCAGACGGCACAAGTTAAGACAGCTCAAATAAAGTTAGTCACCCATAAAAAGATATACATGGTGTATATTACCATGATATCTCATACTTGGATGGTTTCAGCGCTGCACCGTGCTGCTGTAGCATTTCATGTCAACACCTCTGCTGAAAATCACAATCAGCGGGTGAAATGCACAGAATCACTGCGCAGTAAAGTCTCAATCCCCACAGAACACAAAACTGATACAACTTTGGTTTTATGTGACAGAAAACAAATAGGGATAGGGCTTATGACGCGGAGCACGAGCTCTCTCCCTGCCTCCCTGTCTTTCTCCTCCTGAGTGTGACCATATGGAGCACAGTGTGCAAGTCAAAAACAACTTCTGTGTTGTATTGTGCTCCAAGTGAAGACGGTATAACGCTACATTTCTATCAGGCGGACGTTTAATGAGAAGAGGCACACACTGAGCGGACGTGCACACACTCCCGCACGCACACACAGGCACAAAATAATGCAACCTCCTCACCCCCACAAATAATCTTATCTAACAGCAGCCTGACACCTGCGGTGAGAGAACACTTCCCACGAGTCCGTTCTCACAATCAGACCACTGAGGGAGATCAGTCAACCAGGAAAACAAAACTCACAAAAAGATCTCTCTCTCTCTCTCTCTCTCTCTCTCTCTCTCTCTCTCTCTCTGCCCTTCTCTCTCTTTCCCTCTCCCTCTTTGCTCCTACCCTCAGAGACCAAAGGTGCTGTGCCATCTGCTGGCCACTTTGAAAAATACATTTTTTTCCATCAATAAAAGGCCACAAACGTGATTGTCTTCTTTGTTCCTCTGGTCATGCTCATTGATTTTTTTTTTCTTTCTCTGTCATTCCCTCTCTGTCGCACACCTTTTCACTGCTATTGTTGTGTGTCAACACCCGGTGAAACAGCCAAATGAAAAAGCTGAGTCTTACTTGACGCTATTAACCACTGAATTGTACAATGCGTGTTCTTTCCTTTGATATTTCATCATGTTTTTTTTTTTTTCCTTTTTTAGAAAGTACATTTCCGTGTCAAACTCCATTCCCACAGTTTTCATCCACAGCCCTGACAAGCTGTAACATTCCATAAAACATCAAATCAAGTGAAACATTAGCAGATGATAGACAGTGCATCCTGTCAACATAACGCTCGGATTTCCTTTGGGATCATCCATACGATGCATCGCGATCTCAGTCGGGCAGGGCCCCCGTTCCGATGACACGAACACAGCCAGAAACAAGCTTTTCACACGGCTTAAAAAAAGATGAAAGCGGCAGAGATAAAAAGAGTTCCCAAACTTGTTTCTGTAAGCAACACTCAAATAAAAAGTGACAAATAAATCACAATCTCCCCCGTCTTTGATTTTGACTCTAATATTGACGTAGTCTGCTCCTGCTGCCTCTCCAGAGTCTAAGTCTGCTGCCTTCTGCTTTTCATCATTAAATCATAGCTCGGCAGTTCTGAGAAACATCTGCATTCTGCCACATCCACAATGAAGCCCGATCAGTCACTCCCTCGCTCTTTGGTTCGCCACAAATCCACGCACGCGCACGCACAACGGCAAACACAAAGACACATAAATCTAACTCGCATCTGACCCATTTCCCAAATTGCAAGCTTGGAAGAGTGGACATGAGGCGTGTACGTGTGCACGCGTGTGTGTGTCTGTCTGTGTTATGTCGAACAGTGGCGCGCTTTGTGTTAGTCATTTACAGAACACTTGCTTAGCATGTGATTATCAGCACAGTCCATCATTTTGACTCTTTCTGGGCTAAATGATCTTCAGAAGATTTATGGAGGCAGTGTACAGCGCGCATGCTTATTTATTTATCCTTCAACCATTTATTGTCTAACCCACATAAGAGACACATAGACATTTTTTTCCCATTAAAACGCATAAATCCATGTGCAGTCACACACTGTGTTTGTCACCAGACTCGCACTCTCAGCTGTCATCTTTCACAGAAGCTGTGACAAGTTCCCTCTCACTGATGCCCTCAACGTCCAATTTGTTTTCTTCCTGTCGACACCTCCCTAATTAACTCCATCTCATCCCACTTTAATACATTAGCGTGAACACCCCTCCTCTATGTTTCCTGTGCTTGTTAAAAATAAATTTCTATTTATCCAGTATGTTTTTTTTTTGGCCACATGGGCGGAATACAACATTCTGCAAAAATAACACCGACATAGCATCTCCAAATAAAATAGAGATTGTAACTGTAAAAACATGAGGGATTATTTGTTATATGGTGTTTTTGACCATCTGGTGAGTGTAAGCCAAATACTAACTGCTTCGTAGCCCTCTTTTGGTCTCCACCAGTGTCCAGAGGAAATATTTGGTTCTGTAGCCTCTAAAAGCTTTCATGATCATCAGCAAGTGTATCTGCCATTTGGTGCTATATAGGCAGCACAGAATGGCTTTACCAGAATCAACCTAGGAATGCCTTAGAAAAAGAAAGCATAAAATATCAACCAAATACACATAAACATTAAAAAGAGGAACTTGTGTATCCGCTTATAAGCACACCCAAACAAGCTGTGGGTGTCTCAGATGATTCAACTGGTCATGCTGCTTTAACAAAGAAGAATAGAGGAGACAGTCGAAAATATCATTAACATGCTGAACTCATGACTAAACGCTTCCTGTGGCTGTTGCTGAAAAACACCAGCCATTAATGGTATCAAACACGGGGTTCATCTGGGGTTGAAAGTCTTGAGGGTTATAACTTCGCAAAATTATGCAACAACAATGCATTTGATCCTGACATACTGAGATGGGTGGGCTGAAAGTGACTCATACACTGCACCATTTATTCTTTACCAGGATTATTTAATTTATCTGCCACCAAAACATTATTGGAATGAGATTAGATGCTGCAATCAAAAAGCCCACCCCTAGCGGCCTTACGTTACTGTGACACTGGCAAGTATGAGCGATACGCTCCATTTTATAGGCTGTGAAAGCTTAAAGAACAAACCTTCCAGGATTATCTCTGTCGACTTCGGAATAGCTCTCTAAGTATCTGAACTTAAACTGCAGCTAACAGGCACGGCAGCGGTTGAGCTAACCAAGTCTGACACCACAGGCTGCCTACAGCTGGAAACACGAAATGAATACATTGCCTAAGCATGCATGCCTAACGTTTATATGCTGTAGTTACATCTAGCTGGCCTACAGATGGGCACGTCTCCCCAGCTCCCTATGGCCGGTTTGCTCCACATTAGAGGCCAACGTATGGGGTTTTAGATCTTACATTTCAGTCTGCGAAAACCGGAACGAGGACCACTAAACAGAATTTACCTGAACTGACTTCTTTAGAGGGATGAAATTCCATTTATAATTGATGTTCTCTCACACCACCCGGGGCTACATCTGGACATCTTAGGCTCATCTACTCTTTCTTCCCCTCCACCCCGCGGTGACCTCTTGCCTTTTCTGATGGATTTCACCCACCGTCTCCCTCCTCATCCCAACTTTGGTGTGCTGTTAAATAACCTGACTTGGCTGAGTGAGAGCCGCGAGACGGGAGCAGTTCAACCAGCTTCCCTCTGTGCCTTAAGCAGAGCTGAGGAAACCTGTGCAACTGCCACAGAGCATTAGCTACAAAGTTAACCACTACTGACTCACTCATCGGTTCTACCCTCCGCTGACATCCACAGCCATAAAATGAGAGACACAGCAATTCTTCTCTATGTGTGTCTCCTGCATCACGATGAAGGATTTGACACTCAGAGACAGTTAACTACAGAGCAGAGCGGGCTAGGCCCTGAGCACTGAATGGGGCGGCTTGATGTGTTTATGAGTTACAGTCCATGTGATCTCGCTGCTGCACCCAGCTGTAGATGCCGCACATCGAAGCCACTGTTCTGTGGCACTACGGAGGGTGTTGGCTTTTTATTTGCGCGCCACAAATGCCTCTGAGACAGACCGCGGCGTCGCGGCGCTAAAGAAAGGAATCAGAAATATTAAAAAGGTAATCAAAAATAAATCAAATACATTCATTTTGCATTAAGAGCCACGCGTTTATTTGCTCTGGTGAAAAAAAAACAAAAAAACAACGCATAATCAGGGCGTACTCTATAATTCCTAATAACCTACGACCCTATTAGCTAAAATCCTATTTGTGATTCCATTACACCAAACAGGTACAGAAACACACATTTGTTTAGTTAGATCTCTGTTTATCCTGTGGAAATAATGGCTATTTACACAGCCATGATTATCCAGCTTTGAGAGATCAAATGTAAATCGATGCAGCAGGGAGGTCTGGTTGACTTTGGCAACTGGTGATCTAAATTTCTCTGTCTTTTTTATGGCATTCACTCAAAAATCTAAGGACTGGAGGATTGTTTTTGTTTGCTTCTGGCGCTGCAAACAAACCATATATTTAGATAATCTGGCTTTTTTCTTTGTTTACTTCGTACGCCCTGTCTATTTGCTGAATATAATATCCACAAAACTGAGGAACAGCACAGTCGTTATGTGTAATTTAAACCAGACATGGCGTGTTTTTCTTCACCTAAAATCGGGTGCTTGGAAGAAGAATGATCTGAAAATGTGGCTTGATGAATAAATATTAAAGAATTTGGTCTCAAATCAATGCATGATACGTAGACTCAAAGAAACACAAGTGGTGAATTTTCAGTTCTGCCTAAATCTGACCAATCAACTTTCTCAGCTGCAGACTTTAAAACTGTTGTTTTGTCTCTTCAGGTCTCGTATCACGCCTTTCTCTTCGCTTATCCCTTTTGGCAACGCTAAATTGGATTCTGTTTCTTCGTCTGTTAATGGAAATAAGGTATTATGAGGGTGTTAATCTCATAAATTTTGGTTGGAAATATGCATCTAATCCACACGTAAAATTTATAAGCTTCTGCGTTATCGCATTCCCTCGTTTAAAAGCTGAATCCAACTGACTGGAAAATTAGCGAAGAGCTACAAAGTGCTAAAACCTAATGATATGGACAGCAACTGATTAGTCTGATACTGCAGCCTAAAGAGAATCTGCATGCGTAGTAGCTGCTGTTTAAAGACAATGAAACAATAAAAGGCAATACGCGGCAATATCTTTCTCTACTCAAAGCAACATTTATAAGTAATGGCTTGATAATAATTGAAATGCATTTGTTAAGTCTTAGACTACACTAAAAAGGAATTTCTGCTATAAATGAATCTAAGTGTCTTCTAAATATTATTTCTCTAAGTAGCAAGAGCCAGACATTTTGTAATCTCAATTTGTGTTAAAGTCACTTGACAAGCCAACATGTAACAACTTCCAAGTGCAGCAGATGTTCATGCCACTTGATAATGGGAATAAAAGTGCCAACAGAAGTGATGTTTGATGCTGAAGCACCATGGCAAGGTGTTGACAGTGCCATCAAATATCACTATCGACACCCTGCACTTACGGTATGTGCCAGCCGTCACGGTGTTACATGGGCATGCACACCAGACACATTTGGCCTGTGTGTACAAAGATGCAAAATGTCTGTTTGAAAGGCATTTTGTTTTATTTCACAAGCATTTAATTTGCTGTATAGGTATATCTTCATGTAGATGGTGTATATACATATAATATAACATGCAGTCACACCACCATGCAATCATATCACTCTAATCATACACAGACTGCTGTTAATCATCTATACTTAACAAAATGAAGGAGTATATAAGATGAATGAATGAATGTGAATTTATGATGAGAAGTGAAATATTATATTCAATATTTACAACATTTGTAATGGAGATTAAAAAGGTTCTTCTATGTTTGATTGATAAAATATTCAAGACTCTTTGACCAAAACAAAGATCAATGCTAAAAAAAAATATATAATATCAGATAAGTACTATTTGTGGATTGCAAATGTTTTACACTTGAAATGCATGTAAAAAAAGTCTCCTAAAAATGGTAGAAATATATAGCCAAAGACAGAAATAACCACATGTTCAGCAAAGTGTGCATATACTTCAGGCACATACATAATATACCATATTATTATGGTGGACAGACAAAGCTACGTCATACTAATCCCCATTATAGCACGCTGTCTTAGACTTGTAAAACACCAGGTATACACACCTGCTGTGTTTCCATTGCACCCATCAGGAAATTTGAAACTAACTTTTTCTGAGAGGACAGTCACAGTGAGGGAAATACAATTAAGCTCCAGCCTTAATAATTAATTTTATGGTCAATGATCTTACCAACAATTATTTCTGATGCAACTAATCATCTGGAAAATAAGAATCACCCAGACCTTTTTCCATTTGTTTTGTTGCCAAGCAGCCAGCAATTTCCCTCCAATAGTTTCTAGTGAAAGCAAGGCGCCGGCATAATGCATAGTGGTGGATAGTGTGTTGCAGTGCATAATTTGTTTTTGTTTGTGTGTGAACGCCTGCCCGTTTGCATTTTGGGAGACTCTGACAGAAAAGGAACCCTTCTCTCTATGTGTGTGGGTTTTTGTTTTTTTTTTTCCCACAGATGGAAGACCATTCAGTCCAAACAGTCCAAACAGCATTATACGTTAATGTACAGTAGGAGAGGGGCAATTTTCAGCATTTTTGAATTCCTAGAAATGATGTCTTTCATTTTTATCTTTATTGTGAACACAGCATATCAGGATGGAGACTACATTTGCACATGATAGACAAAGGGAGGGAAACAAAATGAAACATGGGAGATGTAGATTAAATTTATATTAATGGACCTGAAGATATTTTCTACCTATGAAGGTCCATATATTATGCATTTTTTAAGGTACATGAAAAATTATGGTAATATTGATAGCTTCAATCTTTATTTATGCTTTCTTTAGGTTCAAATTACTGAATGAATATCATAACCAAAGACGACTATATGGTACACTATTTACAAATATACTTAAATCTGTCTCTTCCATTATGATCTTCAAATGGTGCTGAATAACAGAGCCTCTATTTGTAGGAAGGTAAGGCTGTCTTTTGTAAAATCTGAGATGGCGTCATAGAAAACCTTATGAAAGCATTCTCCTCCAATAATGTCCTCAAGGTAAAAAAAAAAAAAAAAAGGAAAAATATAAATTCTGTAAATAGCTTTTTTCATCTTGGAGAGATACATTTGATTTAGTATTTCTTTAATTACTAACATGCTTTAACAACTATAACCAGCTTGGATGTGACAGTGGCCCATTGAAGACGAGAAAAGGTGGCCTGGCAACAGAACATTACCCTGGGTACACTTTTAACTTGCTTCTCATGAGTCAGTAAAAGATGCTGTATATGCACTGTTGTGTTTTCAACAAATGTCTGCTTTATTTAGATCAGACCTCACCTGTTGCCATCGGAAAAAAAAACCCTGAAACATGAACAAAACTGAAGAACACCCAAATGACAAGTGAAATGTTTTCTCCTGGGTAGCAGTCTTTGACCTTTTTTTCAGTTCATATATCTGACATGTGTCTCTCTGCTGTCGTACGATGTTTTTGAAAGAACATGATGTGTGAGTTCCACAATCCAGATGCTATTTGATCTTACAGAGTCTGGATAAATGTAGAAGAAAACAGGCAGCACTGATGGACAGTTTAGTATATTGTTATCATGCCATGACTCTTTAAAACTCTGGAGTATCCAGGAATGGCATGGCAACAAAAACTGCTGGCTAGACTAAAGGTATGAGACATGAGCATCTGTTGTTTCTGCAGTACATTTGTTTAACTTGTAACTGATGTAAAAAATCTACCAGTGGCCCATGAGCATCACCTGATCCATCGTTCCAGCTACATACATAGAAAAATTACTGTATACACAGGGGCTGTTCCTGGGAAACAGGCTTATCCATGCCCGGATCAGTAACAAAGCTTGCAAAAGCTAAGCTAGTGCAGCAGTGTTTCATCAGTTTTCTCACTTTTCACGGTGGATTTCCAAGTAATCCCAGGTCAGATGAGACCGGAGGATGTAGTCACCTCCCACTTGTCGTCCACAACTCCCTCAAACAGAAGTATATCTTTGCCACTTCCCTGGACCAGTAAACTGACTGTTCTCAATGAGCAGCAACTCCATAACAACCTCCAAATAGGAAATAGCAACTGCAATGACACTCATATTATCCTTTCACACCGACACCCTATTCTCTACACATATTCCTGCTGCTCCATCTTGGCAGCCGGAGAGGCCTTTTGAGGCCATGACTGGTTCAGTCTCTAAAGTGTGATGACGCTTCCTGGTTTGACAGTTGGCTTTAAATATACAACATTTTCCATGCTGCTAGGTTCTCCGCTGAACAATTGTAAGGCTTTCTCAAGATCTCCTGTAGAGAGCTACCATCTCTATTGTCAGTTCAGCTGAAGCCTCCTCACTGTGTCTGGCCGAGCTGCACAGGAGGGTCCCTTTAAATAATGTACAGCGGCGATGTCGACTTCTTCTTATGTTCCATTAAATTATGGACAACTCTTAATGTTTTAAAAACCTAAAAAAAAACAGGTGTGTAACTTACTTTCCTGTTTCAATAACTGTCTGCCAGCATTACCTTTCTTTTGCACAACATTGGCCTTGACAATGATGCTAACCAGCAGCGGTCATGACTATATGAAATGGATAAAACATGTGCTGCATCCTAACTATGAGCATCAAACTCACTTTGTTCTTCCTGTTCATCTTTTCATTTTGTTTTCTTCTTTGGTCACCTTTCTCTTTCGCTATGCACTTCTCCTGTAACCAGCTCAGCCACAGCTTCTGTAGTCTAAGTACTTACACCGACAGCCTGAGGCAGGATGCCCTGATTTGCCACAGCGGATGCAAGGCTCGCCTTTGACAGCCATGCATTTTATACTGGTGGTCAGGTTGTGCAGGTAGCTTGATGTGCTCAACTACTGATATTCTCTAGCCACCATCCCCATTGACATACTAATCTCTATAGACTTTTCTAATTTTAGGATTATCTTTATATAGAAATTACCTTTAATTAATTGTAATAAGCAGCCCATGTATTACTTGTTATATGCTGCACATATTTCTTCAGTGAAAAGAAGTGCACCTTTTCATTTAAAGCCTTGTAGTACAGGGAGGATGTTCGCTTGATCGTGGCTTTGATGGGTGAAGTCATATCTGACATAGTACAGTGAGGGTGACAAGCCAGCAGGGACATGTGGAATTGCAGTAACACACAGTGTCAGTGAGGCTTTGTAAATGAGGATGACAGATCATCTGTGTGCAGCCTCGTTCCGTATCTATAGCCATCAACTCGAAACCCTTCAGGCTATTTTGCCCACTGGTCAACTTGTCAGCTGAACAGGAAAAGATTGCTTATCTTTTTTTCCCTGGAAGTTGATTAATTTCAGATAATAAGTGAAAAAAATGGAGAAGTGATTTCATCCAGGCCAAAAACAACTTCCTATTTATGAAATATTGCTTGCAAGGGATACAGTTTGACCTCTGTCCCATATTCAATTCAGGTTCAAAAAACTATTTTTTAAGCATTTCCACAAATCACACTTTCTATTTAAGCAAAACTGACCTGTTTTTATAGTTTTATGGACCTCTGAGTTACTTAATTGCAACATAAATGCCCTTAATGATTACTACATATAGAGACCATGAAGACAGATGCATGCAGGTCTATATTATTTACTGACAGTATGCAATATCATAGTTCAATTACATTTAGTATTATTTTGAAACAGTATGTCTGGGAGTATTTTTTTCTTTTTGAATTTCTGGTTGAATTAAAACTGTGTGAACAGAACATTCCTCTCCATACCCCATTGCTATTAATTAACGTTTGATTTTAAAGAAACTCAAATAATCAGAATAATATGTCATATTGTTTTTCTATGAGAGAGTGTCATCTATATAGACCTTGTATTTTGCAAAGTGTAAAACACTGGTACTGCATCTAAACTGTGAACCTTCCCAGGGCCAAAATCTTAAAATAGCATGGTTTCCCCCATTGCAACTGAAACAGCTGACCGAGTCACTTTATCTAGCACTTTTTGGAAGGTGTAATGGAACTCTGTACAGCAATAATAGCACATCTAAAGAAAGGCAGGTCCCAGCACTTATCCCACAGTTAAAATCCGAAATCACATTGCTAGCATGGCAGAAAGAAGGCATTTTGTAGTGTGACTGTTAGAACGGATCTGAAATATTCATACATTTAACTGTATAACAAAGTAAAGAAACCCATTTAAACTGCGTCACTTAATGCTGAGAAATGCAACAATCAGAGTAAGTCAGATGCACCGTTCCTGGTTAAGGCTGCAGGCTTGTCACACACCCCCATAATATGAAGGTGTCATTCCGTCTCAGTAATATTTTCAGTTTGGCACAGAGATATGCTTTGCAAGTCATGGGTATACACTCAAAATAATGTTTGCTGTTGAAGAATATCCTGGAGCAATAATTTATTACACATCTAGTAATAAAATCCCTGGAGAGAGAAAAACAAGGATGTCTGTGAGTTACATAAGCTGTAACACAAGCTCAGCTGTTTTTGGAAAGATGGGTACCTCCATTCCCAATCCATATAAAAGAAAACTAAATGGCGCAGACTAAGAGCGACTGCTCTATAAGTGTTTGTAAATTTGCATGTGCTCACTTGGGAGCCTCTTACAACCTGCCAAATAATATTCCAACTGGGACACAGCACTGTCGCCATATAAAAAAAAGTGATGTATATTGGTTTCTCCTCTCACTATCCCTTGTTACCAATTTATGACAGAATGGCGAGGGGAGAAAGACAATATTGGTGCGGGGAAAATGGGGATGACAGACAAGACTGAGAAGAAGGGCGGGGGGAAAAAAAGGAAATGTGGGATGAAATTCGCAATATTAGTTTAAAGAGACAGCTGCAATATTCAAACAATCATTCACGAGAGCTGACTCCAATGGTTCACTGGCAGCGTGTAAACAAACTTAATGTCTACAGCCTGTATCACCATGAATCTCATAACCCGTCTTGGCCCTGAAGCCTTTTCTCAGCCTCCCCCACAAGTCCAGTGGCTTATCACATAAACGATTATTGACTGCTTTGCCAGCCATCAATACCATCAGTGCAGTTTTACATATGGTAAGCCAAGCAACTTCATCATAGTAAGCCAGTGGAGGCAGGGAGCTGAGAGGCTGTAAAGTTACACCAGCTTGTACAATGTGAATCAAAAAAGGCTCTGGAGTGGCATTTCCTGCAGAGTCCTTAAATGTGAATATGGGTTACTCTGGATTACTGTAAATGTTAATTATTTGAGTGAGGATATTTCGTGGGAAAGGGCATGAATTTAATTCATCGCAGATTCCTGGATATGCCTCTTACCGGGCTTTGAAGGTAAAAACAAGGGCAGCGCTTTCCTGTGTTAAACAGTGAATCGCTCCAAAAACAAAAGCTCACGTAACATGGCTGTGTGATGGTGCAATGTATTGGTATAGAAAATGGTGCCTCAGGTCTTGCAGCTGAGCCAAAACAACTTAATGGATTAATTGGGAACCAACAGAGATAATTAGGCCTTTGGGGTTGTATGATTCCACCCCTCGTCGACTGTTGCCTCAGAACTGTGATGTAGTGCGTTCCTGCTGTGTAATCGAGATAATTAGCAAGAATGTTGTGTCACTGTCCAAAGATTAGCAAAAGGGAAAAGGCCAAACAAGGCTCATTAAAATGTGGTTCCAACCTGGAAGGACCTGACAGGATTTATTTACTGACGGAGATTGCGTCTTGCCTCCATTTACCAAATGTGTGTCCTCGGTGAGGTGAGGAACAAAAAAGATGAGGGATTCAAATTTTTCATCTCTTGACACGCATCTCGCTTCAATCACGCCGCGAAAGCAACATCGCGGTTAGAGGAATTGGTCCAGCCTTTAACTTGGCAGCCATTAACCCGTGTCCACGCAAACATGCTGCAGCGCCACAATTTCCTTCGCTCATATGAGAACAATGCACTGTCATATATTTGTTTCCCCTGAGGAGAAATAACTACGGATAGCTAGCTGTTAGCTGAGACTAACTGAGCCGGGCCTCCAGTTGTTTACTGTCCTCCTATTATTGGATGCCAAGGTGTCCTTCTGTGAGGCTGACAGGCACTGAGTAGTAGGCCAAATTGATTGGTCTGCTCTTGCCCACCAAAAGGACCTGAACTCAATTTGCTTGCGATGGCTTCAATTTCCTGGCTGGACAAAATCCCCCCACTCGGCTCTCCCTTGCTCTCCCTCACTCAGCATCCCTTCCTCGCTCAAGAGCTGTCATTTAATTTCATTACTCAACGGGGGAGGTTCATGCCCTGTCACATTTGTCTGTCTTTCGTCCCTCGCTCTGTTCATGCGAACCTCACCGAGAGCCACGGGAAAGAAAAGGCTTGTTTTTAAGACACCGGTTGTTTTTCCCAGAATAGTATCATTTGCCGTTTCTTGCCCGGCGACATCAAACCTTGGTAGCTTGGTAAGGAAAGTTTTCTCTTAAGGAAGGTCAGTGGCTTGATCCCCAGATGCTTTCTAGATGGGATACAAGCAGGTAGATTTTTACGATAAGCTGAATTCTTTTCAGGGTGTCCGAAGATGAAAGCAAATCAGACTTAATAGGGAACTAAGTCCACGCAAACATGCTTGCCGACCTTCGTTTGGGTGTGGCGCGTAAAATAACTGGGGGACTGTGGCGGACAGATAAGTTACAGGTAGGTTTTGTCGTCTTCGTGTCATTACTCTTGCCAGTATTCTGCTGCTTATTCAAGAGAAGGTCATCAAAGGTTGGGCTAATTTGGGGCTTGCTTTACAGAGCTTATTTCCCTCCACAACATTCCTCATGAGCAAACACCCAATTTGCTTCCCCCACCATACTGTAGCCACATCTTGTAAACTAATTTCGGATGCACGTAATGCCCGTACGGTCAGCGGCTGATTAGAAAGAAAACAGGATCTAACGCTGGAGTCGGGCATATTGGTCTTTGAAGTGATTACCTTCCATGTTTTGGCCTTGCTTTTGTTGCTGTAAGATAAACATGTGGAGCCACTCAGCATATGCCAGCTTATGTCAAGATGAAAGATTTTACAAGCCATTATCAGAAAGCCGCAGATTGTACTGAGGGTATTAGCTGGCCTCGGAAATGTGCTACAACTGCAAAGATCTTGCTCCGATTTCAGACACTGTGGATGGGGGGTCAGCCTCTCAGCACTTTCAGATGATCTAGATGACAGGCAGCAGATTAAGGGCGGGCCAAATGTGAGGTCCTTAAGATGGCTAATCACATACTGTACAATATAACGGGAAAAAAAAACAAAAAAAGTTCTTTTCACCGTCTAATAAAGCAATTTCAAGTCAAACAATCATAAAATGCCACAAGAAAGCACTGAATATTCTATCAGGAGTAACTGAATATTCTATCAGGAGTAAAAAAAAAAAAAATCCGGGAAAAATGTGCATCATCCTCCTCCCCCTACCTCTCTTATCACTTTCTCTTGCTTTTACTCCTCTTTGTCTCAGAGGATATGCTCTCTTCTGGGTGTATTTACCAGCGGTCTTACAAGCTTTTACCTCCAGGAAACAAGCGGCTGATCTGGCTCATATTTTACAATGATTCATCTCGCTCAGTATCAACCACGAGGCATAAATGTGATACAACCAAATTAAGGCCGCTCAGCCAGACAAACAAGCAGGGGAATTTTAAACCTATGCCTTTTTTTTTTTTTTCATTTAGCTTTGTGAGCCACTGCAATTTATTGCTATATTAAGACTGATTTCTTAAAGCTGTTTTTCATGTTGTAGCTGTTCTTTTCCTTCCTTCATTATTTTTGTTTTAAAGGCAGCACAGTTGGGCATTACTGCGTTACAAGATGCCGGCTTCACACTTGCAGATTGACACTGTTTTTCAAGCACAGCAGTAAATACTGTAGAGTCTCTTGCACTTCTTAAACCAAAGTACAGCTGTAGTGTTTTTTTTTTGCATACTCTAATCTAAATACGATTTCCAATATACTGCGTAAATTACATCAATAAAATAAAATAATTTTTAAAAAAAATCACTTATCATCCCATTCCTCTCTGAACAATGACCGATCCATATATTGATTTTTTTTTCTATTCATAAGCACCCTTACATCCTTTGAGCTGTTTGATCAGTTAAAGCAAAGATGACTTCTGCAGAGAGTGTGTTTAGTCTGCGCAGACATGCTATGCCCTGCCATCGCTGGGGGTGTCTGTTCTGGCTCTGTTCAAGTGAATCAAAAAGCCCCAGAGGGACAAAGCCAGAAGCTTATCCATTGTGCAAGGGAGAAAGCACCCTGTGAGTGCAGTGAAGGGGGAGAGCAAACTGGACACTGATGGGTCTACTTAGCTCCAGGGAAATTACACAGATACATACAAAGAAATTGCACTGAAATATAGAAGAATCCTCTGTTCTTTGCTTTCACCATATCCATCTGTTCCACATGGTGAAATGGTAATTTTCATTATCTTATCGATCCCATCATCGGGCGGAGAGGAAAATACTGCAATACTGCAGGATTTTCTTTTTTTTTCACTGACTCTGAGATTATGTCCGGCATAAGGTTGATTTCCCTGTTCGCTAATAATGGATCATTATTACCTTTTTATGAAATAATTTTGTAAATCCAAATATTAAAGTCTGACTGTAATTGTGCTGCAGTTCAAGCAAATTACAAAGTTTACATTTAAGTCCATTGTTAATAACTAATTAGTAATTACAATAGTCTGGACAAATGATATTATAAACACATTCATACATTTTGACTTAAATTCTGCAGCATTTATCAAATCAACCTAACAACAGTTCTTTAGAAAAGCAATCTGTGATAATGGTTAAATTAGTAACAAAGCACACTACCATATGAGTAACAATAATAAAAGCTTTCACTATGACTTTTCTTATAATTGAAGTGAAAATGTAGGGAAGGAAATGTTATGAAGATACTCTGCATTAAATATGAATACTGACTAATAAACTATGGGTTTTATTACAGTAGAGTATATATGGTACAGTATTTATTTCCACATTTGAGGGTTCTTTACAGGATGGGCTGCTCTCTTATTAGCACCTTTGCCCTTTTTTTTTTTTTTACTTTAGTCTTCCCATCCATTTTGGGCTTATTACAGCAAATACCCATTTACAGTAAGACGCCATTTTATTCCTGTTCACATAGGCAGATCTTCAGAGTATTATTACTATTCCAGTACTGACCTGACACATTATTAATTTGGAAATGTGAACATTAAGCAGAGTTTAGACATTACATTTATCTTAGAATATCAATTGGCCATGTTACATATGACACAGATATTGATTATGGCAACAAATGACAGTCATGCATGAGCGTTCTGGTATTAATCTTATATTTTGTTTTTAAGTATTATTAGCTTTGCATAACCAGTTAATCGGCTAGGCAGATATAATGATATTAGCATGTTTCAGTGTGTATGTGTGTGTGTGTGTGTGTGTGTGTGTGTGTGTGTGTACATCATCGTTATATATTTTATGCACCAGAGAGCACTGAGAAGTAGAT
>JAOXYL010000001.1:9213547-9236505 GCA_028564955.1 Terapon puta | reverse complement strand
CACACACACACACACACACAAACGCGCACTTACACACACACACTTTCCATTCTTGCCAAAGCTACTTTCAAGGTATATTTTGCCAGAGGCCTTTTTTTTCTTCTTCTGGTCACGGGGTAATATGGAAGTTGTGGAAAATTGTGGGTCGTCTCTGGTGTCGATGCTCGCAATCAGATAGCTACTACAGGTTGCGAAATGACGTATGACTGACATTGACATATAGCAATGTTTCACACCTCCGCCATTGTCTCAGCCTACCTCTCTTTATTGTTCTATCATTCTGTCAAACCTTTCCCGCCTCAGTAGAAAGCAGAAGAGATATGAAATCCAAACCAAACTGCCCGAACAACAGCACATTCCCTACCAAACATCCCTGTAAATGAAATTGGTTTCTTGTAAGGACGACGTTCAGCGTTTACCTTCTGCTGTTGTATTTATTGAAAGCCGCCGTCCTTGTCACTGTGCTCCGATAATGGATGAGTAGTTGACCTTTGCGACCGCGGTGGCTAAAAGTGACGTATGTTTACGTTCTGTACAGGGGCAGAAAATAGTGTGACACTGTTATAGGGCAGGCAAAAGTTATGAGAGGGAGTTTAGGATGGATGGCGGGCATGCAAAGCATCTGATTAACCACAGCTGCTACTGGGAGGGAAAGAAAGCGACGCTGGCGAATGTGCACATTCCTCACCAGGAGAAGAAAAACACTTCAGAACTCTGCAGATGCCACTGTACCGCCAAAAAGAATGTAACGCTGAGATTGAAATTTACAAATAAGCGCTGGAAAATAGTCTTGTCTGCCGCAAGATTGTCTCCAAACAAATTGAGATACACTAACCTCGCCACAAAAAAAAAAATTGCTCTTAAAAATCTATCCTACATAATAGGCAAGCAAGCACAGACTTTTTGGGGGAAAAAAGAGAAGTCCCATTAAGATGGAGCCAGGTGTGGAACCAAAGAATCTGAACTATGCGTGAAAACATTTCAGAGAGACATTTCACTGTTTACGGCCATGCGCGAGTCAAGATGTGCTTTCAGAAGACTGAACTGTGTCTCACTGTACCACCTTTTTAAGAGGAATCTTCCTTGGCAACCAGCTATTTCCTCTCAGCACACAAAGGGGCAACAAACGGCAAGTTCAGGTCAGGCAGTCGGGTAGATAGGCAGCCATCTGACATTTCATTAGTACCGATTGTCAATGAATGGAGCTTTTGTGTCGAGTGGCATGTTTGGGGGCTCTGTGTTATATCTGGTGGTAAGTGTTACTTAAGCTCACCGTGCGCGAATGTAGCTGGGCATATTTTAGATTTGTTAAATGAACACTCTCAAATATTAAGGTGATGGTAACTTACAGTAAACTGAAAGCAAAGGATACTGAGCAATATGCATATTTTGTATGGCATTAGGACTAACATGTAGTAGTAGACATATAGGACTAAGGTTAGATGATTAAAATTATTCCATCATTCAGTCAGATATTCCCAGTCATGTTGAATTATAAAAAACCAAAGCAAAACCTGAGGCGGATAAATCAAAGAATTCCTTAATACAATATGACCGACATATTCAAAATACAACACTGATTCAAACCCTCTGTGGCTCCGTAATAATTGTGGAATAGACATGTATTTACCATCAGGTAATCTTGTAAATGGTTCATGCATTTTTTACGACACGCCACAGAGAAAAACTAAATCTTTTCAGGCAGTGGTCATCCACTGTGCTTTCAAAGGACAACATGCCCTTTTTTTTCCACCCCCAGCCCCCATTTACATTTTCAGCTAAGTCATGCATACAGAATGCATACAGCGCGCAGCTTTTGTCCCGAACACTAACCGCGGCAACACGCCGACAGTGAATCGTCTTATTGCATGAGTGAAATCTTCAGTGCTTTCATCATGCAAGGCAGCAAGAAAAATATAGATAATGGTGAAATCTGAAAGAAGCAGTGACCGTGAGCAGATTTAATGAAATAGTCGCGACAATAACAGCAGAAACACAAAATCAATCACAGGAGACTGAAGCAAAATGTGTTCTTAAGTTCGCTGAACCTGTTGCCTGTCAGCATCGGGCAAACCTTGCATCGAAACGTATAAAGCGCATCAATACAAAGCATGTCTTGAAAAATCTAACCAGTACACGAGTGTCCGTCCTTAGGCTACTTGGTGATTGTCACTGCCCTGTAACAGAACAACATGAGTCACCTGCAGGTTTCATTTAGCTGAATGGCCTTCATGTCACATATCTAAGGACATTGGTGCTGGCTTGGCAAAATGATATGGATGAGTAATGGGATGCCGCCCACATCCGGACACTCTGGGAAGGTGAGGGGCTGCTGCCAAGCCCCAGTCCCTGTTGACCTCTCCTTCCTGTGCACTCAGCAAATTTACAGATGACACCCCATGGGCCACTCTCCCCGGCACTGACATATGTCAGCCATTTTTGTTCTTTTGTAATTCTGTTACGTGACTGCATGCTATGAATACGAGAAAATAACATCTTCAACAGTTTGCCAGCCATTCAATTACAGCGATGAATAGATGACCACCGACACACACACACAAACACACAGACACACAAAAAATGAGAAAACCAGTCGTGCCACCTCACAGCGCCCACATGCCAACTTATGTTCTTTTACTTTTTTTGCTCTCTCTCTCTCTCTCTCTCTCTCTCTCTCTCTCTTTTTCTTTTTTGATTAGCAGAATTTGGATCTCACTTTGGGGAAGGCAGGCACAAAAAGGGCCTCCTAGCACACTGCTGATTCAAGGTTTTAGCCGAGCAAATCTTAGGCAGGGAGCTGAGAGCAAAGAGCTGGCCATTTTGCAGTTTGCTCTCATCTGCCAATTTCTTCCTGGGGCTTTCAGAGTCAATCAAAGAGCTACCAGAATGCTCACACCAGTCTTTTAATTATTCATGGTAATTCTATGCCACTACACACTCTCTCTGCAGCCCCTGTCGCCTCCTCCAAGCGAGGTGTGCTCTGATGTGTTTATGTGTACTGAATATATAAAGAAAAAAAAATCCTCCATCCATTACAAAACAGACTCTCCGCTCTGCCCTGTGCAACACTGGCAGCTTTTTCAGGGTCGTCTGGCTTCCACTTCTGTGGGAAGCTGAGCTGATAAATGTTTGGTCCCATGAAACCCAATTTTTTGCCCTTTTAATCTTTTCACTGGACATGTTGCACACTTACATCCAGATTTTCCAAGCTCGAGCACTGGTCATATTAATTTTCTTTTTTTTTTCTTTTTTTTTTTTTTTTAGGAATATCTAGCATTCCACTACCATCTCATACATCTTTTATGGCGAGCAGACTGACCTCTTGATACCATCTGTGTTTATTGTGCCCATTCAAACGGTTCCAATCCCTGATAATAGTCGTGCCCAGAAGGCCAGCCTGGTGTAAGAACACTATCATCATGTCTGCGGGGGGATTGGAATTTTTTTGATAAGCGCTAGCCTCGCTGAAATTGCATTCATTTGCTTCTATGAGCTAATTAGCCAGAGAGGGGGCAACGCTGCCATTCTTGGCTGTCCATCAACCTGCCAGCAACCATTGACATCACAAGGTAGATGTCAAGTTCAGTCTTTTGTGTCTGAGACAAGCCTATTACCGGGAAGTGCGAGCAGGAGGTTTTAAGTGGGTAGAAGGCAGCTGCTTGATGTTATCAAAATCTCTTTGAGGAAATAAGCTAAATTACAATGAGATTTCACTCACCTTTCTGCAACAGCTTAACGTTTAATAACTACAAAAGACAAAACAGAGAATGCACTTTAGATAAGAAAAATAAGATGCTGACTTTAAGATGCAGCAGCTTGAGTATGCTGTACAGTACATGCCCTTGACGTCCCTTCACAACATTCATTTCAGGAGTCTCAAAGAAGGTGCTGCTGCTGTTTGGGCCTTTGAGGGAAAGGTGATCTCTCCAGTGCAGAGAAGCTGTTATATTTTGTTGGTTGGCAGTTGGAGAAAAATGGCACACCTCCTCTCTCCGACTTGTCTTCACAAGCCTTGTCAAAGATGAAAAAAAAAATGGGGAAATGTTTCATGTCTCCTGTCTTTTCCTGCCAAAAGCAAAAAAAGGAGGGCAAAAGAAAGCTGGGATAGATACAGTGACATACCAAGGGAGGATGTGGCAGGGATGAAAGCATGTCATTTTGTAAGGGATGATCATGAAACTGCCCCCCTTTTTTCTCACCCCCCCACCGCCCCAACCCCTTTTTTTTTTTTTTTTTTTTTATAAAGACTTTGTCAGAATTTGAAGGATATATTGTTTCTGCTTAGCCCTACCACTCGACACAGGAATGGGACTTTGAAATGGGGTGTTTACAAGGCAGTCAAATGTGTCCCTTTGATATAAGTGACAGGAAGCTGAAGAATGAGGATCGAAAGGCCCGAAATCAGCTCCAACTGGTGCTCTTTATTGTTGTTTTAGCTCACAAAGGAATCACTAATTGGTCCTTTCAAAACTAGAGACCACTTATCTTGATGAAATTGCAACAGCCAGGGGCCACACATTTCTATATCAGCGCTTCTATTTTACACGTTATATACTAGATGTTCCATGAGCATATTTTCTGTATGTTTTATTCAATATTTTGGTCATCAGAGCGCTTGTTATGTCAAGTTTGTAGATTTGTGGGGCACTAACAGACAACAGAATGTCGACTCTATTCTCTGAAGAGGACACGTTTGCCATAACAGCTCTCACTCACTGCAGTACCCTCTCCATCTTCAGACCATGGCAACAGATGCTCTTTTAAACTCGTTATCTGCAATGGTGCACATGTGAGCAGTTTGTCCCTCTTTGTTTTGGCCTCATCTTTTTGTGATAATTCCATGTTGTAATGCATCTATTTTTGACACCACAAACACAAAATGCTCAAATAATGCGACTCCAGCAGTACATCAGCCGAAACTGTTGGGAAGAAGGTTTTACAACAAAACAATATTTTTAAAACATTTACAATGAATAGGCTCTTTAGAGGTAGACATGGGAGGTTGCAACACTATTTCTCTTCATTCCTAGGACTAAGAGTGGTTTATGAACATAGGTAAGGATAAATACTCGTGGGTCTCCACAGCATTTCTGAGTAGAATAATGGATGAAGATCTCACAAAATATTATAATCAATACATTGATTACCAGAAACAACTGAAAGCAATTTAATTATTTAGAAATAAATAGAAATAAATATTGTATATTGTGCAAAAAGATGCTCTAACTATCACTTGATTACAATTTAAGAAACAGTAAAAATTGTTCAGTGATAACCTTAAAAAAGCATTATTCATACAATCCTTTATCTGTCCCATAAAAACATGAATACTTATTTGTAAACACCCCATTTACTAAATAATCCTGGTCAGCCTACGGGGAAGGAATTCCAATTCAAAGTCCTCTAAATAATGGCGGAAGACACACTTGGCCTCAAGCATAATGTTTATCACTGGCAACATCAAGAGACCCGGGATCCCGTAATACTACTCTGCATTCGCAGCGTGTTTCATCCATCCAGCAGCGGTGATAAATGGCTAACAGTGGAGCAGTGCTCACCTTTGAGAACCCTGGCCTTACCCTTGCGAGTGTCCTGTAAAGCATTCTGTCTGATTGTAAACAGCAGTGCTGGTTTAGACTGGTGCCACTGAACACTAGACACACAACAGATGAGGAGATCATGTTTTGTTTTATTTATTTTTTTCACGGCGTAATATATTACGTCATATGATTTTGCTCCTTCACTTCTATCAACATGAATTTTATGTGGATGTTATACAAGTTATATCCTGTGTGTGTATATGTGTGTGTGTGTGTGTGTGTGTGTAGCAGGGGTACTTTGAGGTGGGGCTTTACTGGAATGGCTTCCAGGAAGCACATGGGACTAAAGCCATCGGGAGAGCCGGTGAGAAATGTGGGAAGATGGTGGGCATGACCACAGCTTAGTGGGTGAGTCTGCTGGAGGAGATCAGTGATGCATTACACAACATAGAGACATGTAGCTGCATCTCATAGACTAACTGGGCAGCCAAGACCATCGCTCTTACACTTCTTCCATTTCAAGTCTCTCCTTTTTGTCTCCCCTCTGTCCCTGGCCGCCTGTCATTCTTTCCTCTTTGACTGGCTGAATCTTGATTCTGCCCTTGCGCTTGTTGATTGGCTACAACAAGCGCAAATGCAGAAAACACGGCTGCTCTTCCAAAAATATGCCCTAAACCAATCAGCATGGTCATGCTAACATGCTGTATTAACTTTCAAATGCTTTAACATGGGGCACGATACTGACAAATGCTTCTACTGAAGTGCCAGTTCCAAAAATGCTCAATTTGTCTTGCATTTAGTGAGAACTGTGTAGGCGGAGTAGAGAATAAACACTGAGAAGCATCAAGTAATCCCTGAATGGATATTTTATATTGAAAATAACAACAAAGTGTTGGGGGTCATACTGAGCCTTCTGAGGATAACAACAGAGGGAGCACAGGCAGCAAGGGAAATAAAGTGAATTCTGTGATGTCTGTAGGATCCCTGATTTCCGCTGCTCAGTGGAAAAAAAAAAAAAAAAAAGATACCGCTGGGCTGCCAAGTATTGGCTTCAAAATTTTGACTCGCTGTGATGTAGCTGTCATCCTTTCAAAGGAAGTGGATAGCAAGGGGGAATGGGTGCATGTACCATGTCTTTCACTGAGCTTTTCTGAAGTCCAGAGGAAGATGCAGGACTTCTATTTCAATCTGCATGGAAAGAATGCTGAGCTGTGTGTTAATTCAACATGTCATTCCTGAGGCTTTTCTTCTGAGTGGTTTGACTGGTGATGGTAGATATTCAGCTGCAGAAAGCACCTTTGAAGGAGACAAAAAAAAACTCTAACGTAATGTAAAAAAGAAAAAAAACTAGTGACATGCATTAAGATATCAAAACATTGATTTAGCTGTTGGTGTCTAACAGTCACACAGGCCAAAACTAATCTGATTTGTTGCTGTCTGTCTGCCTGGTTGATTGTCTTGGAGTGGGGCCACCGTTTTGATTGAAATTATTCATCTTAAGTACGTTTTCAACATCCAGTCAGTTCATACATTTCGCTTTATGCTTTTTCATGCCAAAGCAAGTCACTCCCTCCTGGCAAATTTCAAATAGAAGTTTGACTGAGTATGTGTTACAACCCTCTGAATACATCTGTCAGTATGAACAAGATGGAAGGTTAATAACTGCTGCAGTATGTTATTAAAAAAAAGAGGGAAAAAAGTAAACTTGGGTTTATTAACACAAAAAAAGTCTATATGGTCACTGCTGTTTTAACCAAAGCCTTTGCATCAGATCTTTCCTGGACATCGTACATGCGCCTGTCATTGTCAAAGAGTCTTCAAGAATCCACAACGAGCAGCAATTGCACCATCACTAACTGAACCGTGTGCTGACAACCTGTCCGCCTGAAAGGCTTTTTATTGCCACAGTTTGCCTCCGGGCAGAACATCGCCCATATTCAGCACACTCTGCACCGGCTGAGCGTAGGGTACTTACAGACTGCTACATTATCTATTTAGCATTGAAAATACACATCGTAGAGAAAAAGACACTACAAAGAAGTACAATACTTCCCAAAGCTCCAGTCACTCCACTGCGACTGTCTATGTTGCACATCTGTGTGCCTTTGGCAGATAAATCACAGCGCTTTGCTCTGGAATGTTTTTTTTATTTCCGTTTGTGGGGAAGTGTAGGAATTGACCTGGAGAGCTTTTAGTCATTTCATTTTTTTATTTTTTTTATTTCACTTTTGTAGAATCTATTGGAGCAAGCTTCTTTAATTGTCAGCTGTAAGTTCTGTTTAGTTCTGTTCATCTTTCGTCTTCGCTTTATTCACTGTCTTGGGAGTCTCCTTGTGGAATGTATTGTTGTAAACTCCTGCAAATTAAAGAACTCCTTGGAGTATATGTTTTTCATCGCCTATTATTAATCTCAGTAAATTAGAAAATAGAGCACTGAACCATTTTAATGACTTTGAATCCAGGTTTTCTTTGTGTCTGACATGATTGGAGCCATAGCCCACTTCACATCATTTACAGACTCAGAGGGTTTAACGCTCATGAAGACGTCTTGTTATCCGCCGTTAAACATTGACAATGCATTTCATCTTTATATTGTGTCTGTAGCTTGTGTTTGCTCACATGTTGTTTAGACTGTACCTTCATAATTTTATTCCATCAAAGCAAGGATTTTTCTCACTTCGTATAGCTCAGCCTGTTTAATGCTTCACCAGCACAGAGGAGACATAGTCTAACATACAATTTGTGGCCATTTCTTCTGTTTTTACAATTTGCATATTGTAAAAACAAATATGAAAGCCCCGTCTATAATGGTGGACAAAAAATGTCTGCATGCCTCCCTCTTTAAAAGCCTTCGCAATGTGATTTACACAAACAAAATAGAGAAAGAAAATGATCGAACTCGCCGCATTCCTTCTTCTGCTCCTCCTCCATCTCCCACACTAATGTGTGTCTCGGGTATGAAATGCAATAACAGATTTTGAAGTCAGACACCATAAAAGGTACACCAGCAGGTTATGTAGAAGCCATTACAATTGAATGTACTTCTTTTAATACACGTGAAGCTTTCTCATATTAAATATACTTACACTGCCAACCTGAAAACTTGATTTGTCAAAATCAATAGGATGTTTTTAAATGTACTATGTGATCTCGCTCTCTCTCTCTCTCTCTCTCTCACACACACACACACAGACACACATACCTTTCCACTATCTCTGGTTATCTCTGTCTGTCTTTCCAAGCCAATATACTGTCTCTACAGTCTCAACCTTATCTATAGATCAGAAGTAGCGATCTTCTCTATATGACTGAAAGCCTTTGAACTGCTCTCCATACAACTAAATTTTTCACTCCCTTCGTTTCTGAAGTCCTTGGTTATTTATTTCTTTATTTCTCCGGCGGTGAGCAGGATTAGTCAGAAGCGGCAGCCCCACTATCAGCCCAAGATGTGCTCTTCCATCCTGCTGCTTTGCTCTGATAAAGGAACTGCTCGACGAGTGACTCAGGTGCACAGAGAGCCTTGTAGAAAACAACATTTCTCTCACTGAAGCACAGCCCTGCATGTCAATGACTGCCAATGGGCAATGGGAGAATCTCACTCATGCTACGTGCAACATTCGGCGGCGCCTGGCACATATGAAGATAGAGAACGCTTTCGCGTAAAGCTGCCTAAAGTTTGCCCCAGGAGCAGGGTATAAGCTGATTGATCCGCAATTGTCGTCCTTTGAGATTAAAAACTCCACATTCGTTCTGTGTAAATCACATGTTAGTGAAGACACACATTGAGGCAAATGGTGTAAGCATTTACTGTTTAGTGCAAAGTAATGGAAAATTAAATAACCTGAATTACTTAAAGTTGAGTGAAGTTAGAAAAGATGTTAAAATCAGTGAGTGGATAATAAAACGTACATTTAAAAGGGTAACCAGTCTGCCAGGCAATATATACAAGATAAATAAATGACACTGTATTCTGTATTTCAGCTTAATAGTTAGTTTTTCGGTTCCTAAATGTTTGAAAAACAACTCCCATCTATTTCAGTTCTTCTGGAGAAGGCTGACATGGAGCTACAGTATGTGGCCATACAAACACCAGCGTTTCAGCTGACTGAATACAAGGTGACAGAGCAGACTGCTGACCTGAATTTGGCTCCTGATGAATACATATTGTGATGTGGAAAAAAAAATAACTCCACTTCTTGCACAAGTTTATTCCAGGTCTATATACATCAATTTGTATTACTGTATTGTACCACTCTCTTGAGTAGATGTTCATCTTTTTACCGGCCAGTCATCTTTTTTATTTTTAGACTACTTTAGACTTCTGTAAAAAAAAAGGTCATCTTTAGCCCTTTTATTAAATACAATTTTTTTTCATGATTTACTACTTGAGTTAACGCATCGCGACCCAGAGCTGAACTTAAGTTTACACATCTAACAGTACCACCACTAGGGACAGAAGACTTAGCTGATGTATACAGCATATATTTCATTTGACTAATTTAAGGGCACACTGGCATCCAAAACACTAACTTCTCCACCATAGTGTTTACTCAGCAGATCTGTACATGTACACGTGCACCCTAAGAAGCCAAATGGTGCAGAAGTGATGTGTGTAAAGTAGCATTGCACCCCCCCACCTTCTCCTCCCTTTACTGTCTTACTGAGTCTAATTTCAGTTTAGGCATTGGCTATACAGTCCTGAGCCTCTGAAGTGCTCTGAATTACAAATGATGCAAAATGACTTTTACAGTGATCTCCCTTGACTTCTAGAGGGGTGGGAGTACCAAGCACCTTACAAGAACAGCAAAAAAAAAAAAAAAAAAAGCCTGATGCATGCATCTTTAACGGAAAATAGGTGAAAGATGAGTCACAGTATGCTGGATTATACACACTTCGCTTTCCTCATACTTTCCCTTCCACAGGCCTTTTGTTCTGTGCCTGTTTAAATCTGCTCAAGACGCATCGAGGACCCACCTCCCCTCCCCATCCTCCCCCCTGACTCTCTCTCCCTTCTTCTCTGTCTCTCTCTGTTTCTCCCAAACTGCTTAACTCCAAAAAGTGGTAGCAATGCAAAAATGCATTCACATACTGTAAGTACACAAAACGCCGCTCCTGCCCTGAGAGAAACAAAGCCACATAGACACGGCGGGTCTGTCCACGGGCACAGATGCAGAGAAATATAAATATCTTAGTAGTATAAACCACTCACACACACCCGCGCACACACACACACACACACACACATACACACACATCGATATGACTATATTTGTGATGAAACTGTATTAATCTTCTTGACTTAAGACCTAACCCTGTGGCAGAACTGCTATTCTATCCCAACTTAAGCCACACATAAACAGTTCAATTTGTTTGGACAAGCTCACTTCCTCACTCAGTGATGAACACCAAGTATACATACAAACTCTCTCAGCGATTCTCTGTAAGTGCAAACATTGTGACTACTTATGAGACATTTTGATATCAGCACACTGCGGCTTCATACTTCATAATCCCCGTTTAGTAGGCTCGCTTGGATACATACTGTCTGCTGGTCACAATTCAATAATATGCACATTTCAAGCCAATAATAAATAAACATTAGTTAATTAAGCCACACGAGGAGAAAACATTTCATCATATGTTATCAGCATCTTAAACAGTTTGGAGGATTTATTTGATCACCAGAACTAAAAATACCACAAGTTGCCCACACGCGACGTCAATTTTTTTTCAGCTGAATAAAAGCTTTTAAAGAACTGTCAACGTCTCATGCGAGCCCTGGATGTGTCTCTTAGTCACTGCCCTTAAATGTCACATGCAGTATGTCTGAGGTGAATCATTTTTAAATAATGAAAACAGGAAAAAAGGGGGGGAGATGTCCAACTGAGAGGATTCAAAACTAAACACGTGAAATGAGGAAAATATGAAATGACATGAGGATGGTAAACAGTCCATCTGTGTTTTCCCAAAGGATGCCTGCCATACTTTGAAATGCACTTAAAGAGGAAGTAAAGCAATTCAATATCAATCTAAGAGCATTCTAATGGCAGTGAAACTTTTCCCTTTTTTTGCCTGGAAATAAGATAAAAACACAGGCCATATAGAGGTGAAAGTGACAAAAGGACTAATGGACTACTGATACATTCAGAATTCTTAATATGATCTTCATTTTTCATTTAAAATAGAAACATGAAACATTTTCAATTATTAAACAGACATCAGATTTTTTTAAAGAAATGACTACTTTCCTTGGGTTATTTTATTCATTTTATTTCTAAATACAATTTTATAGAAGAAGTAAATAGAAGTTCAGACACCATTCACTGAAATAGGAAAATATAAAAATAAGGAATTTCAAACCAATGAAATGAACCAATGAACTTTCTCTCTGATTGCACATTGGGGTGTTGTACAGAACTGAGTGTAAGATAAAGATTCTGTAAAGAACGGGCAGCTTGTTTTCAAACTGTGTCATAATGTGCATCCTCTTACAATTTGACATTTCAGTGTGGATTAAACTGTGATTTCATGCTCATCATAGACAATTACCTGGTTGGAATCCGCACACTTGATCTGACATTAGCGAATAAACAAGCCAAATCTCTTTGTGTCTGTCTGTCTTTAGTTCTGTTTCCATCAACATTGATCAACATGCTGTTGGACATTTTTAGATGCTAATTTTGTTTCAGTACTGTAGCCAGGATTTTGTAATTGGATTGCACCATGGAATTTAAGCATGGACAATTAGGCCATAGGCCAATAATAAACATGTGTTTATAATTTTTTTCACAACATGCTGCTTAGCAGAGTCTTGATATACCTATGATAATTGATTGATGTTTCTAATAGTTTCATGTAGAAAATTTAAACAACGTACTTTATATTCAGTTGAGACTTTGACGAGTTTAGTTTCATGCTGGGATCTATAGTGGCAGAGCTTAAAAGAGGTGAAGATTACACTGAGCCCAATAACACTGCTTTTCAACCTTAAAAAACAAAAGGCTGCTGTGTTTGGTGTCTTCAGAACAAACTGGAGGTATAAATCTTATATTTACAAAGTCAAACTAACAATTAGTATAAAAAATAGCCTTATCATTAACAATGACACTAGTAGATTAAGTTATTAGCCTCATCTCCTAAAAGTTATGTTCATTCTGCTTTGTGATACTACAGCATTGTCCAAGTTATGTTGTGATAGGAAAAGTCTTTCCTGCCTCAATTTGATCACGAGAAAGGTTTTCTTAAGTCAAGTGTCAAGTATACACAAGTCCTGGAGAAGTAATGGACAATGATGACGAATTTACAAAGTTCATGACCGGGAGGCCGAGTTTTTTCATCCCAGATCCATTAAGTTGTTAAGTAAGTAAAACACTTTGGTTGAAGAAAGATTGTGAGTTTGGTTAAAAAATGTTAAAAGTCACGTCTCATGCTTCAAGTCACTCTCAGTTAAATCAAGACAATGATCTTTCCCTAACCTTAACAAACCATTTTCTGAGTGCTTCAGCAAACATTTCAGCATCAGTGTTTTGCAACTTCAGTTAACAGAATTCATGCTTTGTGCTAATTTTTCTACATTTCCTCCAAAGCTTCTCTGCTTCTGCCATTTTGTAATATATGAGCATAGGATCAAGGAGACATGGTTGGCAGTTACACATAACTCACATAACTGTTATTGTTAGACAGGTACAACCAGACAAACTGAATTAATAGCTTTGGTGTGCAATTACTCTGATTAAGATAGATAACAATATATATATATATATATATATATATATATATATATATATAATGTGCTATTTTGCCTTTTTGGTACTTCTTTAACTCTAAATCTGCCTTGATACCCAAAAAAAGAAAAAAAGGGCCTGCTGTAAGAAAACATTTTGTTGAAGTGTCTCACATGTCAAACTATGAGAGCGAGTTTGATGTGGTGGGCTTTCATTCTATCAAATCCATTTATTGCATCAGTATAATGGAAAATGCTTCAATACTTGATGTGCAACAATGTACCAGTATGTGACAAGGAATCAGCAGTGGGGGGTATATCAGAGAAGAAACCAATCATTACTTATCGAGAGACACTTAAAGTAATTAATGACTTGCGCAAACTGTTGCAAGTGGAAAACATTAATGAATAATTTTCGATACATAATCAAGTAATTAGGAAATGAACTCAAGAGTAAATCCAGGAACCACGATAATGAATACTGGTGATTATCAATTTGAAGCCATCTCCCTTGTGCCCTCAAGGGACCTGTGCTAGTTTTAGAGGGAGAGAAAGGGGGAGGAAGGATTTTTGTTCTGACACCACGATAATGTGCCAGTGCCACTCAAAGATCCAGAGTGACACACAGCTGTGGAGAGACTGAATTTCTTCTGTATTCCAGCTTTCTGTCTGAGGCACTGTCACGTCTGCTCCAGTTCAGTCCATTATTTCAAGTGGAATCATCTTTATGTCTACTAATCTGTAGCCTTGTATGCCAGCCTTTCTCCATTTCTAATGACAAACATATTGAAAACTGTGCTAATTATTTATACCGGGTCCTCATTCTGTCAGCGATTCAAGGATAGTTTCAAGTGTCTCATGAAGATGTCTGATTTTTATGACATGCCAGGAATGGGTTGAACCATGGCTGCCTTAACCACCAATTTATTTCCCTGAATAGCCTCTTTTCTGGTTTGTTAGTGACTTAATAGATCCTTCCTGACTTCAAAAGCAGCCTGTATCATTACTGCATTTCTCACTTTTCCCTTTCAATAGGTGCCATAATTCAAATGAGTCCTTTATCTTCGTAAGGGTATAGCCCAGACTCGAGTCTCAAACTTAATTTTTAAACTGCCGTGTTTATTTTTTAAAGAAGAGAAAACGGGTTGGAAGGAGTAAATCCCTGAGAACGACTTGGAAAGTCCCTCATATCTATCTTTTCCATCAAGATAGCCAGTGAAAAAGGGACACATCAGTTCCAGAGCATGTAGCACAGGAGTGGTCTGTATCTGTAGTTCCCTCAAGATAGAGGAGATGTAAATCTTATCTACATCAGCATATTAATTAAGAGTCTGATCTCATGGTAATTCATAGAGTTTCCTTTGAAACCCTGGAATCCCTGCTTTTCCAATGGCATTTGCTGCTCTCTGAGCAGGGAAGTGAATTCACACAGATTGACTGGAATGTTTAGCATTTTGAATAAATGTCACAGATACATTTTTCATACTTTATTTCTTACTTTACTTCAACTGATTATTAAAACTGGCGCACGTAATATCCCAATTTTTCAGGAGCTCTGCAGATAAATCCACTATGCTATTATAAGTGTCCACTGTTTTCATATGAATGTGCTCAATGAGTCAACATAAGTACAAGTGACAATCAATGTCAGATATTAGATATTCACACTCTGTCCTTTCTTTTTTTCAACAAAGAATAAAGTTGCAAATCAGGAAAAAATTGTGAGTTGTTTCTGAAATGCTCATCTAGGTCATTTCAAAATGCTGTAACAAATGACCTATTTTGCTGCTTAGGTATGAGGACTTGTTGGATAAGCGGGACCTTGAGGCAAAATCATAATTTATGGGGGCTATAGCTATTAACAGAGGATCATAGGTGGTAGAATAAAAAATAGGCACAAGCAGCTTTTGCCTCAAGAGGGTCATAATTTAGTAGACAGTGTAAACACAACCCCTCCCCACAGTAAAATTTGTTTCCTTAACCTTAAAACCTTGAATCAGCCGACATATGTCTGATTCTTACTGGAGCTCAGGATTATTGGCTTCTCATGTCGAGAGCAATAAACCCTCACTCAAGACGTCCAGAAAAAAAAAAATGGCCACAGATCAGGCTTGCTCACCAAAGTACTTCCGGCTTGTTGTTCAAATCCCTCATCTGAATCCCACATGGGGGAAAGGGAAATGAGTCTTAACAATGAGGCGAGCGAGACTGCCTACTGTGAAATGTGCGACAGAGCCTGTTCTGCTCCGAGAGTGACATACAGCGAGTAAGTAATTATTTCTACTGTTGGTCTTTGTCATATTGTTACTCAAGCCTATTCACACCTTTGAGAAATAACAAGTGTGTAACAACAGAGGCACTTATAGTGTTAACATGTCCCACTTATACAGACTATGGCCTTTACTCAGTGACTGCGAATGGACAAAAAGACAGAATCAAGTGCTTTTTGCAAGTGCACCTAATAAAATCACATAAAAACACATCAGTAGCTTGATATCTAGAGAACTAAATAAAAAATGGTGATTACTGTAGTGCATGTTTAGCGTTTTAACCTGTGGTTGCTCTGCCCCTCTCTGTAACTTCACTGCTCTCTCTACTCGTCGTTATGGTCACAAATCCTAATTATTTCTGTCTATAATTATTGGGCTGACCTCAAGAGTGATTGAACTTGTTTATGTATCAACGGCCGTAATGATGTTTGTGCCGTCATACGTCCGGTCGTATATATTCTTCAATCTATTCCTTCATTTGATTGTTTTTGTTTTCCTCTGTTTTACATCTCTATGGATTTTCTATTTAATTTGGGTCAGCATTGTGGAGGAAGACAGAGTATTGATTTCTGTCCAAGGGGGCTTATGGGAACTCGCAAAAGCTTGTCTTCTTGAGGCTTCACAGCGGGTTGTGACAACGCTCAGAATATACCCTTAAATCTCGGCACAAATCTGCCTGCCAAATCGGGCTAACCTCAAAATCACCTGATGCCTCCCACCTTAGCTCAGGTGGGCAGTCACGTACACACTTGTCTCTGGAGAGGAGGGCAATGGAAAATGTCTCATTATTAAGCAAAAGTATGATGTTCAGGTCTGGATGAGCATCGAGGCTGTAGGAGGAGTAATGCTGCATCCCAGATGCACACAGGTCAGGATGCTGACGGGCTGAAGTTGTTTGTTGTTTCAAAAGTGGTGATAATTGTCCACTGGCGCACATCTCCAAAATGGCCTCAGCGGTCAACCGAGCTCTTCAATTCCTAACTCAGGAATGCATATTCACTGAGACGAGAGAAGAACAAGTGGGAATGAGCACAAGTGGAAGCCAAATGTATGAGAAAGCAGGGAACTTGAGCACATTATGCAAAGCAGCAAAACTTTTTAACGAGTGCTTCGAGTGGAGATGCAAAATAGAGTTGTAGTAGTCGCCGATCAGGGGCATTTCAATTCACCTCACAATGATGTAAACACATAGTCACACGCTCCTGACTAATCCTACTCCGCTGAAAATTTTTTGGATCTTATGCAGCTGCGTCTTGCAGTCCAGTGATAACCGACATCATCATCTGACATGACCTAATTGTAAAAACTAATAGGGGTTATTATCCAAGCTGGACTCGGAACGCAATGCTTGCCCACTCTGTGATGAGGCAAGCACAGATGATACAAAATAATGGTAATTTTAGAGTCATACAAATTCATGAGATTGAAATGATACTGGCAGTGTGACAGAAAAGCATTTGTGCCATTTGTGAACTATATTTCAACATTATTAGCCACTCGATGCACATCTTCTTTTTGGCAAGGTGATACAGTTGGGCTTTCACTGTTCCCACTTTAAAGTGACTTAAAACAAGCAAAAGTGACTGTTTAGGTGTTAAATTGTAGAGCGGAAGGAAATCGTGTCATACTGTCACAGTAATGAGTATTATTTTTTTGTGGGGTGCAGTTACAGTAATGCTAGGTGCACATCAACAAGGTGGAAATATTTGTGCGAAAAAATGCAAAAGAGGAAAACAGAAACATCACATGGGAAATGGTAGTTAGACAAATTATCATAAGTGGTTTGCTGGTGTTAGAAAACACCGGAAATATATTTGATGATATTCTTGTTTGGCTGATTGGGTCAACTATCCCGACATGGATGAAAGGCTTGAGGGGCCATAAGTTTATGGAAGGAGGGCAGTAGGTGCAGGGGGTCATTTGGACGGTTGAGTTGGGGATAAAAATGAAAGCAAATTGTGAAACAAGCCGGCATACAGAGCCCCGCCGTCTAATCCGGGGGCTGTGCAGAAACAACAGAAAATACTCTGAAAATCTCTTTGAAAATGGAGGCGTTTTCATTTTTTAGACTGCTATAACTGACCAAGGGATGATTGAAATTGGACACTGCCTGGGTGATCCTGATTCCATTCCCATTGATGAAACCACTACTATCCAAACACACACGCACAAACACCCACACATTACATGCATACAAAAAAGATCCACAAGGATAATAGAAAGGCACAGACAGACTCTGCATCAAAATAATGCCTACAGGGTCTCTATTTTCCTGTTTTTTTGGTCCACTTTTGACTCGCATCCACCGTCCCTATACATCACTGTTTGGCTACAAGCTAACATAATAGCTGTATTATTTATTTCAGCATAATCAATAAACCATGGCATCCTCTGTAGACATATTTTTTCCTCTGGATGACTGACTGCTTGGATTTATTTTTCTGAAGATATTGTGAAGCAAATATTCCTCTGTCCAGTGATAAACACTAGTGACACATCACTCCGATCTGAAATTATTTGTTTGCGAGCATTCGAAGAATTACAGCCCCGAATCAAGCCGTGCCAGAAAAAAAAGAGTCAGTGAGTGTCACTGCGTCTCCTTTTGTCCCAGTATTTCACTCCGGTGACATCTCTTATCCAAGGTTTGTCCCTCAGCTAACAATGTGCCCTTTTCATTTGTCATTCTCTGTCTTGTATTTTGCCTTATTTGAAGAGTAATTTACTACACGTAACAAAAAATAATCTTCATAACCCTCAAGGTGTCACAGTCAGGCCCTTTGTCAAACTCTGAGATGGATATCGTGCTCCACGTCCGGCGACGTGCCATTAATTTCTCAAGCAAGGTCAAACTCTGTCTCTGTTGTTTGCACTTGTCCCGTATTAGCAACAGCTTTGATACAAATGGCATCACTTTACGGGCCAGCTGTGCAAGAGCGCTTGTTTTCCGAAACTGAGTCTGTGTTGTTTTCTCTTTTGTGCCCCAATTGCCGCCTCCAATCATTTATCATACAGCAGTTTTTAACTTCTTGCCCTCTGTTGCTCTTTATATATTGCTCTCTGTTTGCGTCTCTCGCCCAACACTTTGTGCTATTGATCCGCACCGTGGCACCCTTCTCTTAGTGTCAGCGCCGAACACGGGATCATCAGCCTCTCAGGTTTCTCCCTCGTGTTTACAAACACACCTCAGCTGATATCGAACACACACACACACACACACACGCACACACGCACAGGCACAATGTACACACATGTCCACATGAACACACACAAATGTCCATCTTGGTCCCACAAGAGGTTTAACTTTTATTGGCTTCTCTGCTTTTTTTCTGCTCTGGGGAACAAGGTCAAGCCTCGTCAAATTTAACCTCAACGGCAGCCCCGGATTAAAGGTCACGACTTCATCCTTCACATCTTGCTTGACCTCTGATATTACCATGTCATAATACATAAGGATTAATGACTTACCTTACCCCTGGACCTTCTTATCTTATACCACACTGGCCCTATTTCATTTATAGGATCCCCGTTCCTCCTCTTCAGGTCCTTACTGTGTGAGTGTCCTGTATTCCTCGAATCACCTTGCACTTGGCGGGCAGCTCAATCTCAATATCATGTTATCGGACTCAGGGGCCAAGGATATAAATACCACGCACCATAACTCTCTCCTGTTCAATAACCATTATATGCTCTACTTTATACATTAGAAGCACCTGATGGGGCAGTAAATTCACAGCTGCAGCTCGACCATCTCGGAGTGCATCCAGAGGAAAAATGGATGCTGAAGCCAAGGAAAGGGTAAAATAGTAAAATGGAAGGAGGAAATTGAAAAAAAGAAGAGTGAAGAAACAGAGAGAAAAGAAAGAGATGCAAAAGGTGGGCTACTGCATCAGTGGCAGGACACCAAGACTGGAGGAAAACATTGAAGATCTGAGGGGGAAAATGAAGGGAAAGAACCACAATGAACAGTTTTTTTTTTATTGGCTTGGCTTTCTCAGTGTTACAATTATCTATTGTAGTTCTGTAATAAGCTTTGTAGATCCAATGAATCATGCATTCCATTTCCTAAAGCCATTCTTAGTTCTGCCTAGCCCTGCAGCATGAGATCTATCTGCTCACACAAAAGGTTCATGTTCCTAATGCTGAGACTATTTCAACACCACCGCCATCTGTTCACTTTCCAAGGACAACAATCAATAGAAACGTATTCCTTCCAACTCTACAGATAAGGTACAGCCCACACTGAGCAGACCATGGAAATGGCAATAAATGTCCATCTTCAAAACTCAAAACACACTGTATGCAAGTACACACACACATACACACACGCGCCATTGTTTACCACATAAGCATGACTGGATGCAGCATAGAGTTTACGCTTCAATGCACTTTTTCATTTGGAAAGCTAGGGTGGTTACCCACCGAGCGAGAGCTGATTAAGAAAACAGTCCCATTTAATTCCTTTCTCCTCAACGGCCAGCAAGAGAAATGTAATTAAAGCCACTAAATCTCCCATGGGCCCTGCTACCTGCTACACGACCAACATGACACGTTGTGTAATTCGCCCGACCTACAAAGGCGACGGCAGTTATTTGCCACGGTTGCAGGGTGAGTGCAGGCGTTTGAATGAGACAGCCAGAGAAGGCAAGAGAGAGAGAGAGAGAGAGAGGGAGAGGGGGAGGGAGGGTAAAAGAAGAAGAGAGAGACCTATGATAGCTGACCCCTGTTGGAGGTCCAAGGACACTGGACGGCCTTGGAATAGAGGCATACTGAACATAGAGCAGGAAAGGACACATATGTACACACACACACACACACACACACACATACTGCCATAGCTTTAACAGTGTAAAGTGACTACTCTGTATCATGCGTAAGCCAAAACCACAGTTTGTATGAAGGCAGTGCACACAAACAAGCATTGATGAGAATTCTAATGGAAAACAAAAGCGAATGTGGTCAGACTGTATAACAAAAGTCTAGCATTTGATAATCAGCAGTTCCCATACCTATTTCCCATACCTTTTTAATATAGTCCTTGCTGTCATTGAAACAATGACAACTGTGGAGGAGATCTAGATGACCATCTTGAGAATAATTTCACAACACATTTTACTATAATAAGCAACAGGCAAAGTTTTACAATGTGCTCAATGACTTCTTACATTATAATTAGATTGGAAGAGCATTGTATAGGACGTTGTGTGTCAGCATTTTCTTGCCCGATCCATTTGTGTGTCTCAAAGGGCATATTAATTGTCTTATTGACTTTGTGGAGACCATATGAGTGCATGCGCAGATGTGTGTGCGTATATATGTGCGTGTATGCACTCGCCTGACATTCCCAGCCTCTTACCAATTACATTCATGCACCTATTTCTGGATGAGTAATTACCATTGTGAGAAACGTGACGCAGGTGAGAAACATTTATATACAGCACTCCTGCAAACAGCGATAACTTTATCTGGCAAACTTTTAGTGCCACTGCAGCAAGTGACACAATACTCATTTAATTCTGCTAAAAATGTGTAGGTCATAATGTAGATGTGTAGAGAAGTATTTGCCTCCGACACTGGTCATATGCCACATCTCATTGTGACAGGCAGCACTGAAATCTATCTATTTTTTCAACCGTGACCAACTTTAACCAAGTGGTATCAGCGGGCTAACTTCGCCATACTGTCGTTACAAGACTATTGCAGGAAAATCCACATTCTCCAGCAGCACTGCGTTTCATCCAAGACAGAATTGCTAATGTGAAATCCTTGCCTGACTTGAAACTAATTCACTGGAGATAGTTATTTAACCATTATAACCACCAGACACAGAGGGACACTGCTACTCTGCAGGAAACAATCTGCATTTACAAAATTAGCCCCCACTCTTCAAATTAAAAAGCTTTAAAAAGTATTAATTGCTTACCTATGTGCAACAGCGATATTGTTTTGCAAGTCACTTTGTTTTCTTTTTTCAATTGTTAATGAATGATGTGAGGATTTTAATAATTAATCTCCTTCAGGCATATAAACACACAAATGCTTTTAAAGGTGATGTTGTTTTACCAAGTCGAACAACATGAGGCATCATGTAATATGCAAAAACAAATAAAGGAAAACTATGCACAGAAAAAAAAAAAAAAACTCAAATAATGCCATGAGGACGTCAACCAAAAACAGAAGATACTTTCTGGCAGCCGGTAACATGAACGCTTGCCCAAAACCCAATTTCTTTTCCAAAGTTTTGTCACAGTGTGTCTTAGAGGTAGCTGCTGTGCTCAATGGGAGTCTATATTCTCGGAAAACAAGAAAACCAGCATACTCACTAGCAAGCCAAAGAAGTCATGCTTTATTTCTTTAAGGAACATGCCATGTTTTCTTTATAAATATAAAATGAACAAGACCCCACTGAACTCTCATGCAGTTTAAATCCACAGCACATTTCTGAGGGGTACAAACTAAATGTTGCCGGGCTAAGGCTGTTTAAAAAGTGATGTTCTGAAAATAAAAGGATGTTAGAAATGTCTCTGCATTTAATGTAATCCCCTTCCAGAAAATAAGAAAACACCAAACACTTGTACATTTTGTCTGGAGCTGTTGCTTGAGTTGGAGGAAAAAGTATTTCAGCTGTTTTGAAAGATGATACTGTGATTGACCAACTTTTTGCTTCAACAAAACTCAGCTGGGGCAACCTTTGCCCTGTGACTTAACATTATCATGCTTGTTAATGACATGCAGCATGAAGTCATTTACTTAGCACGATCACATAAGGGAACAGTTACAAAGACAATGTATTTGTGCTCCCTCAGCCATTTCGAGAAACAGCAGCACACGGGCCTGCTATGTGACAATCTCTTGCTGCACAGTGGCAAATTTGTGAAGGCAGCATGAAATATCTGTGGCAAGCGCTGCTTTGTTTGCTGGTTTCATTAATTCTTCAGGAGGGTATATCTCAAAAGTGCCAACAAATACAGTGGAGAAACATGTGCTCTGGCACCAATCCACGCTTCTAATTGGGAACCTTGGGCTTCAGGAGTGCAGGATGCACCTTCGCTCTGAAAGTCTCCTCCATTATTCATAGAAATGTAAGAATTATAGAACAAGAACTTGCGGAGCTTCTGACTAAGCTTGTAGAAAAGGATGAGAGCTGCACACAGATAAAATGCTTAATAATCTATTTTACTTCAATGGCATAAACTTAAATTTTAATAACCCCACCTGCATACTTATTCTAAAACAATCAACACACTTGTGAAACAATGCAATGAAGGCCAACAGCATTTTGTAATTCTCGGGTTTTAAACAGGGTAATTGAGGGCTTTAGGAATGGGAAAACATTTATATCTTAGACCAGACAAATGGACCTTCATATAGACTTGACTAAACTGGATTGACTTTTCCTGCGGCTCTCCGGTGTAACGTGTGGCCTGT
>JAOXYL010000001.1:9181634-9196912 GCA_028564955.1 Terapon puta | reverse complement strand
ACCGGCTGTCTACCTGCGCCATGTTAATCATTTTAATGTATATAAAGTATTCTCTCTCTCTCTCTCTCTCTCTCTCTTTCTCTCTCTCTCTCTCTCCACATGCAAAAGCCCATGTGATGAAAGCAGAGCTACACAATGCAATCCACAGTATCCACAGCAATTGAAGTTTTTCATACATTGTTCTTACATATAGAGCAAACAAAAGACAATCTCTGCATTCCTCTCCGCACATACGCACTCCTGTGTCTGCTTTGCTCCCTCCATGCTGTATTCAGAGAAGCGTATCCCTATCCAGGAACCTGGCCCTCGCACTAATGTTCCTCCTTGTCAGAGACAAAGGGGTTTTAAGACTGGAGGATTTGGCAGGCTCTACCACTTGCAGGCAATATTTCAACCCATCCATCTAGCTAGGATAATAGAGTGTCCTTGCCTTTCAACGCCTGGAGGAGTGACCAGTTATCACAAGCCACCAGCTCCCTTGTTAATAAAAAAAGGGGATGGGAGGATGGAGTTGAGGAGGAGGATAAAAAAGAAAGAAGGATGGAGGCGAGGGTAGAGGAGAAACGGGTGCACGTCATTTTGACTGACGCCTGGCAGAGGTGAGGCTGATCGCGGTCAGCGGTCGGTTACCAAGCTGGCAGGACTTCTCTTTTAACATCTTAGCTTTGGTTTCTCTGAAGATAAATTTAGCCCCCACCCCTCCACCATCACATCTCTCTTCTGACCACGGAGAGGGGCGGAGAGTGAGGAGAGGGGAGATGAGAAGAATTGGAGTGGAGAGGTGGGGCACCGAGTGTTAGGCTGATCTAGCTAATGGCCAAACTGACCTTCAGAGAAAGTCGAACAGTAAGAAGAGTAAGTAGTGTGTCATACAAAGCCTCTGCAGCTTAATCCAGGTCGTTGCCATTACTCCTGACTTTGCCGCTACCATAAGATTTGAGGCGGGGCGCTAGGTTTCCACTTTGTGTCGATGAAATAGAATTACGCCGAAAGTTGTGGCCGTTTGAGCAATTGCTATTTAGATTTCTTAATCTTGTTAGTCTCAACCTTATCGTTAGCTTTTTATCTGCGACATCGCCCGATTTTGGCCCACGGTGAAGAATGTTGCATTCACAAAAAGACACAACCAACATGCACGAGGCCCCCGAGCAGTCCAGCCTCAGGAATGCAAGGGAGTTTACACTGAGAGTTAGTGGTTAAAGCAGTAATGCATTGAAACTTGTCACATGTTTCTATGTTTTTCCATCTTATGACAGAAGAACAGTGCCAGCATTCATGGATCGACCACTGTGTATCTTTCTCCAGCTGCCACCGCGATACATAAATCTGTCACAAGGGTGTGTATGACTCTGCCCTCATGGGTTTCACTGGTTTGTTCCCTGTGTGTTGGTAAAATAAGAGGCTACGTAGATGAAAGGCAATAAGGGAGGCATATTACAAGCGCTGTAAAAAGAAACCGTGTGTGTGGTTTTTGTGTGCAATTTCCATTGCTGGGGGAAAAAAAGACAAATAAAAAATACTACTTACTTTTGAAACATCTTGTATTATTTAGTAATAGCCAAAAGTAAACAAATTAAGTTTCCCCTAAAGCTAAATATCTTGGCATACGTTCAGTTCCTTTAGCTAGCTTGTGCCACACTGTAACATGAAATCACTGTAGTGCTTCTCATCATGAATGGAGCATCGGCAGCAGCACGGTGGACTAAAGCACAGCAATGTATAGAGGCAATATCATCTGGAATTTTAGAATAGAGCAGAACCAGTTTCATATAAAGTAATATCACCCCAGGCCTTTCCTCTTCTCTGTGGTTTTATCACATTTTTTCCACTCTGCAGTCCGTGGAGCATTTCTCTGCTGTACCTGATTGAGACATAGTCTCAGGCAAACACTCACAATGACAACCGCACCTCTCTCAGGATCACTGCTGAATCTCAGCTTAAAGTTTTCCTGTCAACAGGGCCTGTAAAACATGCGACAGTTTCCAAGTCTGAACACAAAAAAAAGAAGAAAAAAAAAACGCTTTGTTGCAGAAAATAACGTTTCTGTACAAAAGGCTACCGCAGTCGAGGAAGGTGATTTTGTTTGCTTGATTCACAGAAGGCGATTCAAAATGTTAAAAGAGGCTTGTTGCATATCATGCTGCAAGGCACTATTCAGAGTAAGGGTTCAGGGAGAGCTTGTGGTATCAGTAAAGAAATGTTTTAGAAAAGATATACAGTGCTAAATACACAAATAGCAGATGATAATATATTTTCTTTCATTCCATTTGGAGCTTCAAATTGATCTGGATTAGCTTTTTTTGTTTGTTTGTTTGTTTGTTTATTCTTTTTAAACACAGGTAGCAATTATTGTGAAAGATAAAATTATGACCTTTAAAAATAAAGTACAGAAACACAAAGTGCTGGTACTACTTCTGGTTGTGAAGATTCTTATCTAAAATTCAACAGACATAAAAGTATATAAAGCACTGACAAGAACACACAAACCAAACTCTATGACTAACACAGCCACCCTGTGGGCCAATCAGTAGCAAGATGCATCACACATTCAATGCCAAAGTGAAATGAGTGGTGCAGCAAATATACCATTTATCATTCGAAACTTTGACCTTTACTTATGTTAAACAGTAGAAAACAGTTCCATAATGCATAAGCCATTCTTCTTTCAAATATTTTGGTTATGTTATTTTTTACAAGTAATGATGATGCCCACATTTGGCTAAACCTCTGACACACAGGGCACACACTTTTGGAAAAGTTCAAAGGAGTCGTAGCTCATTTTGCTGCTGTGTAGTTTACAAACTGCATCTTAGGGAGCCCAACGTAGTATTAATTTAGTATTACTGGCAATTATATATCCAAATCCCGTAAAGTCTCTTCTCTCATCTTATCTCATTCCCAAATATGATTTAGCCCTCCATCACAGTCTCTTTCAGAAGTCCAAATACTGTCAACATTAATAGCTCCAACTGTCTGTAGCATTTTCCTAATGTGATTTTCTGGCTTGGTCAATAAGTACATTTTAGAAAGTAATGCATTTACCCTGTGCATAAACCACATCACTGCATTCGTCAGTGGCTCATCTTCAGCCTTCACAGTGACACCTACAAGGATTGTTTCTGACAACGTGCCTAATGTCACCTTGGTTTGGTTGAAGCACAGAAAGCCGCAATGTTACTGTGTGAATACCTGAAGTCATTGATGATGACTCACTTTTGAAGGAACCGTTTTAAAAAAAAAACCTGTGACTTCAAATCAACTCAAAAATCACTTAAGCAAGTAAAACCACACACCATGTTCCATCTCCTACAACTCCACACAGTTTCCCTCCAAATGGTCTCCACTCGCATATTTTCCTTCCTCCTCCTTTTTTCACACATTTCTCCACATTTTTTCAGTGAAGAATAGTTGAATAGAAATGATCTCACATTTTATTCGAATTATCACTGAAAGATCTGTAATCAAAGTTGATTAAACTTGCGAGCACGCTGAACAATGTGCACATCAGAAAGTTGTTCTACTTTCTCTCTCCGCCGTTAGCTGCAGCCCTGAAAATGTCCGAGCTCAATTTCCAGCATGACAGAACGTTGATTAAACTGCTTGTCAAAAGCAAGAACGCGCTCAGCCAAATGACTTACAGGATGCTGTAAAACTAGAATAGAGCATGCTTAGAGTGCACCTGCTCCTCGTGGAACCAAAAGGTAAACCTCAGTCACTTGTTACTCATGACACCTGTCTTCATTTTTTAACACTGAAGAGAATGAGCTTGAGCTAAATTAACATCTTCACTCAAGATGCGATCTAATTTTATTTGACAATGTGAAGAAAAACATGACTTTTTGTAGCATGGTTCATTTTAATGGCCCATTAAAAATCCTTGCACGCACACACATTGTTTTGGATCCCCGCACCGATATGATGACACATTTTGTTCAAGACACCGTGAAGACCGTATACATGTCAGTAAATCTATTGATCCATATGAAAAACTGCCAATAAATCATTAGGACACACATAGTCTATAAGGGGATTCATCCACTTCTTTAATGTATTTATCCTGCTCCAAAATGTCACTGGAGTGTGCTGTGAACAGTTCACATGATAAACTCAAGCCTCCGCCGCTACAATCCACGTGGGTCTTGCACAAGATTAAACAATTAGTGACAAGAAGGTGTCTGTGTGGCCAAGGACTGCTCAACAGCCAGCCCAAAGACTCATCAAACAAGGGAGGGAATAATTTCAGCCAGCTGTGCTTTTTCACATTAGCTCTTGCCACTCTGCCAACCCCTCCCTCGCCATACAACAACTCCCTGATGCACTCCGAATGACAGAGGAAAGGAAATTATCGAACACCAATACAATAAAGCTGTCTGGTAACTTAATAGGGCTGCTGAGTAGGGGCACTGTGGCCATCTTGCTTTGAGGCGATAATGAGAGTCATCATTCCCTCTTGGGCTGGAAGAAAAGGGCCTCCTCTGTGGCGATGAGCGTGTATGCGTCTGTGCATGCGTGTGCGAGCACGTGTGTGTGCGTGCACGTGTGTGTGTTTGTCTTTGAGCCTCTTCTAGTCCGGGGAGGCCCAATAAGCAAACAGCAGAGTGCTTTAACGAAGCCAGAGAGATCTCCCATTGAATACAGCTTGGGAGGGATCTCCGAGAAATTCTGTTCATTAAATCAGACTAAAGTCCAAATATTGACTTTGTAGGCTTTAGGGAGACACAAAACATAGACTGCCCCATATATCATATTACAGGTCCCTTACCCACATCTGTGTTTGAGGATTGCATCTGAGGGGAGGACGCCTGACAGACAAGATAAAAGTAACATTTGTTAACGGAATTCATAATATGAATTTTGATCCAATCAGAGAAGCGGTTTGCGCAGGTCACGAGGAGCTGCGTTACCACTGGCTAGGTACTTATGGACTCATTCATCAAACTTTAAACAAAGAGTCATTTTCGTGCTTATTTAAAACATCAGTAGGGTTCCTGTTTGATGAAGGCATGCAAATTCATGAACAATGTCGACAAGCAGCTTTGCGGACATTAAAGGAGGGGTACCATGTGGGATATTTACATGTTGAGTTACTGCATCTTTAATAAGCACTCTGGTGTATTGTATAAGGCTGGGGAGAGAAAAAAAGGAAAACAGGGAGAGAAGTGGGCAGAAAGAAAGAAAAAAAGAGTCTTAGGACATCAGTTTCTGAACAGCCTAGTGTAGATCAGGCTGGCAGTGGAACGTTACAAAATAACTGTGCGGCGCTTGCTTTCACTCATGCTGTGCCCGGCATACTGTAAGTTGCAAGTTTAACATAGTTAAACATGGCCTGGGGAGAGTATGTCTGATTGTGTGGAGAAGCAGGAGAAGATGGCAGGCAGAGGTCAAAAGGCATCTGGTGCTCGCAGTCACTGACGTATTAAACAAGGACTGAAGTATTCAAACATGGCAGCCTGTTCAGTTCAAGGCAAGCTGCTTATCCAATGCATGCACAGAGCGAAATTTTGTATATTCTAGCAATGCACGCGAGCTGGTGTCTGTCTCACAGCCTGCATCAACTCTCTATACAAGAAACGCACAAAAATAACGACTGGATAAAGTTGTCAATGGCTTTTACTACGATCTGTGGTTTCAAATGACAGACTCCGAGAATGTTTCTACAGCTTTCAGGTCGTTTTACCAGCTGTGCTCACTGTTGCCACTCCAAATACTGATCCCAGCTCCTGGGAGTTTGGATAGGTGGAACATCATGTCCCTTTGTTTACATTGTGTCTATACCTTTGCCTTGTTAGCGCTCCCCTTTTGTGGATGGTGGACCCAAAGGTGCCCACAGATGATAAATGTTTCATGGAGGAAAAACTGAGAGCACAGCTAATGAGAATATAACTGCGAGATAATAATTTGCAAAACAAATTGTTCCACAACTGTTTTTCTCTCCTTTCAGTATTTATAAAAAGAAACCACAAATACATCAACTCCCCATTGCCTTCACAAAATACAAGACATAATGTCAAATGTGCTGATCGATAGTTTGTAAGCTATGCTTGCATATGTATGGAGGCATTTGCATTTTTAGGCTAGAATTAAAAAGGGTAGTTCAGAATATTTGCCCTTCCGTTTTTGTTGCACTACAATCACCATGCTATAGTTCACACAACAATAACATAAGGACAGCAGCAATATAAAATATGCTTAAAATGAGATGGAAATGTCAGGCCCTATTGACAAGAGTGTATTCAAAGCACTAACTCCCTATGGCTTTACTAATGCCTGTGCAAAGACCTTGAACTCAGACAAAGAAACCCAGTTTAATATTCCATGCCCACAATGCAGAGATCACAAAGAATATATAGATATAGGTAGATAGGTAGACGGACAGGCAGATAGGAGAGGAGAAGTGCAGTTAGAGAATGCTCCACAGAAGGATTTCCTGCTAACACCGTGCACAGCACCCCGTGATGAGTAAGGAATCTACAGACAGCAAATTATCCCTGCATCATGAAAGGGCAAAAATAAATAAACGTGGCATTGCGGTTTACAATGGAGACAGAGAATGGTGAGACTCCTAGTTTACAAGAAACCCTCCCCATGTTGACATACTGTAGTTGATAACAGTGAGTAAGAAAAACTGACATCATTAAGATTCACCAGTGTGCAAGCACAGCAACACGAGCAAACCTCCTCCAACCCCCAGATGACTATCAGGCACTGTGTTTTCTAAGCATGGAGGTAATGAGACAAATACTTATTACTCAAGTAAAAATGGCATGAATATTAGCACCACATTAGGCCCTGAATTTAATGATGTTGTAAGTACAATATGTCACAGTAACCAAGAGGCAAAATATACTTAAACACCGTATAGGGAAGAGGGAGGAAATATGAAGGAGGAAGAGTCTGTTTCAGTGCAGCGTCTCACACAGAAGCATGCCTGAGCACGGATGGAGTCATGAATGAGAAAATGGTACTGAATCTAATAAATCATAACTGAGCTTAACATGCCATTGCGTGGGATGCCGTAGTAAAACTGCTGTACAACATAATTTGATTTTTATTAAAAGTAATGACTGCAGTGAATCTATGGTGATCGTTTAGTGAGAAATGGGACCATCAGTACTCACTAAAGGGGTGCAAGGGGTCCAATATTCAGGGTTCAGCTCGGCCCGCGGACGGAGGTCCAGATATTCAGGGTTCAGTTCAGTTCGGGCTCGAGTTAATGTTCCCTTCATGGAGGATTGAAAAAAAAAGTCTGTTAGAACTGCTTCCTTAGCTCTGGTTTGTCTGCCATTTAGAAAAAATAGCTCTGGAAGAAGAGTTATCAGTGTTAAGAGCTCACAAACCCCAATATATTTCACTCCAATCCAAAGAAAAGTAAAAACACAGTAACAATGAAAAATACTTTTTTTTTTTAATTGACATCATCATTTTTATTTAGTCTGTTTTATTGCCCTCAACTGAACCTGAGTCTGTGCTGTCTTTACTGAATAAAGACATACCATTAGCAAAACAATCATTAACTATAATGACTATTCACGGTAGAGCAATTAAAAAATGCCAATTCAACAGTTCACAACAAAATTTCAACAAAAAAAAAAATCCTGCAAAATGAAGAGCCAAATTATATTCCAAATGAGGTTAGAATCCACTTTCCCATTCCTGAGGCCCTATGGCCTAAATGACAGGCCAGTGGAATAGACTGAAACTGCTGGGCCCCATGAGGTCTATGATGTATACTGTAATTATCTGCTGATTCTCAAAATGGCTGTGTGTAATGAGGCTATGCTGCATGAAGCCCCAGGCATAAATCACTGTCTTTAACTGACTTCCAGATGACCAACAACAACACAGAGCAGAGGCAGAGAGAAAGGAGGGAATGGGTTATCTGGGCAGCAGCACTATATAGCACCCAACTTGTGGGTCTTATCAGCACAAGCCATATTGTTCGCCGAACTTGCTTACTTAAGACAGTTTTCTGTCTCCTAAAAATAGTCGGCTCACTTGCACTTATTCTCGGTTATTTATCTGTTTACAGCTTGGCTATCAGTGTATTAGCCGCTCGCAGCTTTATTTAGCAATGCAACACAGGTGGAGACTTTTTATTGATGCTGTGTTCAGCTTAACTATGTTGAATGGCAATACGCCAGTCAGTCTGTCAGGCTGTCTGCTGTCACTGGCATGAAACAGTTTCCACAGCCTGACTCTCTCGCACACGCAAACATAAACAAATAAACAGCCCCCCCCACACCCCCCATGCACCAACACAACACGCAGACATTAAAGATATTTTTCTTCTATGTACTATGTACTACCTCTATTCTACATTTCTTCTTAGACTTGGGAATATAATAGATCATATACAGTATTGAGACAAAGGTAACATTATTGTGGCATTTCAAATCTATGTTTATGTTCACTGTTGACAATGGTCTGACTTTTTTTTTTAATTATATAATTTTTCTTTGTTGACAATAGGCAGTTCATATTGTTGTATCTGGTTGAATTCTCCAATAGAGGCCGTCCTTATGGAGGCCTCTTGAATGATCTCTGCATCTCTGCATAACCATGAAAACACATTTATGTGGGAAAATAAAATGAAAAATGTGTATGTTGTATGATTTGTTAACAGTGCAATTTCTAATGGTGCAATACATTACAATACAGTTCCTTTTTGAAAAGGTAACACACATGTTATCGCAGCACATACAAACAGTGAAATCAACTAACCAATGAAATAACAAAACACAAACAATAGTATATTGTAAAGTGTCAAACAGAAACTAACAGCATCTCAGTCACAGAATAAAATGTATCATTGGCAGTTTCTCCTCTTTACCATTCATTCCTGGCCAAAGCGTTTTGATTTTTCTTTTGTGTAGCAAGGGAATTTATTGTGTTGTATCATGTATCGTATTGAGACACACAACAGTGCTTTCTTTGATAGCAATGACTGTTTACAGCAAATATAAATGTTCATAATACAAAATCATCACACTCTTAAAGTGTCAGTAGACAACTTCAGTCCCTAGTGTAATACAAATACAGCCTATTCAAAGTTCTATAATATTAGATTTGTAGCAAAGTTGTATTAGATTGTATAATTAAAAAGGTCTACTTTCTTCTATACAATGTATGGTTCTCATATACCCGGCATGTTGTCTGCTTCCCCAAAAGGTTGCTGTGATAGCATATTAAATGCTGAAACCATGTAGACATTATCCATGTCACAGAATTTTTAATAAGTTTAATAGGCAATTCAATATTGTAACATTTTGTTATTGCCATAAAAGTGTTCACTATTTAGTTTATTATAATGCTACCCAGCGAGATGTACAAATCAGAAAAAGCGCACAAGGACCAGGAGCAGAAGTGGGTCAGTGAGCATCTCTGAATCTGCCATAAAGTAAGATCTGGTGTGTGACGGGGCAAATGGTATTGTGCAGCTCTGAATTGGCTCATACAAAGGACAGGAAATAAAAAAGTTTGTCCATTTAGTGTCCCACACTGCAGGTAGGAGGTTGCCATTCTCCAAACCTGCGAGCAAGCGAGGGGGCATTTGAAGCATTTGGTCTACATAACCTCGTCCCATTATCTTGCCATGGTCATTCATAGCAAAGACTGCATAATTTATACTGTGGTTATACAAGAGTGGTAAAATAGAGACACATATTACCATGCACCATGCTTTAAGAGTCTAATAGCAGTTCTTTATACAAGGTAGCTGTTGACATCAAAAGAACTAATTTGAAGGTATTTTTAAGCCCTGTGTTCTCTCCTGTGTGCTGTAAATCTTACTCGACTACATTTTACTGCGTTGATGTATTGCAGGTATTACATGCAAACTTTTCTACGACAATTTGAACGAGAACCCTTTCTCAAGAAAGGTTCCCTCACAATTATTGGAAAAGCACGAGGGAAATGGGTGTGCAAAGGCTAGAGCAGTACTCAAAATCGGTATCTTGTTATGCATCTTTGTAATGTATTCCACTTGTCTGTCACTCTAATTAATGGTGGTCCTTCTCCATAAACTGCCCAGAATGTGAGATTATTTATTAGCACCTAGCCATTTATCAGCAGTGTGATAAGTGACAGAGAGAGGGGAAGTGAGAGTTGGCAACATTATAATTGACCATTTTTCACTCCGCAATGTCACAGTGATCGTGGTAAATCCTTGGTTGCAGCGTGTGATACTGTCAACGCTGACAACAAAAATAAGGTGCATGAATAAAACAGGTTATTGAGATTGATTGAGTGCTGAGAGTGACCTGAGGATTCAACTCGCTTCCCCTTTGACTGATCTGGCAAAAGCAGGAGATTTCGGATCGAAATGTTGCCACGTTAGATAAACAGATAATTAAATTTAAGCACGCATGAAGAAACGGATAGTCTACTCTTGCCTTCATAGTTTTCTGCTTTATCTGCTTCATCTTGCACAGCTTGGTGAGCACATCCTCCCTCTTCATTTATCCAAAATTGATATTTGGATTTCCTAATTTGCACTGTCAGGCAAAGAAATGTTTAAAAAGAAATAAAATGTAATGCTCTGTCCAAGACAAAATGTTAAATGGTAAATCGTGGCGTAGTTGATTCAGTCTTTTGGGGTAAAACTGATTTGGTTTCCAATTTAATTAAACCAGTGGAGAGGCTGAAGAGAATGAGAGCGGCATGACTGATAGAGAGTCCCACATTGAAAGTATTCCAGAAATTTACAGTGCTGTTGAGGGGACGGTCGCATGACTAATGGAGACCAAAATGAGACAGAAATTAAACCAGCGACGCATCATAATGCAGTCTCAACAGCCTGTGGCAACTGACTTTTGGCAATTTTGTGGCAAGAGGAACGCTGCACAACTTTGCTGCAGTGAAACAGGGGTTGAGGAATACATTTCCAGTTGGCGTGGGCTGGGACTGGCACCCGCCACGTCCAGTTACATCACGACAGTCTGGACAAAAAAAGCCCCGCCCGTAAGGAAACTGATCTCCTTGTGTGGGAGATGCCGCATCATGACAAGTGAATATAAAGCGCCCTATATTGGCGTGGGAGGATACACTGTACAGTAACACATTTGCCTAGTGTGTGGTTCATGTCCTGGAGAAAGCATTGCTCAATTTCAGAAAAAGCTTAAACGGTTTGGGGAAGAAAAAAAAACAGCCAGTGGGCTGGTGGTGGACAGCAGGGACTGTTAGACAACAAGGGGGCATCCACCAGCCATTTCCTGACATCTTCGGAGGGTGCTCACACTTCCACAGTTCTCATTTCACACATCCCCGAGTGCAGTCTTTGCTGGGTGACAATCTTGAACGCCACAAACACATTCGTATTTGCAGTACATAGAAAGAGGAAATTTGTGGGATAAAATCTGTTCTAAGTTTAGATGTGATTAGCTCAGCATAACAAGCTGAAAGCTATCAGAAAGCCTTCACACCTACACTATTATACCTGCTTAACCTGTGCAGGGTTGGTGGGGGTTTGGAGCCTCCTCCAGCATGCACTGGGCAAGAGTAAGGGTACACACTGGAAAGGCTGCCATGCTATTACAGGGCTAGCACACATCAACAATGTTATTCGTGTGTGCGGGCAATTTGAGTTTGCAGTTTACTTGAACTGCAAGTGGTTGAAGTGTGGTAGAGAAGCGGAGGCCATAAAATGCGCATGGATTCAAACCCGGAGCCTCTTTGCTGTGTTCTAACAGCCGAGTCGCCGTCCTACATGTTGCACCTACCCCTGAAATGGAGCACAGTCAAGTTCACGGTGAATCACCAAAAACATCAAACTGGCACGAGCAGGAAAACACTCAACAACCATTTGGCTTTGTCAGCACAAAGCTCAGCCATGTGCCATCATGAAAATAGAGCCCTCAGTCTTTTTGCCAAATAGCTTCTATGTCTATTACCTCTGTGTTCAAAAAGTGTTTTTCACAGATGAGTACTTATAGAAACTCAAAGCATTTCTATTGTTGCACTGAACATGTTGGTAGCTCTTTGTTCTAAAGGGATATTTTTAAATGTTTTATTGAGATATGAGATCTTTCTCTTCTGGAAGTTAAAGGCACTTATTGTTAAAAAAAAAAAAAGAAAATAAGTATAGGTAGAATATACTTAAAGCCCTAAAACTGTGAAGTGTTGCTTTGGATCACATGAGAAAAGGAACTTTTATGACCAACATGTAACGGTAAGAATAACAACATGCTGCTAAAAGTCTCCACAGACCTGCGAAGTTACTCCGCTGAACTTGTCTGTATGCTGTGGGCTGAGAAGATGAGTTTCATTAGGGGGGATGAAACACACTTTAATCAGCTTTCCCATTAGTCTAGCCCTGCCAAAGCCTTCCCAGTCACAGCAGACCTTTAGTTCTGTTTAATTACCTTAGAGATACCACTGTATGCACTCTTCCTTGACATCACAAGACAACATTCGTTTCTCAACAAGCGCTGTGTGTGTGTGTGTGTGTGTGTTTGTACTGCTAAGAAAAGAACATGATGTTTATCTTGTGACTAGTGGTAAGACTCAAGAGGGAAAAAACAATACTCATGTTTTGTGGATGACTCATTCAGGCAGTTCTTCAATCATTAGTTATTTACTTAGCCATTCAATGATATATTTATGGACTAATCACATCAATATATTAATGATATCACTATGCTGTGATTAACATTTGAATTCTAAATGGTGAATAATTTAAGATAACATGTTTTTCATGAAATGGAAGTAACACTGGTAATTGTAAGATAAGATAAGAGTAGATAAGATCTGAAGGAACACTGTCGTACAAGTTTAGTTTAAGGATGAATTATCTAGACAATGTAGAAAATCTAAACAAAATATCTGAAAAACAAAGATTGCCATGTAGGTTTGGAAAATATATGCAATCGAATAAATATAAATACAGTATAATATAGAATATAAAATAAAGGTTAGCATTAAATATCGTACAATGATCATACAAATAAACCACATAAACAGCAGGTAAATGTAAAGCAAAGTGAGCACAGTCATCCAAACAGATGACATACGACGATGACCATGTTCCACTTATGGCTGTGTTAATAGTTAACACTTAGAGCACAGTAAAATCAATCACAGCATCATCTGACTTGTCTCTGGAAATAGCCCAGAATGGGTTAATATATTATGACCATAATCGCTCTGTGCTGGCACAGCTTTCTCCTTCTTAGCAGCCTGCTGACTTACAGTCAGAGCTGTGGTCATGCAAATGAGCCCATAAAGTGGTCCTGTGTGTGCGGAATCTCCCTCTGGACATCAGACAGAGATCAGCTGAGCAGAGCTGTCTCATATTCCATCTCATTCCACCATCAAATCCCTACTTCATACCAAATCATTTCATTTAACCTTTTTTTTTTTTTTTTTATAATTTTGCATTTTTGCCTGCTCTGGTTTGCCTGAACTCCATCACTGAACAATAAAATAAGATAGAGAAATAAATAAATAAATAATGTACAACTGGGGTGGGGGTTGGAGGATTGTGCAGTTTTGATGCAAGGACCAGCAAATGCGTGCAATGCTAAAGGAAAATGAATGGAGGCAAGGAAATTGGTGACGATTAGAAAACGAGAGCGCACAAGAGGGTGCTACTAACTTATTTATATTAAGCTGTTGAGATGGCTGGCTGAGAAAATCTGTGATTATTATTCTTTGATTTGCAAAGCTGTGCTGTGATTGGCCCTTCCTTTGGTGGCGGCATTAAACTTTATGTTTATGGGTCCCAGTGTTAAGCCCATTTCCACGCTCCCCACTCCACACACTAAGTATTGACATTCCATTTAAGTTGACGACAGTGAGGAGGGTATTTTATGACAGAAAAGTAATGGAAATGCATGCGGCACATATTGCAGTAAAAAATATCACCCAATTACGAGGACATCGCTGCATAGTTGCCGAGTAAAGAGGATATGCATGATGCACCTCTGCTTTGTTCAGAAAGAACAAAGGGAGAGGAATTCATCTCAGCCCCCCGCCCCTCTGATCCCTCCGCTGTATTAAAACACATACAAAGACAATATTCTCTAATGAAAAGTCTTGTGTGTAAGTGCGTGTGTGTATAGGTGTGTGCCGGCAAAAATGAATAAAGAGATTATGTTTGATTTGATAATTAATTGCACACATTTAAAAGTGCTCCTATTACAAGGAAATTAACATCGACACAATATCTAAAGTGTGTTCAGAAGGATGGGGTGGGCATGTGTGTTTGTGTGTGTTGGGGGGGGGGCGGGGGGGGGTAAATGTAATATTGCGGATTGTTAACATGGTTATTCAATGAAGGTACTTTGTGAGCGAATGGAAAACAAATTAGGTTAAAGTCTTGTGACAAGATAAATAAAACCTTGATCAATTAAGTGGTTGAAAAAGACAGCGGTCCGGGACTCAACGGGGGCAGTCTTGCTGTTACAGTTTCATTCTTGAGCCACAGAGAAGCATTGATTCTCCCTGGCACCCCGTTCTTGTCATTACAGTCGATGCCGAGGCCGGCCCAAACCATTCTCAACAACCGCTAATGGCTTCAAGGAATCCAGTCGGACTTGTGGCAGAATTGTAATAAGCAGATTTTATGAATTTGGAGTGCAGGGACAAGAGGGCCGAATGCTGCAGGTCGTCCAGAAAACACAGTGAATGCATTAACAAAACAATTCTCTGCCATTACTGCGCAGTTGGAATTACTTATTTTCTAAGATGCTGGGATGAGATCGAGGTGATAGATATGTCAGTTTTGCTGATGAAACGGGTTGCAATACCGAACAAACATTTCATCTGTTTTAAGGGGTGTTTCCCATCTATTAACTACCAAAACTAATATATTTTTCTTCTTTCTTGTTGGTTTTTTTCCTTCACTCACCTTTCATCTGTTCTGTATAAGAGCACCTTTCATCTCACAAGTGTAGGACTTCATCTCACTGGGGGTCTGTCTGTGCTGCTGGCCTCAGAATACTGTTACGAAAAGGGAGCTCTCCCGGAGGAGCTATGTACGAAAGGAGAAGAAAGTTGTTGCAGAGCAGCACTTTTCCCCGAGATCAGATATAGTTTTCTACTGGTCACTCTGTTGTGTACTTTTCTCGCCTTCATTTTTTCTTTTTTTTTTCTTTTGCAGACTGTGGTTTTTACTCCTTCCTCTTGAGACGACAGTGTCTTTTTCGTTAGGTGAACCCTTTAGGTGTAATTTAAACTGCTCCGTATACCCGTTTGACTCTTGTGACAAAGTCTCGAGCAAAAGTTCTGAATCAATTGTTTCTTCACACTAAAAGTCATCTTTATAAACTGGGTTCTCTTTA
>JAOXYL010000001.1:9121405-9148866 GCA_028564955.1 Terapon puta | reverse complement strand
AATAATAAAGGGAGAAAGGACTCTAACAGGAAGAAAATGGGTCTACGTGCTGATCACAAAGCACCCTCATCTGTCACAAATGATCAGAACACAAAGGTGAACACACCCTTGGTGATTTAACATAGCATGTAACCGCATTGACCCCGATAAAACATGGGTGAAAGGTGTGGGCTGGAGACAGGGAAGAAAAGGAGTGGGTGGAGGGGCCTAGTGAGGAGTGGAAAGGAGAGATGGGTTGTTGGGGGTGGGGGGCGGGGGCATTCAAACAATGAAGTAGCATCATAACTTCATCTTTTTATATCACTTTTTTTTTGTTTTTTTTTTGTTTTTTTTTTGGAGACAAGCAAGTAGTCAAGAAACATTTTCTTCCACCCTCTACTCTTATAGTTAAAGTAAATTTGAGAGAATTCCACTGAGGTGTTGAGACCGTACGTGTTTTAAGCTGCAGTTTGTCTTTTTCTCATCATGCAGTGTTGGAAACGAATATGACGCTAGTATGTCAACTTGATTGATTGCCTTAGAAAAATGGGAAATGTGTTTTGTGGATTAGTGAAAACATGGAGATGAATTAAGTAATGACAGTCCCACAAAAGCCACAATGACTTTGGTTTTGGTGCATGCAAAATATTAACTTCGCAAAACAAACCCCCCGAAGATTGATGATCAATCAGTTTGCTTTGAGAAATTGCAGAAATGGATGATGAATTTGAGATGAATGGGTTGCCAGCCAGAAGTGATGGACAAATAACGAACCGAGAGAGAGAAAAAAAAGAACAAAACAAGAAAATCACATCTTTTGATATATGACAACATTTGTCATTATCAAAACTGTATTGTATATGTATCACAAATTGAAACAATGCAATGAGGAAAGGCATCTCAACACATGTATGAAAATGGTTAAAACAGACATGAAAATGAATAAAATGTTCACAAAAAATCAAATGTAATTCCTGGTAATTTGCCATCATCTGTGTTTTGGCAATGCAAACTGTCCCTGGCAGTTATAGACCGTAAAGAAAAAAACAAAAAGCAACAAAAAAAGGCTATAAATAAATAAATATATAAATATATTAAAAATCAGTAGCACTTCATTTTTCTCAACAGCGGAAAATAAAAACATATAAATGAACTCCACAGTTCAGCCAGTGTACCAACAGGGAGCTTTGATTTATTTTGTTGTTTTGTGCAGACAAAACTGGATCCCCCTTGGGGCAATAATCTACTCTGGTAGTACTCACACCCACTACCTTTGTACAGCCCACAATCCATTTCATTTCCTTTTACCCACCTAGACAGAGAGGACATGACACGTTTTTTAAAGAAATACACCAGTCTCTGCAGTAAAGAGCCCTGCAAATCCTACACTGATGATTTAAAGCTTTGATAGAAACTTCACTCACAGACTTATTGGCTTACGATCTCCTGATAGCTACATTTGTTTTGAGGATCTGCTACATTTTACCCAATCGTAGGTAACAGAATCTTCTCAAAGATTTGGTTAATTCTTAGGTATCCGTCCAGTCTCAGCACTTATTCATACACACACATGAGGGATGAGATTTTTACAAGTTGGTGGGGTTACTTTCCAGACAGTCCCAACTCCACTGGAACATCTTCAGTCAAGAGTACGAACAGTGTGAGAGATCACAAACGCAGTATCCCGAAGAAGTGACAGGGCAGCCGAGGAGAAGGATGTATGATCACAGTCGGCAACAATCACTGGCCTCTCTCCATCTTCCTCTTTCATACCGCCAAACTCTGTGTCAGCACAACCCAGAAGATATTGCAACAGACTTTTCCCCTCAGGTGCAACATTGTCATAGTTCATTAATCTTCTCAAACTTCTCCTGCTGCCATCAGCCCCCGTACGTACTACTAATCCCCTTATTAATGTGGCAAATGAACCTGCACAAGAAGGACGACTCCCCCAAGGCTCCATAATTACAATGGTCTGTACAAACTCCTGTTTGCATAGGATGTCCATTCATTAAATGAACTGACAAGACAACACCAGGAATACTCTGTGAAAGAGTCCCGGTTTTCCTCACTGGTCTGTCTCTCATCCTGCACTTTAAACTGAATACTACATGCGCTGTAATGTTTAATGGACTGCTCTTTTCTTGGGACTGATCCTGTAATACAAGTCTGTTTTTATTGCCGCGGCCATAACAAGAAGGAAAATGATATGTGAGCCAGATGCAGACAGAATATTTGGACAGAGCCGAAAAACAACGGTCTCCAGAGTTACCCTGATTAAGTCAACCTAATATGCATATGTTGTCAGTTGCTGTATATGTGCTGTAACTATAGGGAAGCTGCCTAACAGGGAGCCGTTATACTGTTTCCTCAGAACTAAAGCATGATTTGTGCTGCAGAAGAGCACATCAGAGCACTGTGGGATAACTGAATTGTAAGTACACACTTCCTTTTAATGCTTGCATCTTTTTTTCTGCCATGCAAGAAAAAGCAATAACAACCTACAGCAATTAAGTCTTTTTGCACATGAGGTGTTCAGGCCACAGGGTTGCACAATTGAAAGCCCTATATATGGTTCATAATTGTGCTTTCTGTCATATAATGTATATTACCATAAAAAAAACTAGAGGGAAACATTTTGTATCCTGCATGAGCATTCATGTGGATCTATATGTGCCTCCTAACGCAACAGACAATGAACAGCCTTACTTCCACATTCACCACGGGATTTATTTAAGAGTAATGGTGAAAGATGAGTACTTCAAGTATGGGTTGCGATCGATTAAGCATGACATTTCATACACCATCGTGGTGACTACTTTCAAACTCTCAGTAAAACCATGTTAATGTGTCCATAACACGAGCCTCGGGATCTGACGTGCAGTCCGCGCTTAATGCGTAGCCACTGGGCTCATGTTATGTTAGTGAAGCACATCTCTGTCTCCCCGTAAGACTACCAAACGGGAGAAAGCAAGACTGATGGTGAAACGGCTATGATTATACTTGGTTTCTTAGATGCTTGTGTTGCCTTGTGAAACTAGGACAGTGTTTTCATGCTTTTTTCCTCAGTGTTGTTTACACTAATGTGGGTCCCTGGAGGGTAAATAATAAGTGGGGGAAAGAAAGAAAGGAAAAGCGAGGATTGCTCCTATCGCTATCAGCAAAGTTTGGGGTCTCTATAAAGCTGATTCCACTGGGCATTTGTCTGTGATGACACTGTTGTAGATGTCTGCTGTTTCTATTCTGCATGCTCTATATTCTCTGAAAGGAAGAGACCACTGAACCTTCGTGCCTTGCTGTTCTCTATTTCTCTCTCTCTCTCTCTCTCTCTCTCTCTCTCTGCCTACTTGTTTATCAATTTCCTTTCAGATTCCTTACTTATTGATTGGTGCTGATGTTGCATAGAAGTGACTCTTGAGAACTGGAACAAAATGGCTTTTCAATTCTTTGAGAGAAGGTCAATTATAGAAGCCATTCTCTTCAGCTTTAGACGTTTCTTTCTCTCGAGCGTCCTCTTTCACTTAATTGCTTATTTCATGTCAAATTCTGGCAACAATGGGTGATTGATGATGGTCTTTTACTCAAAAGGCATCAAAGTGAATGCTAAACTTCATCATACCATCATGTACCTTTGTAATGCTCCATGCGGTATAACGGTTCCGCACCCTATTTTCGATGTACTGCATCAAAGCACATTTTAAAAATGAAAAAATACACAAATAAGTCTGTGTCAATTTAAAGTTATAACCGGTTATTTTTAACCGGTTATAACTTTAAATTGACACAGACTTATTTGTATTATCTATCTATATATATAAGAAATCTTTTAATAATGCAGTTCATATCTTTTTTTCCAAAGCAGTGCTGCTCAGCGGGAAATATGATATGATAATCCGATGATATTACCTTTTGGATATACTATCTGTTTAAAGATTCACTCAAAAGGTAATTGGAATTTTTTGGGGCTTTTACCCTTTTTTTTTTTTTAAATTACAGCTAATGTCCTCTGTTTTTATTCAGTACGCAGGAAGAATTTCAAAAGGAATGGGACACACTGGATGAGCGTCTACTTATCAATGCTCATGAAATGGAGATGCTGTTCACATGTCAATACAAATGGTTGCAAAACAATCACAATATGGATGTATTCGATGACATACCCTGCTTGATCCAGTAAGACATGTCAGTGCAGTCTAATCATTTAACCACAATCAATAACTGCCGTTTCACCTCAAATCTGAAGTGGGATCCTTATCCGTCTTGGAATAATTATAACTGAGAACCCACCAGATGTGCCTTAAGAGTCTTCAATGCTAATCTCCAATGATAGATATTAGCTAACAGTGGAAAGGTGGAAAATGACTTTTTTCTTCTAATAATAAGGTAATCGAGATAAGAAAGTGTACCCTTGTGCGCAGTCAAATATATTAGTGCATATTTATTTCAGTAATTCAAAGGTACTGCTAATGGGAAAGATATCTCACTTACCCTGGACTTTTTTTTATGGCAGTGGGTTTGGCCTGGATCTAAATAATATCGTTTAATCAATAAATGAATAACGATTTAAGTATGAATTTAATGACATGATCATAAGTGTTTCTCATTATAGCTCTAAAAATACAGCATAGAATGGAGAAAGTTGGACTGGTGAGAGGCAGCTGAAGTGCTTTGTGTCATTAGGTAGTTAAAAGAAAGTGGAACTGTAGGGAGGCGCAGTTTTAACCTTCAGCTCCTGTAATGTAGGCATTACATTTACGCAATCCACAAGTACATCAAACAAATATTGATCAAACCGTGCGGAACATTTCAGGGGAACATGTGTGAGCGAAAGTATCTGCAACAGGATATTATTTATATTATCGATGGCAGTATATGGAACACGCTGGCTCTGTTTGTGTGCGTCTTTGAATCATTTGTCAGAATTATCGATTCCAATAAATCTTGCGTGGAATTGTGGGATGACTGAGAGAATCAATGAAGTTGTGCTTACTGTATAGTGTCATATCTCATGTGTCCTCCACTAGGGTTGAATCCACCCCCCCCCCCGCCTCACCCCACCTCCACCACCACCACTACCTCGATCACCCATTTCATCGCCTTGTCTCCTCTCTCTCTCTATCTCTCTCTCTCTGTCTCTCTCACGCACACACACACACGCATCACCAACCACACAAGCACACACATGCACACACCAACAGCGCCTGGCGAATGACGCCAAAGTGAATGCCTCTTTTGACTGCTATCTCTCGCACAGACGCGCATTAAATGCAACCCCAGATGCAGTGACCCGGAGGTATGCATCGACAGGAGTCGCACAGTGTCACCCCTGTAATTCCACTCTCTCTCTTCCGGATAGATCTTATCACTCACATCGCTAACTGCCATTATCAATCTTCCCTGTGCAGCCCCTACATCATTAGGCGAGAGTATTTCACTAAGAACACCAACATAGGTTTCACTCCTTTCTTCTCCTCCCTTGCATTTATAAGTCCACTGCAGGTTGGCGTAGTGCCAGGCTGTGCCATGCAGCGCAACAGTGCCACCTAAAGGTTCAGTACCACCACCCGTCAAGCCTGACCCACTGACAACACTCTCGCTCTGCCTCCTCGTTCTCCCTCTGTACTCCCTGTCTCTCCCCGCTCCTTTCTGCCGCTCCCCGTATTTGTCCACGTGTGTTCCATTAGATTAGAACTGTGTGTTGTGTAGTGCTGCTTTATTAGCAGAAAAATTAATAAGGCTTTGATAAAAAGCAGCATGGATTACGTTGAAATTTGAGGCTCATTATTGGCTAATCCTTTTTGAATTGGATGTGTATCAAGTTCCAGACAAGCTTCACTCAGTTCGCTAGTGTGCTTTGAGAGGAGGCATTTAATTCAAGCTTAGATGATGTGGCAAAGCCTACAGTGACATTCACAATACCACCGCAGCAGACTAATTATTGACTGTTGTTATTGCTGCAGGTGTTGAAAAGGTCTTTTGTGATATTACAATACACACCAAAACAAAGAAACAAACAAAAAAACATGGATACACTCAGAGTTTTATGAGGAGAGTGGTGACAAGTCAGCTATTTTTTTTTTTTTTTGGTTTTGTTTTGTTTTTGTTTTTTTGAAGAATGTGTGCAGCATTTATCTATGATGAACGGTAATCTGAGTAGATAGGCAAGAAAAAAATGTTTCTTTCACAAAGAACATTGAGTCACAATTAATGTTATTTTGGTACATTTTACCAGTGCTCTAACCTGGGTGCTGAATAGACAAAATAAGGCAAGGCAATCACTCACCCACTTGCATTTTGTTAAATATGAATTAAATATATATCAATGACAAAACATTGTCTATAATTATTCCCCCAAAGTGTGATTGCTGGGTCCATTATCAACTCCATTACTTAGCAGTTGTTCAAGTTACTTTTTCTCTCTCTTTCATTTGTAAGTTTGAGAAACAGTGGAACTTGCTGAAGCAGTATGTCTCCTGCACTCTTTTCTGTTGCTTCACAGTAACTTAGAGCGAGTCTCTAATCTAGACTGGCACTTTAGCACTGTTGAACAGGGCAGTTATAGGCAGTACTTATAGACCAGTAAAAGTGCTCTTTTACCTGCTGTCTGGTGTGCATGGGCCCCTTCGTCTTGAACCCTCCTTGGGAGCTGCACTCTGAGGCACTGAAGTGGTCGGAGCTGGTGGAGGACCTCTTGGAAAGGGTGTCACAGCCTCCAACAAATGTGTTATCCAATGGGAGCTCCTGAATCACGTGATGCTTCTTCACTGAGACAGGTGTGTCGGCCTTGAGGTGGAAGGCCGACTGCGGCGAGGCGGACTTGTAGTGCCGGGCCAGGTCTGGGCTGCTGGGTTTGAAGGTGGTGGTAGGTGTGGCATTCCAATCAAAGCGTCCAATCCCTTGCTCCTCCAGCTCCGTGGGCAGGCTGATGGTTCCGTTGATTGGCTCGTGGGCAGGGTCATCAGGCTTGTTCCCCTCGATGGTGACAAAGTTGAGCAGGGAGCTTTTTGGGGACTTCCTTTTCTTGCGCTTTTTCTTCTTGTTCTGCTTGTTCTCCGTATTGGGAGACATCCACTCGGCCCCCTGTTTTTTCCTCTGTGCAGCTTTGAACCTGGAAGCGTGGCGGCAGCGCAGCAACACGGTGACGAAGATGACAATAATCACCACCAGGGCGCCGGTAACAAAGGCTATCATTATCGTTAAATAGTCACCACTCTGATAAGTTTCGCTGCTTTCGCCAATGTTTCGGTCAATTGGCGTCTCCATGGTGCGTCGGATGAGGTCATAGATGAGCGTTGAGTTGCCCACAGTGTCATTAACATACAGAAATACCAGCACCAGAGTATGGAGAGATTTGGGATATCCCAGGTCACTGATATTGACCACTAATCTGTGTAAGCCTATGTCAGTCAATGCTGGCTTCTCCTCCAGAGTAATATTCCCTGTGACAGGGTCAATTCTGAACAGACCTTTGTTGTTCCCACTCACAATGGTGTACTTGAGTTCAGCATTCATCCCTGTGTCACCATCTACAGCAAAGACTTCAGCTACAACAGACCCTGGGATAGAGGAGAGAGGGACGAGTTTGAAGGAGGTGTTAGAGGGGGGGTAGATGACTATGGGGGTGTTGTCGTTCACGTCAATGACATTGATGGTCACCTTGGCGGCTGAGGAGCACGGAGGCCTGCCGCTGTCCACAGCCCTGACATCAAAAGTGTAGGAGCTCTGCTGCTCCCGATCAAATGACACATTAGATTTTATCACCCCGGAGTAAGGATCCAGTATAAAGTTCTCATTGTCATTCAGTATGGAGAGAGAAACAGCAGCATTTTCTCCAGCATCTGAATCTGTCACAGTTATCACCCCCACAGTGCTGTACTTAGGAAGATTCTCCGACACAAAGAACTGGAAGTGGTTATGTGTGAACTTAGGGTTGTTATCATTTTCATCCAGCACAGTTACAATTACAGCTGCCTGCGTTTGCAGGGGGGGTGTTCCATTATCTCTTGCCGTTACAGTGAAGAGAAATCTATCCTGATCCTCCCGGTCAAAAACCCTGGACGCCGTCAGGACCCCGGTTTTGCGGTCGAGGTCGAAGAATGACGCATTGGGTCCCAGCTGATAAACGATCTCTGCATTTTTGCCACTGTCTTCATCTGTGGCACTGAGAGTAGTGAGGAACAGGTCACGTTTGTTGTTTTCCATAACAGCCAGCTCGATAACTGGCTGAGTAAAAATAGGTGGGTTGTCATTCTCGTCCTCCAGCCTCACTCTCACCAAGGCGGTCTGATTTAAGCTGGGTTTCCCAGAGTCAGAAGCGACAATCTTAAAGTTGTATTCCTTAGTCCCTTCATAGTCAAGCAGCGCAGATGTCTCTAACAGATACTGGTTGTCATACACGGCTTTGAGATGGAAGGGCACATCCTTCTCTATGAAACAAATGACCTTGCCGTTGATGTCAGTGTCTTTGTCTGACACCGTGATGAGCGCTATCTTGGTATTAATGGGATCCTTCTCCGAGAGGAAAACAGTGCCATTAATGGGACTGATTATGTATCTCAGGTCAATATTGGGTGGATTGTCATTAACATCAGTCACATTTATGGTAACAGTAGCCCTGGCAGGACTGGAACTGCCATCGCTGGCTAAAACAGAGAGCTTATGAATAGCAGTCTCCTCTCTGTCCAGAGGCCTCTGCACTGTAATTAGGCCAGATGTTGTGTTTAATGCAAAGAGTCTCTTTGTGGCAGGAGACACCTGGGTCCCGAACACATAGCGTATCTCCGCGTTCGCCCCTATGTCTGCGTCCGTGGCCTGAAGCTGCACAACAGACGTGCCAATGGGGGAGTTCTCTGGTATGTGCACTTCTATCTGACCCTCTTTAAAAACCGGCCTGTTGTCATTCACGTCCGTTACCGTGACTTGGAGAATGGCCGTGCTGGATTTCTGCGGACTGCCCCCGTCCTCCACTTTGATCTTCATCACATATGTATCCTTCTGCTCTCTGTCCAGATTCTGCTGCACAATGAGCTGGGGCCACTTCTCCCCCTCAGGCGTTTCCACTATGTCTAAGCCGAAGGCACTCTGCCCGTTGATCAGCTCATACTTGTGCACACTGTTGGGGCCGGTGTCCGGGTCAGTGGCAGAAGGAATAGCGAAGCGGCTGTTAATGAGCGTGTTCTCGGGGATGGAGATGTTGATCACAGGGGACGGGAACATGGGGGCATTATCGTTTGTGTCTTTGACAATTATTTTGATCTTAATCAGCCTGAAATAGTCATTAGGCAGGATGACCACTTCAATTTCAAAGGAGCACTCGCTGTCCTCAAACGAGGGGCCGGGGCACAACTTCTCCCTGTCGATTCGGTTTGATGTCGTGAATATCTCGCCCGTGCTGCTCAGAACGCGGACCAGTGGGTTGTCCCCCGCCTTGGAGACGAGCCGGTACACCAGATTAGCACTGGCGCCGGTGGCAGCATTCATATGAGAGATGTTCAGGTCCTTTGGTATGTTTCCAATCAGGACATTTTCCTGCAGCTCCTCTCGGATGGGGTAGATCAGCTCTTGGGCTATCGAGGGATCCAGCCAGACGCAGGCGAGCAGGGCGCCCAACAGGTAATAGTCTTTTAGATCCATGACGGTGTAAAGCGTGCTCCCAGCCTTTCGCAACTCACAGAGGTTTCTCTCCCTCTCTACGCGGCGCTGTCACAGGCAGCGGCTCCTCGCGCGTGACGGCGGGAATCTTCTACAGGTGAGACCTACGGATACACGACAGGAGTTTCTCTTCAGTGGAGTGATTTTGCCTTTGCACAGTAATTAAATCCATGAAACAAACAGCAAACAAACAACCCTCCCCCTTCTACCCCCCCGACCACCCCCTCTCTCGCCGCCTCACAGTCAGCTCTTTTGTCCACTTCAAATGACTCAATATAAAATCTCCCCAAAAGGCCTTAATGGACACTTCATAGGCAAAAAAAAAAAAACTGCAACAAGATCAAGTAATGAAAAAAAAAACACCGCAGCAACCGTTTTTTCATGGACACACTGACAACCCTGAGCCCCTCAAACCCCCCCATGGCCACAAAACTTCACAACACATTACACAGCCTCATTCGTTTTACACTTAAAATTGCCTGAATTCAAGAGCTGTGTGTGGGCTCCTGGGCAGATGGGCACGCATGGATGACCCCCCCACCACCACCACCACCGCCAAAAATAAATGAATAAGCCCAGGTCTGGTGGGCAAACTGAGACCCGCTGTTATCGTACATACCCCAAAATCCGTTTACGGCGCAGGGTTGATGTGGGGAGGGGGTTTGTGTTTGTGGTGGGTTGGTAGGTTGGTTGGTTGAGGGTGGGTTGGGAGGGGGGGTGAGGGGGGAGAAAAAGAAGAAGAAACCGGAGCGTGTCAGCTCATAGTCCCCTCATCCAGCGTGCCTGCGAGCTCGTTCGGGTACAGATATCCTTCTCTCAGTCAGTCCAGGGAAAGAGATGAGGAGGAGGATGAGAAGGACGAGGAGGGAGGAAGGAGGGAGGGAGGGAGGGAGGGGAAGTAAATAAAATCAAATCAAATCAAACAAATAAATAAATAAAAATAAATAAATAAACAAGCGTGCGATCGCCCCGCAGGAGTAACCAGACCCGAGAACAGGTTTCAGGGCAAAAGCAGCCGGTCGCGCAAACTGGGGGTAAATTGGAGGCTGCATATGTCGCAGTTCCGCTCCCCCCATTTAACTTCGGGAGCGGACGGGATCTAATTGCGCGACCTGCGGCGGCTGCGGGGATCGGCGTCGGCGCAGGCGGCCAGGTGGTCAGCGGGCTGCGGTGTCTTCCATTAGGTCCCAGAATCAGCGCTCATCCCCGCTCCCTCACGTCCCGAGGAGAGAACCGGCGATTTGTTTTTTGTTTTTTAAAAAAAATCTTAATTGTTATATTTTGTGTGTATGTCTGCGCGCGTGTGTGTGTGCGTGCGTGCGTGCGTGCGTGTGTGTGTCTTATCTTTGTCCCCGGCTACCTGTTAAGGTGAAGGCGCAGACGCAAGAGGAGACGCTCTCATGTCCCGTCATGTTTCAAGTTCACGGAGCTCCATCAGTGATCAGCCGACGCAGACACAAGGTTAAAGAGGGAGGGGGGGAGGGAAAAAAAGAGAAGAAGAAGAAAAAGAAGAAGAAAAAAAAGAGAGAGAGAAAAGATCAGGAAGGCATTTCACGCCGCAAAAAAAAATAAATAAATAAATGTAAGGAAGAAATCTCAGAGTCGATCCCGCTTGGAGACGCCGGCCGACGGCGTATAAAGGCTGCAGAGTGTGACACGGACGCGCTGCGTGGATGTGCCGTTTATCCTTGCACTCTCACTCCCAGAGCAGAATATCTTGCACTAACTCTGTGTAAACCCATAGGAGGGGTGGTGAAGTACACCACGCCGACGCCCCCCCTCCTCTCTCTCTCTCTCTCTCTCTCTCCCTCCCTCTCTCTCTCCTCCATCATCACCACCCCCCCTCCTCCTCCTCTCCCTTCCCCTCCCTCCTTACCCCGGCGACCCTCGTCATTGGACGCCGCCCCTCTCCTTCAGCGGCGTCGGCGGGCCGAGCGGCCACCGGATTGGCCGGGAGTCGCGTCACTCAGCGCGCGGACCGGAGGGGCTGTCCGCGGCGAGGTGCTCCGCGAAGATGCTGCAGGCTGCGGAGACGCTTAACCGAAAATGCCCCGAGGCTGGAGGGGGATGATGATGACGCCGATGATGATGATGATGAAGCTGCCAGCGCTGCTGATGATAATGTAGGAGAGAGAGGAGGGGGGGAAAAAAGAAAAGAAAAACAAAATAATAAGAAAAAAAAGAGGAAGACACTCTTAACGCCGTGCGTGATAATGTAGAGGTAGGTAGCACTCATTGGCTCTAAAGGGACGCATCAAAACGCACAAGCCAACCTGTTAGTCTGTTGTCAGGTAGGCTGCCCTAATTGGGGTGGACAGAAAAAAAAAAAGCCACGAGACTGATGAAAAAAAAGAGATGCACTATAACGGTTTCCGATGGTTCCGCCAAGAATAAACACACACACAACCATACACACACACACACACACACTCACAATACAAGCCTTGTGTGAGAGTCACTAATAATTGCACTCAGGACAGAGAAGCCGTTGTTTAAGCGTGTTTGCACGGGGAGGGGGGTGGGGGGGGGGCATCATATTCACACTTAGCACCCTGCAGCCAGTCATCAGCATTTGTCCGTAAGAAATAACCTTGACAGTTTTATCCCAGTCATCAAAGCCACACGGCAGCGCGTGGCGCCATCTCTCCCCCTCTCTCTCTCTCTTTTTTTGCGTAACGGGCGAATTGCATTTCTTTTTAAGTTTACTGCCTCCTGTTAGAGCTGTGATGATCTGAGGAGGCTCTGATGTGACTTTGGAATCGCCCGTAACCGTAGATGATCTGGCTCGACAAGTTCCAGAGCAACAAGAAGAGGCTGAACTGTGGGAGCAGAGCCCAGTGAGACCCCCCTCCCCTCCCCCCATCACCCCCTTCTCACACTCTTTTTTTCCCAAATAAATAAAAAAAAAATGAACACGAAGCGTCTGAAGTGACACGGGGCAACCAGGAAACAGCAGATTTCATCAAATGGAAATGAGAGTCAGCCTCGCAGATGCAGCCATCGTTTAATACCCACTGCCATCCAAATCATCACTTAATTTCAATGCAGCAGATAACCCTCAATTTCATCCACGGCCCCCTCTCTCTCTCTCCCTCTCTCTCTCTCTCTCTCTCTCTCTGCCTCTGCTGCTGCTGCTGCTGAGGAAGGCAAGCTGTTGAGCTCAAAAGGCTGAGGAGCCTGCCATGGTGAACACTGCCATCTTGAGGTGCTCTCACACAAATGCCCGAGCTGTCAGCTTCTCACCCGGCATGAAAGAAAAATCCAACCAAGCCGCGCTACGGCCGAGACTTTTGGGCTCCTCAGCAGCCACAGGAATAAATGACACGGCGAGCGAGTTTGTAAGGAGCGAAGTGTGAATGCAAAGACAGCAAAGGTGAGAGAGAGGGCTTGGGGGGGGGGTGCCCGGTGTTGGCAAATGGTGATGGGAGTGACGCGAAGGACGTGGGACCCACACTGTTGAGGTGCGAACCAGGCTGCAAATGTCTCCTGAGAGGCCGCTTTATTGCCTGGTCAGCAGTCCATTAGCGCAAGCAACCTGGTGGCCTGGCCTTTCTGCCTCGCGATCCAGCCGTCAGTGTCCTTCGCCAGGAGAGAGCGGCTAAACGAGTGATCTGTCACTTTGGTTTAAAGTCGGACACTCTGACGCGGAGGGAAAAGTGACAGTGCGACTGTCCGCGGCGGCGAAAACGCTTTCTTGCTCTTGCCGGACGAACTGGAGTCATGGCAGGCTTTCACTGACACACAGGGTGGGGTCGGGGGGGGGCGGGTTGTGGGGTGAAACAAGAATTACGCTTCGATTTCATAGAATTTTCCAACATTTGCCCGGTCTCTTAAGGTGTTTGTGCGTGTAAGTGCAAGGGTGATTGCGCAGCGATTGGGAGTGTTGGACCTAAATTACACGTTGAAAGGCAGAAATCCCTTCATCACGTGAAGCATTTGTTAAGACCCTGGTATTGATCAACAACTCTATTAAACCTCCACAGGTGATTTTTCTTCATTTTATGCTACGGGTCAGAATCTTTTTTTTTTGTTTGTTTGTTTTTTTATGCCCACCACAAATATATCTTTATGATTGTTGTCTATTACGTGACCGTGATGAGACTGAGGAGGGGGTTAAAATCAACAAATGCAGCAACAGCGACGCCGCTAATTCCAAAATTTGCCCCGTCTCCCAGGTTTGTTATCTCTTTATTTAGTCTGTTTTGAACTGGCTGCAGCTAATGTTTCTGCCAGTCAACTTACGGACAAGTGATGAATAATGTAGTATGCTAATATATGCTCTAGGTCTTGTGGTGTACCTCCTACAATCTCACATCGAAGAGGGAGCCTAAGGGAAGGGTCCAAACCTAAGGCCTTATGATTCCCCATATACCCAGCACAGTCAATCACGCCATTCACCTTGGTTTGATTCTCACACTGACTTATTGACTTGTTCATGCTGTTGAACTGGCTTCATGAATAATACAAGGAACAAATATGTTTATCTTTCGTGTCCATTAAAACACAAGGTCAACCAGGTAATTTATGTCTTTTCTAACTTAAACAAGGTCTGAGCCGAGCTGGTGCTAGAAAATTTAAACAGTTGGTGTCACAACTCTGGCGCTGGCGCCCGGCCAAGAAGCGGCAAACGGAGCCTGCGTGGAGGAGCCCGAAGGTGCACTTTGTCTAAGTGCCATCATTCCCTTCATAAAACAGTTAAAGACACTGAGCATTGTAATCTGAAAGTTTTAAATCATCTGCTCACGCTTGGATTTGGGGTAACATATGCCCCCTTACAAGAACATCACAGGGAGAATATTGTAGCTATGGGAGCATGATGTTTTAATAACAGCATTCCCGGGGAGAAAATTGTTTTCACTATGAGGATATCCTCGCTGTGAATATTGTTTACAGCTATAATGGAGTTCTTTAAAATGGCAAATGTTAGTCTGGAGAGCAACGTGCACCGCAAGATTACAGTTGAAAAAGTTTGTGTCTCAGGATGCACAAGTTATGTTTTACCATAAGCGAGTCTGTTCTCCGCCACGGCCCCTCACGCGGACTGCACAAACCTCTTCCGCGTGAGAGGCGCTCATAAAGCTGAGGCCCATTGTAGAGCGTGGCAGCTGTTTGAGTCTCTCCGCTGTCTCTGTCCACACATGTTCAAAATAATGCTAAGTAATTCAGCCAGAAGAGCTCTAATTATCTGAATCTCTTTTAAAGCTGAATCTCAAAGTTATTAAATACAGTAACAGGCTGCGCGTCCTCTCCAAAGACAGAGTAATTGTAATGAATGCTGAATTTCTACCCTTTACTTCCCACCTCACTTCATCTTCTAATCAGCACAGAGAGAAAAAACGTCAGTTGGGCTATTATCACATGAACTGCTGCTTGCAATACCGTACCACCTGCCAGCTAAGCAAGTGTTTGCATTTAAAAGTGGACTTGTGCAATTATAATATCTTTTGAGTTGTTTCTCTCATGACCAAACAGAAACTCACAGAAACTTTCTTTCATCACCCACCTCATATAGTTTGGCAATACATAAATAGAAAGTAACCATTCCTATGCCTCTGGCTTAGTTGCTCCTTTTTTTTTTTATCCCACTGAGTGCACTGGCTTCATTTGTTCTTTGTCAATACCACAAAAGCGCCACTGCAACTGCTGATGAAAATTTAGGCCTTTTCCCTTAAAACCCTTTTGCCAGCGCGGCTTCTCTCAAGAGTGGTAATGACCCAGTGGATAATTGGCATCACACATGCTGTGGACCCTGAATACTAATCAGAGCTTCTAATCAGGCACCTCCAACTTAAAAGTTTAGATACATGCGAGTGAAAATTTGGAAAGGAAATGTTTTTCATTTTCTTTGAAAGGAATTTCAGTGATATCAGAAACTTTGAATTCCCCTCAGGAACTGATGTTATATCACTTAACAAGGTAGTAACAAGGCACTTTGATATGTTCAAGGACGGAACTTTATAACTGTGGGATTATGAGTTGCTTGCTCAAGGTAATTTTTGGATTCAGCATATGGCAACATCACACGTACACACGTACGCTGCTGAGCTACTCTAAAGTAAAACTATTTTAAAGACATTTAGCATGCATCCAGCACTTCCTTTTCTGCCTGACAGTTGGCATTTGAGAGGTATAATGCAATTTATAATAGTCTTTTGAGCATTGATTGACACCATGTTTGATCAAAGAAGATATCCTGGGTGGATTAGACTCCCGAGATACCAAATATATATCCCTTCTAAGAAATGCATCTTCCATCGTCATACCTTTCCTCCAACTGTAATTTGCTCTGTACCTTTGCATTCTGTCTCTCTGTCTTTTTTTCTTCCTCTCCCTGACACATTTGAATCACATATCACTTTCCAGACTGTGCACCGAAAAAGGTCAAACATTCCCTCCCATTCTCTTTCCTTTTACTTATGTGAAAGGTAGAAGCCTGCCTGTAGTGACTGAAATGGATCCTGGTCAAAGACTGCTGCAAACCAGGGGAAGAAAGTTGAGCAAGATCCCTTTCTGCTCAGTGCACATGCTGATTCGACCTTGTGAAAGCAGCAGCAAGTTATAAGATACTTGACATGCACTCCAACACCAATACTTTTTTTCAGACCCTGTCAAACTGAGTTGTATATTCTTTGACAGGGAATACATGTATTTAAAGCTCATCCTTTTAACAGCTCAACAAAAACTTTAAAATACACGGACGTCTCAGGTTTCTTTGGATTGGTTTGGATTGGCTAAATTGGCTAAATTCTCTCTTTACAGTATCTCCTTCTGTCTCAGTTCTAAATTTGTGCACAGTGACTGCTTGACGTATATAGATAATAGTGCCACAGCTTTGAAGAGTCTGTTTATTACTGTCATTTAGATTATTATTTTTGATAACTGACAAGCAATTAGACACCAGAGGTGTGTTTTGACACATCTTTTATCAGGCTGTAAGATTTCTAAAATAGACTCCAGCCAAGTGTGAGATGTATAATGACTTCATACAGTGCTGGATATGAGGCCACAGACACATAGTGACTATTTTTTCTTTTTTTTTAAGAAATGTCTGGATCAACCTGTGAATGTAATGTACATTTATCTCATTAAGTAATTATGACTCTGGCAGTGAAGACAGTTCCTGACAAGAGGGAAGACGGCTAGAAAATGCCTACATATATACTGAGACTCTAATGTGTCATCCAAAAGGTCAGACCTCTATATGGCAGTTTTTGTCAAGCATTAGCTGAGAAGCTTCACATTTACTAAGAGGATGTGGCTAATTAGTCATTTCCACAGTTACTAGGCTACTTTACTTAGCCTGTGCTGTAAAAGAATGTAACAAATATCCGGTCATAGGGAACTTAGGTCTACAAGTCTTCCTTAGTTTTCCATCAATTTGTGATCATACACTTTTTCCACAAAAAATGAATTCAGTAAGTAAATGCGAACAGCCCGCACTGCACAACATTAGGAAAGAATTTGTTCAAATACTACTTAGATATTATTAATTTAGTTGGATTTCCATGTCTTTCTTTGTTTATGGAGCCGTATGAACCGTTTCCTTACAATTCTCATAGATTCTCACCTAGATGTGAGTTGAAGAGCGATTTTGTTGTATTAAAAAGTCAAAACCCTGCAGATTTTTCCAGAAAAGTTGCAGAAACTGAGGTCATAATATTGCAAATGCTTTAATTGATGGGTCACAGGCTCAGTATTTATCTACTGGATGCATCCAAATAGGTTTCAAAAACCTGATAACAGAATTGGAGAATGCGTCTTGGTCTGTTATGAAAAAACCTTCACACCACAGGCTATGGTAGAATTCTTAAGCCTTTTGTGTGCTAACACCGAAATAGTGGAATAAACCCAGACTTCTACCCAACTGTCTTTAATCCCATTCAGCACAGGTACAGAGCAAAACAAGACCTCTCTGTTGAATTACACTGATTTGCACTGTCAAAATAGTAAGATCACCCTGTAGGTGTGCAGTCATTGTTGCAGCTACACTTTTATGTAAAATACACCCACGCATCAGTTTTAATCATTGGTCTACAACAGAGAGGGACTCTCAGAATGAGGTGCAGTGGATTTGTCCTGTAATTACAAAAAAAAAAAAAATTACGTTGTTTATGAAGTGAAGTGAAAACAGTGAAGAATGAAAAAAATGTCCGTCAAACTGAACTGAATGAGACTCCTCAACAATGTCACTGACCCCGAGTCTCTTTGTGTTCATCATAATACATCCGCATAATGTCAAAGTTATTTGCAAGGTTCTAACTTATAAATACCCCTCAAGTGGTAATCAAAACAAAATATATCTGAGATGTTGCTAGATAGCCTGTGTTTCAGTCATACCTTAGTCGATGCCAGTTTGTCATGATATGATCAAATACACTTACTCACTTAAACAAAGAGCAGTTTTTCTATACAGCATATTATAAACAAATGAAAACTAAATTCAAATGGTCTATTCTATTCTATTATTACTGCTATTACTATAAATAATGGGTATTCTAGGAAAATACTGATTGTATGATACAGGAAGGATATAATAATAATGATGATAATTAAAGAAAACATGACTAGAAAATGTATTCAACTTGTTGGATAATTCAGTTAAAGTTGTAGGAAATGTTTTTTTTTCTTTAGTGTGTGTGCATGTGTGTCTCACTGTATGCTAATGCATACCAGTAATTTACTTTTTTTGAGGAAATGCCAGGGTGGCTCCACACATCATTTTACAGGCAACACACACTTTTAGCATTCAAATCACTGCCCAGAATGATAAGGTATTATCAGATGACAACATACAATTTATGTTTAGCAAATGAGACGCAGAATAGAAAATGTCACTCTGCCCATGGCTACATTTCCAAAAGCACAGATTCAGCTGTGAAAATAGTGTCATGTGTTGTTGTCATTCATTTTGTGTGGTGTGATGTCTAATGCAGGGACTGCCAATAAATAATCGCGTCATGTCATGTCTGCATGGTGAATACAGCAAACAACGGCACGTGACCGACCACTTCAAAGGCACGTAAAATCTCATTCATGCCCTTTTGTTCACATGTTCATATATATACTGTGGGCTCTTTGCCCTGAGTTGTTGTATTTCTATAGTCTCATTCAGCCATAAATAGCAAGTCAATTATAAGGATCCACACTGTGCATGGAGCACATGTACACCGAGGCTGCTTTATCTCCCAAAAGCTTGTGTAAGACAAACCTGTTTTAGTGCCTAAATCTTAACTTATTTGGTATGATTAACTTGTTTGATTGATTTTATTGTCAGGTAGCGCTGCAAAAACAAATAATTAAGTCTTTCATGTCTATTTCATGAAAAAAATTTCTTTTTTTGTACTGTACATTGTACTTATCCTCTGTTCTATATATACATCTCTAAAGGCTGAGGTAGAATATCATTTTTAAATCTAAGCACATGAGCACTATTTCCAGTTCTCCTGACCCCATTAGGCCTGACCATGGCTCTTCTCTGTTCCCAGAAATGAGCACCAAATATCCCAACCACCCATCCATCTATTTTCGGCCTTTCATCCATGTCTGGATCGCGGTGGCAACAAGGTAAACAAGGCACCTTTCACAGAAAACCATTTGCTATTTTATCTATAATAGATACTTAAATTTAACTATTACCTCCGGCCTTTAAGGGGCTGCAGCTGGCAGAGACGTCTGGAGGAGGAATCACAGGTGTGGAGGAACGCATTTCACTTTCCTCCTTTTCAGATTTTTATTCTGCAGCCTGGGACGACTAGCGAGACTGCTCTGTGGGGATTCACAGGAATGCGTGACTGTAATTGTTTCCTAATGAGTTTCCTCTCCTCACTAATTGAGGATCACATCGTCTCTTACGACGGTATACATATACCTACATCAGCAAAATGCAACCACCAACTGTCCACGAATGAACCTTGTGCTCACTATAATACATCGATATAAGTCACAAGCTGTGACTCACGTGACCTGTTCTTTCAGTTCGTTCCTTCAGTGCTAGTTTTGGGGGTTTTTTTTCCCTCCAACCTGCGTCTCTGTATGAGATATGTCTTTTTTTAGGCATACAAGAGTAAACAATCGTGATATAAATAAAATGGCTCAATCAGTTCAAGCAAAACAAATGGAGAATTGTCTTGCTCTCGGATGTGTCCTTAAAGCTCATAACGCTTTTGTAGCTCCACGGAATAGGAAACATCTGACTGATTAGTTTTCCTCTGATTGTTTCCGTCTTACAGTTTTCAAAGAGAAGAAAGCAAGAAATTGCGAAAGAGGACAGCTTGAAAGAACGAGAGCAAATTTTAAAATATGAAATGATCTCATAGCTTCCTCTGTGTACCATATTTTACAGTGTGGGTACTGCACTGGGACTGAAAAGTTTTGGTTTCAGTGTTTTGCCATATGTCACACTTTCTTGTCCTAGCAGGAGTTGTAATTAATGGCAGATTTCTGCTTTGACATTTGAAAGAAACATTCCACATGTACAGAATAGTCTCCTCATCCACTGCCTTCACTCGACAGTTTTTATATTTTCATTTTTGATCAATGAAACAAAACAGTTTTGAAGTTCAATAGGTCTGTTATCATGACAGGTTCTAACTCTACAGTAACATTAAGTAAATACTTCTATTATTATTATTTTACTTTGAAATTGGGACGAACACATATGATGCATTGCTAAATATCTCTGGCAAGATTTCAAAACACATTCCTATCTCATTCCTCCCGTTGACCCATACCCAATTTCTATATAGCGGCAATGGCTATAGCGACATTCTACTTTTTCAATTTGCAAAGAAAGACTGTATTTGTCACCAGTCTACAGCAAGCTTTTCTGCCAAATGTTACTGCAAAATAACAATATATGGAGTAATTTTACAAGAAAAATGTAGCAATCTGGTTGGCAAAGAAGATTCAGCTCAGAGTTGGAATTGGTGGTTGCCCGGTTCATATAGTTAAGTCTCCCAACTCTTCTTGACCACTTGTCATGTTTCATGCAGTTAGTTTAAAAAGTGTGTTGCAAGCCCATTGGAAAACTTCTGAGAGCTCTATCCTATTTTGTCAAAATCGAGAACTGAGCTATACAATTTCCGAGGCCAGTAAAAATGTACAGTACGCCTGATATACAGGCATACTGCCACTTCGTGACAGAGGGAATCAATATGTTCCCATTTCAGTTGGCCCGAAGAGATAAAGGGGAGTATTTCTTGCTAAGTACAAATGAGTGTTGCATTCGATGTAATAATGCTCTAATAGTAACTCCATAATGAAATCTTGTACCAGAAAAATATACACTGTCAATTAAAAGTGATGAAGCGAAGCAGAAATGGAGGAAAGAGTTGGTGGGTGTGCACTTTTTCTTTTCCCTCTTGTAGTGTATAGCACTCAGTGTGAATAAATGTGTCTCAGAGGGTGTTTGTTTCCATCCCACTCCTTTTAAGATGCTTTACATAATTGTATTGGTAATTACTGTAGGTTTAATCAGTGGCAATCCCAGTTTGCTTTGATTTCTGCCGAGTGAAGGGACTTAACCGCACAAAGATGCGACATGTGGTTAATTCTGCCAAGCTGTGCACTAACCAGCACGTGTCCCTTAAAAATCAGTTTTTAACTGGTCTAATAGCTGCTGCTTAAAAATAAGTGTTGTTGCGGCCTTGAAATCTATTGTACTTCACAAAATCGGTTGACGAACCACAAAATGAACTTGTTCTTGTAGGCCAAGGTGTTCTCCTCGACTGGAGATCTGATATTATAACTTTCTCTTTGGCGGTAGCAAACTCAGCCACAACTCAAAGTTACAGCCCGATACAGGAGTTTCAAGTCTGCTTCAGCTGACCTGTATATCCCCAGTCTGTTAGACACATTTAACAGGATATTGATGTGAGGAGTAATTGCACAGGCCAGACAGAGGCCCATCAAGTGCCAGCAAACAGGTACAATGAAAACCTGTCTACTTGTCTGCTGAGCAATTCTGATCATGATCAGAGAATTGCAGGATTGATATGGCTCACTTCCTGTTTGTGTCTTCGCTGCCAACTTTGTCACAGCTAAGCGATCCGCAATAAATGACAAGAGCGCTCCTGACAGAGGCGTTAAAACTATTCACTCACCTCGATAAGGAACTGATTACTGTGGCCTGCTCAGCTGTCTTGCATTGTGACTTGTCAGATAGTCAATTATTGTAAATAATGCATGTGTCCTCACTTCAGAGCAGCTCAGGTTAGGCATGTTTTTTTCCTTGCAAAAGTTCCTGATTATCTACTTAAGGCACTGTGATAGTGAGCCCTGAGCCCTGTGATCTACACGTCACATCTCAAGCTGGCGTATATGTGGGATATGAATGCGGTAATGTGCCTGGTAAAAATAGCAGATAATTGGTGGTTATAATTTACATTTTATTGTCAGCTCCATTTACCCAAAGTACATTTAGACGTTTCCTACTCAAGATCAGAAGGCAGCTATGACAGCTGAAGATATTCTCCTGAAATATGTTGTTCCAGACACGCTTTATTTTCAGGGCAGGAGTTTTAAAACTGATATTACAACGCAATGGTGTAGAGATAGCAAAGTCATTTTCTTTTGGATAAAAATGAATGGGAATTCAGTGGATCCCTGAACTTGTGCTGCTCAGCCAGAGGTAGGAAATACGTGAGTTAGTGTAAGTTTAACATATGACACTGACCTCCACCACTGTGAATTTGCCTCATGGTTTAGCTGTAGTTTATGAAAGGTTCATCCCACATATTCTGATACAAATACAGAAGCAGCATCTGTGGAATATATGAAGTGCATTTGAGGCTCATAGTACACACCAGATGTGCAGTACAGGCAGTAGAGTAGTGAAATAGCCATAGTCAGTACAGTAAGACAGTGACATAACTAGAAGAAAATACCGTTAAAATATGCCAAAACCAAAATCAGAAGAATCCACCTCCAGAATCTTTGTTGTTGTTTTTTTTATCAATCCAGAAGCCAATGATATTCAGTCTACAATGATAGTTGACAAAGAAAAGCAGCAAATCCTCACATTCGAGAAGCTAAAACCATAGAATGTGCCCCATGTTTTTCCACCATCCACGGAAAATTGCAGTAGTTGCACATTCATTTTCTGTCTTCAGACTAATTGAGTAATGGAGTAATAATTTCACCTCTGCAATCTGGCTAAATGATGTCATAAGATGATTGCTTTTCTGGTGACTTGATGCACGTCTCAACTGGGAAATGACACATTGTGCATCCTGACAGGTTGCCATGTGGTGTGGGTTTCCCTCAACAGAGCTCAGAGGAAGGAGTTGATGAATAACACATTTTTTCCAGCTGATGATATTGAAATGTGGGAGCGTGGATTCAACTCCATGGTCATTTTTTGAGACTGTTCCCTGTATTACATTGCATCATAATGAACCTCCAGAGGTTGCTTAGGTAATCAGGTCCTTAATGCCTCCTGGAAGCATTTCCTTCTTGATTTTATGTGTTTTTGCACTATCCAATCACAATGTAATCACCTAGGACATGTTAATGACAGCTGCTGTACGGCATAAAGAGGTCAGAGAGATAACCCTGATAGACCCCAACACTCCCCCACACCCCCATTTCTTTACACACTAAGTTTCAGACTCCAGAGAAATACTGTACCAGCTGTGATAGATGTGAGGTTATTCATGGCTGTCAGAGGAAGCAGGGAATTCTGGGTGTAACTGTAAGAATAATCTTTGTCCATGTTGTCGCTTTGTTTTATTTTATTGCACACTGCGTTGGTTTTAATAGTTTACAAGCAATACAGGGTCTCACAACTGTAACACACTGTGATGGATCATGCCACAGAGTCCTGGTATTATCAGAATTACAGTGGGTAGCCTAAGGGTCATTGCATTGTTTGTCGGTCCATGGTCCATGTGCAGTTTTATATCTCAGACACTCTTCCCATTTATGAAACTTTAGGGGAAAGCACTGGTCAGCGCCTCCCTGGACTGTGTCTGAACTGTTAGTATTATTTTAAGCATGTGTTAATGCCTCACTCTGGAACATCCAAGCATGGACAATGGGGTGATCAAATACACAACATGTTCCTCCATTAAAAAGCCAAGATGTTCTCATGAATTCCCATTAACAAGCGCATATAACTGGGGAACCAAATACTGTAATTAAAAACATAATATTGTACTAAGGTTTGTGATGGGATAATAGCTTCTCTATTGCTCGCGTTTATGTGCAGATCAGCACAAATCCCCTTACAAATAAACTGCTTTTCCAACAAATCACACCCCTGTGCCCCCACGGTGATTTTCCATGTATGGAGGGCTTAACTCTGTGACTTGGTGTCTGCTGTGTTTTGGATCTTTTTGCCACAAATTAAATTTGAATTGTTCCATAAGGGGTCAAACATCTTGTGAGAATAAACACGACACACCATGAAATTAGACTGTTGTTGGAAAAGGCAGAGGTATACTTAGATACAAATTTCTTATTACAGGAGTGTTTGCACACAGATCCGCGTTGTGGCTGACTGGTCTGCTGCAATATCGAGCAGACAAACATCCCGCCTCTCATCTCCCTGGTACACAACAGGTTTAAGACTGCAGTGATTTCAGCCTTACAGTGGTAGATTTTGGTTCATTTTCGGCAATAAGGAGGGGAATTCTGTGTATGACATTAAGAAAATTGATATGTACATGTTTTAAATTGCCAATTGCCACTTTGCTCATTTAATTAAAACCATAATAGCATTTTTCCATCCCACATAGAAAAAAAAACACATTTCTAACCAAGCGCATCTCCTAAAAACACATTTAAACACTACTTTACTTAATATATTTTGTGGAAAACATAACTTCTGCTGTGTTATGTTTCTCTGCAATGTTTTTTTAACAGTCCCAGTACTGCATGCTAGTTGTTGGGAGGTGGCGGCTGGCAAACATTAACTAACATTACTAACTGTAATTGTTAGGAGCGGATACTGGGGATACATAGTCAGTAAACATTCTGCAGATATGCTCAGCATGACACACAGGTCCTCTCCAGTACACCATGTTTTATTCACTGTTTTATGCTATGTCGCCTTCATTAGGGTGGTGTCTGAGGCTGGTTCTGCCTCTTCCACACATGGTCCATTGATCTCGATCATGCGACCTATAGATCATCGTAAGACACTGAGTATGCATATTTTTTTAAATTAAATATATACAATTCACAAAATGCCATACTTACCACATTAGATATGAAGAACTTAAAAGAGAAAATGTAATATTCCTCTTCAAGCAAATACTTCATCCTGACCAAACCATTAGGTAACCAGAGCTTGGAACAACCTCAGACACCACTCTGAATAAGGCCAGACAGGCAGAAACGAAAAAGAAATACTGTGTACAGGAAAAGAGTTGTGTGACATACTTGTGGCGGACTTGTATTGAAGCTTACACCAGTTGGCGTTTAAGTGTAAAAAAAGATATGCTCAATATTTAGCAACTTTGCAAATGTATTCCTAATGTTGATTAAAATTGTCCATTTCTTTTACGTTTGCTGTTGTAAATTTGTAGTACATAAACACACATTTAATGAGGTGCAGTTCAGCATTCATAGTACACTCTAATTGAGAACGTGAGTGTAGAGTGCAACAGCACAAGAGGGTTAACATTTACTAATTCTATAGGTAGGGGCAGTTTTTTGTGGAACAACCAATAAAGGCCCAATTATTCGTAATACACGAGCAACAACGTTGCCCCAGCTCTCTCTAGTTGTGTTTGGAGAACACTTTGGATGTGGTTTTCACAACAGCAGAGGGAAGGCGTGAAAAGCAAGTTTGCGAGGTGTCTTGGAAACTGCCCAAACAGCTTGTGTATGCCAGATCACTGTTTCCAATACATAGGCCTTACCTGGGCAGCCTGCCCAGGCAAACGTGTTCCCACCCAGGAAGATTCTTCTTCATTTAAATTCATATTTACATCACATAGCAGCAGTGGTGGAAAATAACGAAGTACAATTACTGAAATGCTATTCTTCATTCTTTAGGTATATTAAATTTTCTGCTACTTTATACTTCCACGCCACGACAATTCAAAGGAACTACCATAGTACTTTGTATTCCACTACACTGATTAGATACCAGATTTGACAATCAGTGGTACCTTCACTTATGAGTGTCCCCGAAATACGAGCCGTCATTTTTGCTTTGATTTACAAGCTAAATTGAGGTTACAGACCAGCTTCAGATATCCCACTGTTAGTTGGTGCAGTGAACACCACAGTGTCTCACCGCTCACTTTCAGAGATTAGCTCACACTGTTGTGCTTGCATTTGTGTTTGCAGTTATTTTGTAAAACTTTGTTTTTCCAACCATGGGTCAGAGGAAAGTGAGTGCGAAGGACAGAATATAATTTTATACAATTATTCTTTTTTTAAGACATTGTTCTTATTTAAAAATGTTGAACAAAAGAATTCTTGTGTTTGTGTTTGTTCTTTGTGTTTGAACAGATGAATGGCATTTCAATTCTTTTCAATGGGGAAAACTGATTTGACATACAGGTAATTTGAGTTATGAGCTCCGTACCTCGTAAATCAAGATACCACTGTATATACACGTGGAGAAAAATATAATTCAAATACATACTCTCTGCTTTTTAAAATATGTTTATGCTAATACCCTTGATTTGCATAGGTAAACATTTAAAGGCAAGACTTTTATTTGTGCAAGCGTATTTCCTCGCTGTAGTACTTCTACTTTTACTTAAGCAAAAGATCTGAGTACTTCTTGCACTACTGTAAACGTCCTGTGCAACATGAGAGAAATGCAAAGAGCGCATATTGTCCCAGATCACCACTCAGCTCCAATCACTTAGCCAAGGGCAAGTAATTACTTCATAATTCATGAGAGGCCATGATATATTAAAGTCTCATCTATTAAATCATTACTACATATTTGTAGACTGTATCTATATACCAGAGCCATTTAATTCTGAGCCCCTTGCATGTCATATCTGGGAAACATGCCATCATTGCCTGAATACTGTATGTAATTGCACATGTCAGCGATCTGTGATGCAGACATGTAGACAGCAGTCACTGTACTGGTATCCTCTAAAACTATAATCAATGCTTGCGTGCAGATTTTTCAAGCGACCTCAAGAGTTAAATGCTGGAATTAACAGTGAATTTCTCACATGTGCATCTGCATAATCAAACAACATTATGTGGTGTGTGAGCGTGATGCTTTGCTTTGATGTGATATCGCATGTGCTGTACGATGCGCCTCACCGGGGGCTACAGAGCAATTTGTCTCATCGGCTGAGGGATGTTAAGATGCCTGATACTGTACCTTTAATCACTGGAACTGTTACATATAATATAATGCACTATGGTGAGTAATAAGTAAAATCAAGAAATTATTAATCCACAATATTATTTTGCAATTTAACAGTAGCAATTACTCTGCTTTATAATAACATATAAGTGAAATTTGGCTAAGAGTACTCTTAGTTCCTACCACCATGTTTACAGGGGAAAATTATGAGGGCACGTGACGACTTTGACAAAGTCAAGTTGGGTCACTGTTACTATTATTATGACTCATTATCCACAGTCCAAGCTGACTGGTACATATTACATATTAAACCATCAGAAAATCAAGGTTAATATATTGTGGCGATGCTAGCTAGTCTCTTAAAATCAGTTGTGATTGTTTCCATAGATTTTATTCTCTCAGTCATTACTTTTGTTCACTCCAAATCAACACGGAAAGGCTTGTTGTCACACACATAATGATTGGAAAGGGCTACTGACAATTCACTCTTACAAACCTCTAATGTGCAGCTCATGCAGCACTGGATCGTCATCTCTGCATCCAC
>JAOXYL010000001.1:9094834-9121305 GCA_028564955.1 Terapon puta | reverse complement strand
AGGGCTACTGACAATTCACTCTTACAAACCTCTAATGTGCAGCTCATGCAGCACTGGATCGTCATCTCTGCATCCACTTTTCATTGTCTGCAGTCAGTCATGCCTGCAGAGTTGGTGCAAAGACAATTAACATTCTGTTTTTTGGATCACAGGATTTACCATTAAAAAAAGTCAGAAACGATAAAAGTTAAATTAAAGCTCAATTATTGGCTGAGGGAAATGGGCAAAAGAACAGTGCGCACATCACTTGTGCCCGGCTACGTGAGGAGTGGGCAGGCCCGGTTTTGGCGGCACTCCAGTCGTCACTCAGACAACAAAAGTCCCTTGTACTTAAAACACACACATTGAAATTTCCAACCTTATTCTGTGGGAGGATGCTGCCAAAACGACAGCAAGTGTTTTCAGTAATTTAGCAAAGTTCCTGTTCCCTCTCCCTTTACATGCATTTGTTCGCAAAATATTTTCACAAGTTAGCAAAACTGCTTTCACACATTTGGAGGGAAGTTGTCCTCAGCAGCAGCAGCACACGACAACAAAGTTTGCAGACTGCGGTGCAAACTTGAAGGGCACGATACACGCACCCACACAGCATCGTATTCTGAGCATTTCTGTCACAGCTCCGCACTTTGCAGCCTCTTTGTTCTCAGACTCGGCCCTCCATCTCTGTATCCAGCTCAGTGTATGATTAATGGACTGTTAACAAGCTCCTCCCCTCCAGCTGCAGCCCCTCCCATGTCTGTTCGTTACCCAGCCTCAACAAGGGAGCAGGTGCATGACAGATGTGTCGCAGCACTGAACTGGAAAAAGTAAATATAATGCAGCCTGAGTCTTAATATTTGACTATTATACAACATCTTACAACGGCAGCAAATGAAATGATAAAAAAAAAAAACCTTCAGAGAGAGAGGGGGTGATCCATGTCTGTCTAACGGACAAAGGATCTTTGCTGACTGGAGGGATTTACACTTTTTTAAAAGAGATTTATCACTATGTTAAGTGCTGTTGTTGTGTATTCACTGTAAGTCGCTTATCAGAAGTTTCCTCTGGCTATACTGTAAGGGTTTTTAAAGTATAAATCCCAAAGGTCACTGTTCTCTGGTAATTCTTCGGCAGAAATAATAATAATTGCCTTAGTTGTGAGATTCAGTAAATCCAACAGTGACTTTGTTGATTCCTTGTCACTGCTAGTTATGTATTAATAAATAAACATTTTCAATGTTCACTGGAAAACAAGGTGAAACTCAACTGTGACAAATCATTGCTTGTTGCCGTGGAATTAATAGGTCCTTTCCATAACCTCATCACGTGGTTATTTCTAACATTTTTTTATTTTTTGTTTTATTTGAAATGTACATATAAAAAGAGAAATTGTAATATAAATAAATAAATGTGAAATAAATCTTTGTGTGTATTTATATCTGACTTGTTCTCCTGCCAGATGTTCCAGATTAAACCCAGTTCATACCGGATAGTGCAAACAAGTGTTGTTTCTCACTCCAAGTATCACCTTCTTACCTCACCTTCTTTTACAACTTCCCTTATACATTTGAGGCAGGTTGTGAATATTCAGATGGCAAACCCATACAAAGTAATTCTGTAGATCTTTGCCCAGTTACCAAAATGTTTAGCTCATAGTGTAGTAAAATGAGTGTTGAGATGGAGACTGTGAATATGAGGGGAGATCTTTCATTTTAATCCTTCCAGGTTCATCATGCTGGTGTGATCAAATTACATCAGTTGTATGTGAGAAAGTGTGTGAAAAAGTCATTGCCAGGTCATGGAACCAATATACTGTGTTGACAAAAAAGCATATCAGACATTACAATAGTAAACATTGTTTAAAAGACTAAATCAGAAGGCCCAAAAAGCCAAGACTCCTAAGGGTTAAGTAATTCTTATGATACGATACTGCATGTTACCACAGACTCTGACACAGCGTGTGGACACATTTAGCGTTGACATGACAGATAATTTACGCCTTTGGACAATTATCCTGCGCAAGTGAGAGGAAGAAACAGGCACAATAGGCTTTTTTTTTTCTACAGACATTTTGAGTTGTTATAGCAATGAAATAAAATTCAATGTCCCGTGTGCCAGCCCCATTGCCTTTATTTACACCTTTACTTTTCCTACTGTGACACATACTAGAGATATCAATCTGCAATGTAAAGATGCAAATGCATTTGAAAATGAACACAGTCTGAAATGACATTGCAAGTATTTTGCATGTTACAAAGTCACTGCTTTACAAATATTCACTTTCTCTTGCATTTTCTTTGCTTGTTTGTGGTTTCTCAGTCCGCTTACATTTTCCCAGTTTGCAGCACATTAGTGTCTGTTCTATGCAGACTAAACAGCATTTGTTTTGACAGCACATGTGACCAATTTCTGTTTCCCTCTGCTATATGATGGTGATGATAGCTACGTGATGAAAGTCGGCTGCAATCTATTTATAGCATGAAACACATGTGAACAACACAATTCTTGGCATGTTGTAGTAAATACTTTCTTGGTTCTTACGGAAGACTACAATTTTGCCAAATAACGGTGGCTCTTCACCAGAAATAAATTCATTTACATTTATTTAAAGAGATTTCCAGGGACGTAATTTGCATGTGTTTCTTTCTTGTTTTAATTACAGCATTTTGTAATTTGATTAATCCTCTGCTGGCTTAAAACGAGCTACATCTGATTGCATTAGAGGTGTTCTCAAAGTGTCTCTTACAGTCCTGAGCAGATTGCGGTCAGGCTGGCATTCACTATTCAAACCTGCCCCTCACGTTAATGTTACGGCGACGCTAATATAAGGACGCCTGAGTAAATTCTGCCATAATGGCGAGAGGGAGCAACGAAAATGGAAAGCGTGATTCTCTCATAGCCCAAGTCTGTTTGTGAGGCCAAGACATGACCTCTGCATCTGCGGGCCTGTTAAGCTCTTAAAGCCGATATCACCTGTCGCTCCGCTGTTTGCCTAAGCGCTGTGTACATAAACACACCTGGTTCAAGATCCCACTGAATTCTGATTACAGCCCTCTATCATTTCCCCGGGACTTATTTACCACATCTCCTGACATTGTGTTAACAGGCCGTGGAGAAGTAAAACCTTCTCCCTCCTTGTACTTTTTAATAGCCCACAATCTCCCCTTGTCTTCCCGGCTGTTGTCACTTTTGTGTTGACCAATTTAGATAGCCTTCTTTTCTTTTTTATTTCTTGCACTCATTCTCTTTTGTCTCTCTCAAAGCTGGCAGAAGGATGCCATCGATCTTCATGAGGTTTTGATACACATCGTTTCACCTCCTGCAGTACCTGCTTTATCAGGAGATTGGAGGAGGACGGATGACTGATCAGACGATATAGCTTCTCTCGCATTTCAGTGACAACCCCCTCCCTTCCCTCTCTTTTCTCATTCCGCTTCATCCCTCTTTCCTCTCCTCCTCTTACCTCCTACAGGGTAATTGAAATTTGAACAGCTTTAGCCTCGTGTTTGACTCATTTCTGACACGAGCGTACCTCCAGCTTTTGTGTATCTCCGCATGCGGTTTGAAATACATTTCATAAAGTTGCGGTAATTCTTTGCCGAGGTTTACCTCCCCCATTTTAATGCATGTTTAAGCTTTCCAGAAGATCCAACATCTCTGGTGAAATTAAATTCTGCGCATCATGTGAATGCTGAACAAACTAACCAACCAAATAAGCAAATTTGTTCAACCTTCAAAAAGGAAAATAGCTAAGCCCTTGAGCGGGGAATCAAAAGTCCCATCACTTCCCTATAATATTTCATCTGGAAACAGGTCAACTTGATAAAGGAATTTATATGAGGATGATTGATTTCCTGAAATGACTAATTTCCTTTGTGCAGCTGGTATCAGTGATTTGATATTACATTGGAGAGGATTGGGTACTTGAGGAGAATAACATGCGGGGAAAGGTCACATGGCAGGTTAACTTGACAGGAATCCCAAGCAGGGGGTAACCTTGACTGACTGATCATAGAAAATAAGGATATATGTTGACAAACAGGCAGTATCTGATGCAGAAGCCTGCCTGACTGATGAGAAGAAAATGTACCCCGCCGTGCATGTGACTGATGTGATCTATATGGCTGAATACCTGTGAACACCCGCGAATGGAACGGAGATGGAATGATTAATTTCTGTGACTGATAAAGCTCCACCAAGGCTAGGCAATAAGAGCTTAAATTACAATAGGACAAGTGTCTCTCTCTTTTTCTCTCTCTGTACCTTCTCTCCAGAGAAAAAGCCGTTTACTGCGCGTCTCCGCTACCAATATCTGCATCGATGCAAATTGATTCATTCATTTCATGACAATGGGCTGTAACAGGTTTTTAGGTAAATTTTAAAATAATGTGGCGACAGTGACTCCACAATGAAGGCAGCAAACTGGAGCTTGGTGCACACAAAGACCAAAAGGAATGGAGAAGAAAGCAGAAACACTTGTGTGAGACGTTTCAGAATTAGGTATTGAGATTCTGAATAACCCATTTAACAGGACTCAAGAGGTTTTTGTCTGTCCACACAAGCTGAGAGTTAACTCCTTGAGGAAAGTACACTAAGAACAGGGTACAGCTGTTTATATGGCAAAAAAACCACCACAGAAAGTTGTTTTAAAATGTTGCTATACATGTAAAATAATGAAAGTTAAAGGTTGACTCCAGCTTGTTTCTTGAATCAGTTCGACTTATAAATGGTACATCTAGGCAGGTTTTGACAGTTACGCTGTGTGTAGTGCACTCCACTTGAACTCATTTTGTTCACTTAAAAGAGCCGCCTGACATTTTGAGAACTAAGCTCAGTTGCTTTCTTGTCAAGAAAGAGTTGCACAACTCTCACATCTGTCCAGTCCATATAACGCTAGCTTAGCTTAGCATTAAGGCTAGAAACAGCGAGCCTGGCTGTGTCCAAAGGGAACAAAATGTCCCAGCGATAGCCTCAGAAGCTCACAAGTTGAAACAGTACATCTAATTTGTTTAATGCCTGCAAAAACACTCCGGCAAGTCGCTGCTGTCACACTTTCAGTTTTTGCATGGAATAAACAAACAAGACTTAAGGTGTTAATTAACAGGCAAGCTTTAAGAAATGCTGGTAGACAGATTTGTTGCCTTTAGACAGAGCCAGGCTAGCTATTTTCTCCTGTTTTCACACTGTTTTCAGCTGCCTATGTTTATTGTACAGATGTGAGAGCGGTATCCATCCTCTCATATAATTCTCAGCAAGAAAGCAAACAAGCATATTTCCCAAATGTCAAACTATCCCTTCAAAATATGTTTTTATATGTTCATGTCCAAGCAGATGAAATTTTATTTCAAAGCCAAGAGACATTAAAACTGTTTTTTCTTTTTTTTTTTTGAGAATGTGGATCTATAATGAAACTCACACTGCCTCTACAATTATGTTCTACGTGACACAAAGCAACTCAGAACTACCCAAGATTACTGCGGAAAAGCCTTTAAAACCTTTATTATATTGGCCAATGAATCTTGCATGGTTATTGCAGGAGGGTGTTGAAGCATGGCAGCCTTCATCAGGATGTACTGTACCACACGCTTCTGCATTTTTTAAGGCAAAGCTTTATTCATTTTCTTTACCATCTTATTTTTTGCCCTTGATGCCATATTTGGCAGCATGGCAGCCTGATATTTTCCCAGCTCCAGCATCACGGTCGCCTCACAGCGCAGGTTTAAATTTCAGCCCTTGTTCTTACTGTGAGGCATTTGCATCTTCTCCCCATGTTTGTGCAGGCTTCCTCCAAGTGCTCTGGTTTTTGCAGTGAACAAACATGCTGCTCCAGTTAAGTGAAAAATAACCTCACAGGTGTGACTGGGAGTGTGACTGTGCACGTCTGTGTTGACAAATATAAACTTTTTTGGGGGTGGGGGGACGGATTGGGGGTGGGGGGTTTAGCATTCAGACTGTGCACTCTTTAGGACTTCATTAGCAAGATGTTAAAATGTGGCATCTCATAAATCGCGCTTACCGCCATTTTTGACACTGTCCTCAATGGTATAGCTCCAAATCTCACCCGTGATAGGAAATGAAAATATCACCTTATCTCAGAATTGGAATCACTCCCTCATCTCCAGCGCCATCATCCTCCCACCCCCACGACCGTGGAGCGCCTGAAGATGTTTTAATATTACATGCCATCCTTTTGGTTTTAATTATTAAAGGCTGAGCCATTGATGTTGATTAGAAGCTTTCAGTTGGCTTATAGGGGAAAACAGCTGCATGTCAAAAGCACCACTTTTTCATTACGTTAAATGTGATTTCATCGGAGCCACATTCTTGATGCACACGAGCACCGAGGATCCTTTTGAGTTGCTGCTCTGCACCGAAGCGGGCTATTCATGCACACTTTCAAAGAGGGTGAAAATAACTTGTCTCAGTCTTAGTCCAGACCCAACAGCTCAAAACCCTCATGCGTCGCAATAAAGCTCCTTGTGGTAGCCTTGGTTGCCTCTGTAGAGCATGTTTCCTTCGTCCAATCAGAACCTAAATTACAGCTTGACTATAATATGAATGCCCAGGGCTAAAATTATCTCTAATAGTAATGCAGTTGCCTATGGTTTCCTGCAGAGGGAAAGTGACGCAGCTAGGCTAAGTTTAAATGTAAAAAGAAGAAAAAGAGAAAAAGAAATGCATTTTGGTTTTCAGACACTGCAGTGATTTACAGTTCATTATTCACACAACATGAATATTTTCCCACCTTAAACAACCCTATGTAAAAGATGTGGAAAGATTAGAATAATTGTAGACATAGAGGCCACTTGTGTTTTTTTTTTGTTTTGTTTTGTGGAGGGGTCGTGGGGGGTACTTGGGTTAAATTACCTGACATTAATTTTAGGCAGTTAGAGCAGCAGGGTCTAGTAAATCTGTGTGAGCACAACAGGATGAAAGACTGTGTTAAATTGGAAGGATGCTAAATGAAGGATAAGGTCAGAAATGGGAAGCCAAAGTGTTGGGAACAGATAAAGGGCTCAGGGAGGAAAGAGAGCAGGGAGAGGTGGGGAAGCCGAGCCTTTGCAGGTGGCCCCATCACCACCCGAACGTGTTGGTAATAGCTGCCATTCATTATCGAATGTGCGACTGCCTGGTGCAGGACCAAGTACCCCATCCATCCCTGTCAGCTAGTGGCATGTCAATGACAAAACCTTAATTACACCATTAATTAATAGAACGATTTTTTCCAGCATGCACTCTGTGCCTGATGTTCGTTAAGCCTCCTTGTGAGCGATTGCTCATGCCACAATACCATTTAGCTGACAGAAGTACACAGAGAAAAAAAAACAAGTCAATGAAATGGCATCCTGAGGAAAGCAGGCCCTGAAGAGCACCGCGGAGTTCTATTGATTGACAAGATAAGAAGAGAAAGTGGCTGATCTTGTTATATACATCATCAATTGAAGTGATTCACATCCTTTCAAAATCCCCCATTGTGCATGTGACATGCAATGAGAATGTCAAACTGCGCTTGAGGACGTGTTTCTGAAATAGGAGACAAGGCCAGAGCAGGACTAAACAACATGAAACAAGAAAAGCTAGAGATATATAACTAATATGATGGGGGTGGGGGGCCCAAAAGACAATAAAAGGTTATATATGAAGGAGAGAATCAAGGACCACTACAGTGACCCTTCAGGCTCTTTACCAGTCTCTGCCCAGGAACTAACCATGTTCATAATCATTTTTCATGAGAGCTGCAAAGTGCTCAGCTTCTGCTTTCATCAAAACTGTCTTATTACAACTGTGACCATACTGTATCTATTCATGATGGCTGTTCAGTGCAGGAGTAGCTGCGGTGGCGCAAGAGGTGGATAGTTTGGAGGAATACAAAACATCTGTGAAATACAGTTTGCACTAATCTTGCAAACAGTTTCCCTTTTTTCCCCCTGAAAATCTAGAATAGACAGTGTTTAATATCTGGAGTGAGTCACATTTCAACCACTATCTCTGCAAATCCCTTCAGTGCTGTGACGAAAAGTGACTGAACAGATAATCACATGCTATTAATCACTGCACACATTACGCACCACACCATCAAATAGATATTATTAAGGTCACAAAAACAATGATGATAAATGTGAGGCAATCCCGTGTGACTGCATGGCACTTAGTCTGTCTCACACTATCACTGCAAAAACAATGAAAAACATTGTTAATGGATAATCTCTTTAAAATGTTCATGAAGATATCTCCTCATTAGTGAAATTAAATGGCAGAAAAAGGAGCACCATCAAATTAGTCCTTCCGCAGAAGTCGGGATGAGAAGGCAAACAAAAAAAATATGAAAAGGTTGAGATGCTTGAAATTGACAGTGGAGTGCAAAGAGGCTGGGTACAGAGCTGTGACCGGTGTCAAGGCCTCATCAGTCGCGAAAGGAATGGCAGACCAGAGCGCTGAATAAAGCATCAAACCACCTGACCGTGGCAGAGAGGAACAGAAAATGGCTGTGGAAGAAGCCGAGTTTGGAGGAGTACAGTGAAATAAAGACCGGTTTCTTAAAATCTGTCACCGCGGCTGAACGTGGAGTTAAGAGGTAAATTATGAAGAAATAATACTAAAATGACCCAAAAGAAACAAATTTTAATACAAAAAACTTTAAAGCCCAAATATACCCCAGATGTTGTTTTTTTACATCACCTGTGTCATCGAATAGTTCATCTGTAATAAGACAAAAGAAAAGGAGGCTGTTGGATAGGGATGGGGCTTGAGTTGAGGGCTAAGCATTTAGCATTTATTTTCAAAGGCTGGAGTCTTAAAAAGCACATAAATACAAATTTCAGGCTTTCACATATAACAGAAGTCCACAGATGCAGATCCAGCACTGCACATTAAATTCTTATGAAACGTTGAATCTCACGCAACAGCTGATGTTTTCCAGTCATGCTCAACTTTCTGTCTTTGTGAGTCAAAATTTATATGGTAGCGATCCAGATGCCAGTAATCCATTTAATCTGTAAGAAAGGCTTATAATGATTGGTGGAAATTAACTTTGAACATTTACTCAAGTACTTAAGTACAGTTCTGGGTGGCAAAGTCGGTTTAGATAACAAGCTGTGACCCATTCACACTCGGTGTGGGCCCTGGCTACGATCTAAAGAAAGGGGTATTCATTGTACCTGCACAGGCAGAGGTAGAGACACCGAAATGGACAGAAAAAGAAACCTATGTTATGAATTTGCATGTGAAGAGGTGCCGTCTAAATGATCAGACATTAATTACACTCACACGCACGCTTTTTGTGCTGCATGATTCTTACAGCTGATAATGGAATATTGTGTCATGTTTATGTTAGGTGGATAGATAAGTCTCATCATTATCATTAAGCATTGCAAAGTCTATGTTGGGCTTAGTCCAGTGGGAGCTATTTCGTTGTGAGATTTTCCACCATGCTACAGTTGATTTACTGCTTTATGGAAGTAACAAATGCTCACAGGTATTGAAATAGATTCAAGCTAAGAATGTCACCACAGCAGAGAAGCAAACCCTCCTCGCTCAGAGAGCTGGCTCTTTATTCTTGTGTGATGCGCATCATTATTACAATAAGCACACGGGATAATCACACCTCATTAGTTACGTTTGATATTAATGGCAGCAATATAAATACATTCCCCCTGTGTTTCAAATGGCTAAGCAAGAAAACACATAGCCTCATATCTCGCTGCTAATGCAGTCTGGGTAAATTATGGGGCTTTGTGCTGCTTGTGGCTGGGAGAGTGAATACGCAAACATTCCTTATTGATCCTCTGAGTGGTTCTGAGCCAAGCGTCTGCATATGACCGTATGATGACAGCAACCGTCCCCGCACAACCCTGAAAGACCTGTATGTTCAGGCATTCTCAGAGGCTGTTTCTCAAATACTACCCAAATGTTCTATTGATAAAAAACAAGTCCCGATGCGCGTGCGTCGGTGCAGATACGTGGACGTTTTGGAATGTGGGGAAGGAGAACAGGGGAGCACAGCTGAGGAAAAGAAGGTCATGGTATTACATATCCACATTCAGTAATAGAATATGGCAGACTGTGTGTGATGCTGAAATCTGTCAGATCTCCCTGCCCGGTCTCACTCTCTGTGTGTCCTGCTTGAAATTTCTGTTTGATTCTTCGCTGGGGAGAAGAGGCAGTCATTAATACACCGCAATATCTTCCATGTCCTTTGGTGCTGAGGGAATCCTTTACCGCATCCCTCCTCCGAAGTTATGTAAATCAAAATGTGCATCAAAAGCCATTTGCCACATTAAGCACAGCCTGCAAATATATGTGTACATGCAAGCAACCTTGACAAGCCTAAGACTCCCCGTTGTATTTCAAATTCCCACACCTCATTTAAAAATCAACCATGCTTAAAAAATGAAGACATAATCAAGCAGCTTGCTTTGAAAATCAATGGATTTGACTTGTTTACTTATGAATAAGAGAAATGTGCTATTTGCGTCCATCAGAAATTCTCCGTTTGATATCTTCCATCTGAGATATACAGAGAAAAGAATCATACATTATTTAAACTACAACACTTTATACCATGTTGGTGTACTGTATATTCTCACTTCTAATCCTCTGATTGTGTAAAACACACACTGGAAGGCCAAGGTGCTTTTTGATTTGAGTTTTTTCAACTGCTTGGAGAAATCCCTGTGTAAAAAAAATACTGTAATGTCAGGCTCTTACTTGTGCGTCAGACTGTTGCTGTGGCTCCAGCTGACGTACATCTCCTTAATAAACGTAACTACTCGTAAGGGGCTGTGGAGATACCAGTGGGACACTACAATTACAGTGAACAGTAGTCAACTTAGGCTGCTTGTGTTTTCTCCCACGTGTTTGCCAAAGAAAGTAGGTAACAACTTCACAAAACGCTGAGTAATGTTTTCTTTTTCCAATCATGGTAGACACGTTAATGTTTTATGATCTAAGACTTCATTGTCAAGTGTGAGTGAAGACCCAAGTCAAGGCTAACAAGTCCAAACAAGTCAAACTTTTTGTGTTCATTGTGTCATTTCTTAATACTTCAATAGATTAATGGGTAGGAGAGAAAAGTTCACCAAAAAAATGTTTTTTTATTATTTGTATTCATTGCTTTCTCATAGATTTCATGACATTTTCAACTGTAATATTGTCTGTGCTGCAGTAAGTTACTGTGGTACACATGACAGCTGTAGTGATTTCTGCTGCACTAGGCAAACAATGTGTCAAAAAGTTTTCCCAATGAAATGGCAATTTTAGGATCTGACCCTAACTGGCAGAACATCTTTTGTCTATGCCACCCAGCAAATTCTGTTTTTTTTTTTTCCTAATATGACAATGAGCAGACTTGGTTAGGTTTAGGAAGAGATCAGTTCAAATCAGTTTAGGAACACATTGTAGTTTGGGTTAAAATTATGAGTTCATTGAAGTTGTCTCCGGGTTACAATAATAAGCACTTGGTTAAAGGTCAGAGAATATTTGTGGTTATGCTTTAAAATAACTTATTTGATTGTCACTTGGAAATGGAAAAGAAACAGCAGTCTCACACATTAAAAGTCTGCTATTTTTATTCAGCATGCAGATTAAGTTTTTTCTTTTTTATTAAAATACAAATGCAAAAAATGAATAGCCTTTCACAGTAATGTGTTGTTAGTCTGTCTGTTGTTGACAGCGCTAACTCAGCCGATAACTGCCTAAACCAAAAGCCAACAGTATCCTAGACTGTTTTTTTTTTCTAATTAAAAAACATATCTTCCTCTTCTGATTGTAAAAGCCTCCAGTGGCATGTCTCACTGGTTGCATTGTCACAGTTAAACTGTTTTTTTTTTTTTATGGTTTGTACAGAAAATTTTGCAAAAATGTTTGGGGTCTGGTGTTGGTGACAATGTGATCGAACGACGGACCTAAGTATTTTTTACCATCAGTAGCTACTATTGTCTTCATTTAATCATGATTGCCGTCTTTCACTACACTTAGATTTGTAAAACTACTTGCTCAACCTTTGAAAGGCGCAGACATCATCCTGCCAGCAGAAGCATCAGATCATCACATATTGGTGGTCTTGGAAGGTGAAGATAAACAGCATGTTTGGGTGTTTACTTTTTTGGACAATGCCTGCTGTATCTTGATTCCTCAGAGCATTCAGTGATGACAGCCTGTCAGTTTGTTCTATATAAAGTTAAGTTATAAACAGAGGGTATTCAAAAGGCATTTCAGTAAAAGGATATCTGCCAGAAGCCATTTTAATGCTCAAATGGATTCCTGTGGTGGAGCAGATTGAAGTGGAGGTGGGTTGACCGCAAGAATTAATATATACAAAGGGGGGCTAAACAGAAGAATAGATTGCTGTCACAGCTGGTAATTTCATGGCTTGATTGATTGCTGGCATATTGTATTGCTCATACTGAGGTGATTAATCCGTCTTTGCATAGTTCAAAACCTCTGTGACTCTGACTTGTTTGCCTTGCCAGCGACGCTGTCGCGCGCAATTGTGTGTCACTTTCCTTTTGATTCCATTATACTTTCCTTAATTCCCCTTTAAATACCCCTGCCTTTTCTGATGTGTGTGAAAGGGTGCACACACATCTGTGCGTGAGTGAGTGAGTGAGGGGATGTTTGAGTGACTGTTATTAACCTTGCATTGTTTACCCAGCCTTACATATATGCATGAGTTGGCAGTCCTTAATTCCACACTGATAAAAACCATTTAAATTTTCAGACAGAAAATGAAACCTGTCAAAAATGTACACAATTGAAATTTGTTAAATTAATGAGATGAAAAGAATATGAAAGGGCGGCAGCAGGTAGACCAGATGACGGGGTCAATGGGAGACACTATAAAACTGATTATGATTGATGATGACAGATTGGAACATTTGTGCATGCAGGGGAGAATTAATTGGAAAATTAGTAACCATGGTTAAATAATTTATAGCTAACAAACAATATGCATACATCTATTTTATAGGAACTCCAATATTTTGCTTTTAAAACTGTATAATACAGCAGAGCTTCTCTTTGAATATATAATGCAGATGTGTTTTTTCCCACATTTTCTATAAAAATGATAATAGTATCTCGTATAAATGGAAAAGCAGTCCAGTCAAACTGGAAAGCGTGCACTGTTCACTCTGTAATTACATCCACTCATATCCTGGGAGGCATGTTTAAAGATGCAGATTGAGTGTTCAACAGATGACTTCCATGGCTGTCGATTTTATTTTCTCATAGGATGCCATGCAATAATCTGCAGGTCAGAGCCCATTTTCATAAATAACTCAGTTCAAGATATTGTAACAGCTAGGCATGATATTGCAAATTCCTCCCTAAGATTGCAGAGTTCAAAAAATAATTGGACATCCAGGCAGTCATTTAGTTTAATCGGTTTCCCGTGGAAATTCTGACACGCTGCATGTAGCTTTTTCTCTACACAGCTGGCACTGGGGGGAACAGGAGGGACAGAGAAATTCAGTTTTTAATCTCTAAATCATTAGAATAATCAGAATAATAACCCATGCTGCACAGATCACAAAAGTATTAAAATTAAGTGTAAAAAAATGAATAGAAATGTGTTTTTATTCACTATAAAATTACAAAAATAAAATAAATACTTCGAATAAAGCTGATTAGATTAAGATTCCTAAGAATTCAAGGACCAAACTCCAATTTCAAGTTCAGTTATAAAAAAATGTCTTATGGACAAAGGACCTGAAGACAGGAGTCTAAAAATAGACTCGAGCGATTTAATTTATCTCTTCAGCCATGCAGCCACGGGGTCATTAACATAGACATGGGTTAATTTCTAGATAATTTGTTATTTCCAAATTGCAACACATGGTTAAGTGTCTTGGTGGGACTTTGATGCCCAGAGCATGTTCTCCCTGTGTCTGGCAGAATGTCATGATCAGAGCCCCGGACAGCAACAGGAGGCAATATGCAAATATGAACTCAAAAGGGCTTTAAAAAAAAACCAAAAAGCAGAGGCAATCCTGAAAGGACTTCACAAATCAACCATTTCCCCATCACAGGAAAAAGCACAGACAAAACCTCCATAGAGCCATTCACACAAACTATAGATCATATTGTGTTTGTTTAAAGTCAGAATAAAATTGCCAGGGTGTTGCTTTGGTTGCCAGGTTGAGTGCTGTTTGTAGATTGTGTCGAACAAAAGCTAAACACAGCATGCCGTTTTCTAAGCCTGAGAGGTAATATGAAGAGATAAGGTGGGAACATTTTATATGGAAGGGTGTAATCAGCGTGTTGTGTTTGTCATAATAAAGCGTTGAAGTAAATCACAGAGTAATTCAGAGCCAAATGAACATTGACTGTGATGGGTTAGCACATGTCGGCATCAGTGCCTAGCTCAAGCAGAGGCCCAGCGAGTGGCCAGCCCAGACAGCATATGTCAAAGATGAAACTTTAAAATTTGGTGGTTGATTAAAAACAAAACTATCTGGAGGAAGTTAGCTCAGCAGTTCCCAACAAAAGACAGGAACAACAAAAGGATCCAGGCGCTCTCCCAGTCTAAGAGCAGATCAACAAATGTTTTCTTACCACGATGCCATCCTTAATACACCTTCACTGAGTTAACTCTGATGTGCCTTACGAAAAAAGAAATGAAAGGAAATAATACGACCCTGATAAGATGAGCCTACACCAGAAACAAAGAAGGACACTAGCAGATTGTATGGAACATGTTTGACACAAATAAGGAAGGTGTCCTAGAGGCCCCAGGTGGATCAGGCATGTCGAGATTGAATTATTACAAATCTTCCAATTCAATAAAAACTGGATCGTGCCTCCGTTTTCTGGGAAAGCGCCTTGGATGTCCGCAGATGCCGAATCAGAGAGAGCCTCCCCCTCAGTGAGTGGTCAGCTTAAGCAACTAGAGCGTTAGCTGAAATTTAATTGAATTTACAGCAACGTTAATTAACTCTGTCCCAACTGGCGCTAAAAATAGTTTGAAATAAATGCAACAGCCCATACCTACAAGAGCCCCAGTGTCAGTGATAATATCCAAACCATAACATGCAACCGTGTTTCCAATTAATTACTTACTTAATCCTGAATATCTAATTTGCACAGGGTAATTCAGAGGACCATTATTTAGCCATTTAATTATTTAAATTTTTTTTTAGTAACATCAGGCCCTGCTGCTGACAATTAAAGCATAGTTAAAATTTCTATAGCAACGCCATATACATGGTTAATGTTAGGTGAACATCGAATCTAGAGTGAAAGTTAGTCAGGTGAGGTAGTCTGGGCTCTTGCAAGGATGAGAAGACTGACATTAGTCTGATGTCTGTTTGCTGATTATGAAGCTATAGCCAGCAGCCATTTCACTTAGTTTTGCACAAAGACTGTAAACAGAGGGAAAGGCTAATCCAACTGTTCACATGTAACATAATTGACCCATACCCTGCACCCTGCACATCAAGATTCAAGAGACTTTGTTGTCAACATGTTTTCACATGATTAAATTGAAATAGATGACGTCCAGCTTCAAATATAAACATATGTAGAAAAATATGTGCGCAAAGATCCAAAGTTCCAGAAGCAATGTACAATGTGGGGTGGGTCGATGGAATTTGGGGAAAACTGCCTCCAACGCGATGTCAAAGTCTCTGGCCACAATCTCTGGATTGTTGTTCATCTGCAGACTGATCATGCAGTACAGCTCCTCCTGTGCTAATTCAGCATTAACTCGTGGTGACATGTAAACCGCTCCGCCTGAGTTTCTCTGAGGCTGCATTCCTGTCCGCCCCGGAAAAGAGAGAGCGCCCTGCTAGCTCCGCTGCCACGTCTGGGATGTTGTTACCCAGCCAGGTCTCAGTAACAATAGCCAGACAGCTGTCAGTCTTTGCAGAGACGATCCTCAGCTTCATCTCGTCCATTTTGTTGATGAGTGACCTGGCGTTTTTTGAGGAAGAGACTGGGAAGAGCTGGTCTGTGTGGGTTAACTTGTAGTCTAGCAAGCTTTTGTTTACGATGCCTCCTCTATCTCCTTGGCAACAGAGTAATCGTGAAAGCCACTGGCGGTGGTAAAAAATCCACCCGCGGAAAAACGTGCAGGTGCGCACTCTCCCCAATCTCCAACAGTCCAACCCCATCGCACACAACTGCCGCTGCAGGTGACCGAAAGATCACCAAAAGCTCAAACAAAAGTAAGTAAAGAAAAAGTAAAGAAAAAAAAAAGAAAAGCCAGGAGCCCCATTTCCACACACCACCATGGGGTTGCCAATCAACCAATCATTAAGCTTTGGACATGCATCATCATTAACATGTTTTATTGCATTTATTTAAGATGTACAAAAGACAGAGTGTAAGACAACAGAACTATTTCTTGGCAGAGTGCAATCACTTCCTGGAATTTTGTTGTTACTGTGAGGTTGCCGGGCAACCATCGTTCAAAAGGTAAACAAGTTATAACATCTTAATCAAAAGGCTTTAGCAGTGCTGGTATAGACAGATTTAGCTTTGCTTTGGGTAAATCCAGGGGATTTGTTTCCTGCCATCTCCAATCTTTGAGCTAATTCTCATCTAACTCTTGGTAAGAAAGCGAGTAAACTTATTTCCCAAAATGTTACACTCCTATAAGGCTAAATATTAAAACAGTCAGTATTTTCCTTTTGCCTGAGACAAGATCGACTTCCTGACTTTGAACAACAATGTATAAATGACAAAAAAATGTTGTATACTACATCAAACCTACATACATATATGTGGGTCCCCGCTTGCTCAGGTCACCTAGAAATGTGTGCCGTCTACATGTGGAAATGAGCTAATTGGGGCTAAAGATGGGTAGTGACCCCCACGCACAGCAAGCCAATCAGAGAAGTGTCTCATGCTGCTTTTGTAATGAGTCTAATAAACACTGAATTTCTATGTGTAGGACAATGCACTGCTGTATAACTAATGATCCAAGATGATTAAAAAAAACACACACACACACAGCACTGCAGTTATAACGATATTTAATAATTCTACAGTAGACCATATCTTAGTTAGTGTGGTGTTTTTTGGAAACTTCCCCTAAATCTTCCCACCTCTGAAGAGATGATACTGCTTTGAAGGCATTTTTCGATAAAAATGCAGCAGTGTCAAAGTGGGCATGATGTGATGCAGCAAGACTTGACCACATGCACAGGAAGAAATCTGCCACTCCTGCACTTTTCTCCTTGTTACTTACCCCTGACCTGCTCTTTAAAAAATACAGTCAGCAGCATTGCACTGCCTCTAATGATGTGTAATCACAGTGGTTTCCTGCATAATGCCTTCAATGTTGGGAGAGACCATCAAGCACCACTGATATCCAGGGACATTTTAGGCAGATGGTGATACTCTACTTCACTTAACAGAGGAAGCAAGAGAAGACATATTTTCACGCCTCAATAAATAGACCATTGAATACATTCATATTTGGAATAGAGGGCCATGAATTTGCCTAATTTCTTGATGATTTTATGCTCCTCTGTATGTTTGAAATCATGAATGGCTTTGATGGATGTTTCCCCTTATGCGCTGTACGTATTCCATCACGTCCCTGAGAGCAGGGCGAGAAAAACCATCAAAGTTATTCATGTCAATCTTTAAGCTCTTTAGAAAAAAAATGATGGCGACCGAAGCTGTTTGAAAACTCATATCCATGTTTGCTTATGCTCTTTTCATTCCGCCTTGTACCCCATTCTATTTGAAAGCAACTGAAAGCAGAGTAGAGCCACAGTTGAATTCAAATGGAGATGCAATTAAATGCAAAAAGACAGAGAGAATGGGCCTATGGGGATGTTTATGCATGGCAGACTTTCCTGTGCCATTGCAAAGACTTTTGATTACATTCTAGAGGTAACTTGTATCAAATATGATTTGGAACTTGCCAGATACAGATAGGATCCCCCTGAAATGGAGTAAAACAGTGAATAAAAAAAAAAAAAAAAAGAAAAAAAAAAGCTTCCCATCTGATGTGTGACATTACCTTCCACTCAAATTAATCATCCAGTGTAGTATAAAATAAATCACCCTAAAATATTGTACAGACATATTTGGGTTTGGGTTCATGTATCACTTATAATGATAGAAGATATAATTATAGTGACGTCGTTCCCTGAATGATCATAATGATTTTAGCAATGGCCTGACTTTTCATTTTGTGTCACTATTACATCAAAATACCAAAACACCTCCTGAACTAAAGACATTATTGTTTAAAAGAGTCCTTTATGCACTGGTTAGTTCACTATGATAACAAACTAAATGCAAAATAAATCCAATTATGTGGTTGGGCACAGAAGTGAGCAGTGTAAAGTGGATGCTGTTTCAGGTAAGCGGTGCATTAATATGAATCAAGCAGCCAGTATGTGCTGGCTAGCAGCTGTTGGGGGCCCCAAGTGCAATCCCAAGAAGCACCTCGGTCCCCAACAAGTGCTAGCTGCAATGAGGTGCATCATAGTGACTTTTAATTTCCCTCTTCACCACATCATATTTGCAGCCGGCCACGGAGGGGAGGAAATAGATCCCCAGATTATTTCCATCTATAATTTCTTATCTGGTGGTGTGCATTCCCTCTGCCTCTCCTCTATTGGCCCCCCGCAGGCACTGCCTTTTACTCCCTGGGTGTGCCACCAATCTAGAAATTGAATTTGAGGGGAGGAAATTAGAAATGAGGGCATTTTCATTTCAATTTATCTTTCCAAGAGAGAGACAATTTTGATGTAGGGCCTTACAAGGCTACAATATGGAACTCCCACACAGTCGATACCCTTCAACTGCCGACCTTGTAACCTATACCCCACTGCCACCCTTTAAACCCCAACCAGCGTCTCTCTGTCTGCTTTCCCACCCCTTTAAAGAGCTCTACATCTTAAAAACAGTCAATTTCCAAGCCAAAGTGTGCCACCTGCTTTTGGCAGCTGGAAGCCCTGGCAAATGTAGATAAATGAACAGAGCCACCTGAGGGATTTTATGAATCTGCTGCTGCTTGGCAGATTTATTTGCTCCCCGCCACAGAGAGCTGCACTGGTAAGCACAGATTACGGTCTATAGCACAACTGCCCCTGCCCATTCTCCTGTCCTACCCTTCGTGTGTCCACCTATACACGCACTGAGAGGTTGTTGACCTGTAATTCATCAGTATTTCAAATTGTAAACTGCAACCTTGTGTTTTTCTGCGTCTTCCTCCGCCTCATCATTACAGCTCTGGAACAGATTGTGTAGTGCCCTTGGGAAGCTGTGAATATGTTTGTTTAGTGCCTGATCTAATCTTACATCATTATGCAGAAGGATATTTGAGCAAATCTTATAGAACTGTAATTAGATTTTTATCAAATGCACTGCTGTTCTGTACTATACAGTATATGTACAGCAATACAGCATTGCCTCAGTTGTTTTTAGCAGCTCCAATCTGTTTTTCATTTGCTTTTTTGTTGATTATATTGTTGATTAAAATGTGGGATGAAGATCTAGTTACATCTTTTTTTTCTGTTCCATTAAATATTCCAAATAAAATGATGTTTTGTAAAATGATGATGTTTCAGCTCCTTTTACATAATCAAACAATATAATTGTTTGAAATTCATTTTACATTAAAAAGAAATCAACACAAAAGGGGATCACTGTAGGTTATGAAAATATGAAAATAAAAATGAGGGAACATCGAAATTCCCCTAAAATGTAAGAGCCGTGCCCATTCTTGTTTGCGACTGATGCCTGGCATTGTTTAGCTTAACACAAACACAGAAACCTGCAAACACACACGCATGCACAAACAGACTTTGTAAATTGAAAACATCCCATCACAAATGAATTGACATTGGCAAAATGACAGCAGTGTTTGGTATCTATACAAACATCACCCAATAACAATAATTATAATCCCCACTAATGATTAATTTGTTTCAGTCATGTTATTTTGACTAAAATATTTATTAACCATTATTTAATTTCCACCTGAGTGAACTTCAAGTGCCCTCTCCTTGCACAATTAATGGTGAGCCTTTTTCCTTATAGACCCTTTTTGAAGTTAGGTCAAATTTTAGACACAATGCTCAGCAGTCGGTGTGCCGTCTGACTTTAAAGGCAGTTCAGTCTGCCTGCAGCCTCCCATGTCTGTGGGCATTTAGTCACCTCTCTGTCTTCACTTTTGAAAATTATTACACTGAACTTGGAAATAAGCCTTCAGAAAAAACAAAACTGAGACTTTTAAGTCACTGTGAACTGTTTTCTATCAGGATTATGGATATTTGTTTTATCACTCATTCCAATGGTTGTCATTTAACTCTCAAACAGCCACTGCAAATATACAGATACAAGGAAACATACTGTGCTGTGATGTATGTTTCTGTAAAATAAAAAGGCAGAATGATGAAAAAATTATTTAGTGTTCTCAGTGCAGAAGTCATATATTCTCTGAGTTGTGTGAAAAATCTAATCAGGTCATTTTAGGCTTTGCTGATGGTATCAGTCATGTTCATATTTGCCTGTCTAATTATGATGCCAATCATAATTGTGTCTGATGCTGTAGAATCAAAAAATAAACAAGCAGATGTTTTGAAGTTGGGCTTTGAGAGCCAACATAAACAGTGCTGAAAAGAGTCATAGTTTTCCATTGAGGCCTCAAGTACCAGTAATTTTCCCATCATTCATAGTCATCAAGTCAATTTCCGCATTTATCTATAAAGGACTTTTGACAAACAGACTAGACCAAAGACCTAGAGACCAAGACCTAAATACAGATAAAAAGCAAGATTTGAACAAGCATATCTCTGTTTAAAATGTGTGTGTGTGTGTGTGTGTGTGTGCACGCACGTTACTGCAGCTGTAAATGCAGATGTGTGTGACTGGATATGAGCACTAAGCAACACCAGGGAGTACACAGGCAAAAACAATTAAATGACGAGGCTGCAGGGAAAGACAGGATTAAAATGAGAGCATGGAAGAAGACATGGACTGAAGACATTTTACATGACAAAGATGCAGCATGGTTGAAACAGTACAGAGCAAAAAAACAATGCAATGCACATTGACACTGGACACACATGAACACACAGAACAACCTGTAATGTTATCCAAAATTACAACATTATATAATTCTTAAACAGAGATTATTATAAAAGACTTTCAAAAAGTCACTTCAGAACCACTGATATCAGCCATCAATAATATGAAGAACACATGTCTCTGTATACTTAAGATTCTGCTATTGTTCCACAGTCATTTTCCATATCTGCCTTCCTGCTCTGGTCTATTTGACTGTCAAACTGCTGTTTTATTATTTCTCTATCCAGTTGCAGTTAAAATAACTTACTTGTTGTGTATAAACCATCTCAAATATAGTTCCAGATATCATGCTTCCTTTACATACTTTTTTTGTGAAATGGGGCTGGGCTTTTCAATTAGTAACCCAGAAGAAAACCCAGCTCTGAGATGGACACGTCATTCATTGCACACTTTATCAAAAAGAGGCTGTGTAACCCCATGTCATTTACATGTTATTTTCTTAGTGCAATTTCAAAGTATGGTTGTTTTTCCACCTTAATCCCCAGTTAGTAATGTTGGTAACAGCACACTAGCACTCACATACTGCCAGCATCCCAACATAGCTTCGTTCTGTGCAAATATATCAGAGCACCACAGTATACCCAAACACAAATACTAAATAGCCTCACACACGTTGTGAGTTGATTTCTTTGGGAGCCATCAGATAAACTGACATCCTTTCCCTCTTTTCTGTTCCTTATCCCAAATCCATAGAAGAAAGCGAGTTGAGCTCGTTGCCTTATTGGCTGAGAGCACCCACGGGTGCATTTAATACTCAAATTAATTAATTGTATGCGGGGAGCGGTTAAACAAATATTGAAGCAGACATTGGCTGAGGGCATGCCAGACACAGTGTGCGCGGTAAACTTCTTATTCTACACCACTATTGTTCCCAAGTTCAGGCAGCCAGAAAGTGTGCAGATTCATTGTGTCAGAGAACATAGTCATCCCTGTGTACCTTCACACTGTATTAACATTTCATTGAGGATTGACTCTCCATATTCCATTTAGCAAAAGAGTGAATCTGAAAGCCGCTCTAATCCATGCAACTGAAAAAGGGTAATTATGGTATCTCACATTAGTCACTGCCTCAGCTTCTTTACCATAATTGATCAATATGTTAGATTTCACAACACTTTTAAAGCGAAAACCTTGCATTTAATCATAATGTTTTGAGATCTGTTGAAAGCCCTCTTGTGGTAAAGATAAAAAAGTTGATCTTTTCTTACAGCGTTATTACAATGACATAAACATAGACTTATTTCTTATAGACTTAGACATAGACTTATTATAAGACCCAAGGGATGGTTACTCAGTTTAGCTGTACTGGAGATATCTATTTGTGATAGTCAACACAAAAAATCTGCACAACATCTGCACACCTCACATAACAAAGTTCACATAAATAAAAGAACAAATTTCCTCCGTCGGAAAAGGTAATAAATGGCACATGTGAGAGTCCTGCTGGCACTGGAACACAACGACCTTCAGTGGAGCTATTAACTCTGTGGCAGGCAGCACGGTGCAGAGCTGATGCCCCTACTGCTTGAGTCTTTTTGCCATGCTATATTTTTTGTGTACATTTATTGTGTTCATATTTTTGGCAAAGGCAATTAACTAGATAATCAGCATATATTTATAGACCAGCAGAGGCGTGTCTGTCACCTACACATACGTTAAGAAGGTGGCTCATGTGACTACTTCCCACATTGCAACAGACTGTCCCATTTCACTAAAAAATGTGTTTTGTTTCGTGTTGCTCCACCTGAATGTTTGAGCTTCACGGTGAACAAATCATGTATATGAAAATTTTGACCTTAGATGGCCGTTTCCAGCCTTTTGTTACCTTCCAGTTTTGCTACAGTGCAGATGATCTTCTTTCTTGCTCTCTGCTGTTGTTGTTTTTTTCCCAACCTTTGACCGCTTTCCTTAAACCGAAACACATTTAAAGAGGTTTCTAATAACAATGAGAGGTCACGTAGTGGTTATAAGATTGTGCCCCTGTTGTACTGTGACTTTCAGCGTACACATAAACTGTAAAAAAGATATTTGTGCTAGGAAAAGTCTTTAAATGTGTTCGGAGGGTCAGAATGTAACTTGGCAAGATTTGAAATGGCAGCAATCTCTAAATTAAAACATGATTATGACAAGGCTCAAAGCAAAACCAGTGGGATCATCTGCCATGAATGGGATCTCTACCAGCTGTTGTAATCCAGCTCCAAAAACCTAAAAATTTGTATAACATTGACCTCCCACAGAGGGCAAAATATACAGATTCAGCTGGGCCAACTTCGACCCTGGACATCTGGCAGCCAGCCGAAGGTGGGCATAAACACAGATCACAGTCAACCCTGACATTACAAGTGTAAACCTGGTGTGAACTATGATAGTTTGTTTTATATTGATTATCAAGTCTCAATGAGATATAAATGACTTTAGATAAGTTAAGGCATAGTGTGTTATGAAGAGTGACAGCTGACTGAAAAGGGGCAGAATATAAAACAAATATATAAAACAAACTGAAGAGAGAATCCAAATGTTTGCCTGACAGTGGGAGACGCAGCATCGGAAACTTAAGCGGCAAAACAATTAAAAGTTTCCTCCCAGATGCTATGGTCTGTGACATGAAAGAGGACGTCTCTCAATTGATAAATAAACACCACAAAATTAATCAAATTCTCAATGTGGAGGCCAATTATGTTTGCAGAGCGCAATCAAAAGTACTAAAGAGGATTTCAATTAACTGTTTCGTTGTCTGGACAAACTAGAAGCCATGTTTTTTTTTATTAATGGCCCGCAGCCAAGTGTCAACAGAGGGATCAACAGGTTCGGGAGATTCTGTGGACTCACCGAAAGGCTCAGCAAAACCTCCAATTTGAAAGGGATCAACAACAATGATAACTTAAACATGCTTTGGGAATAGGCATCTATTATCTATAAGGCATCTATTTAGGGCAGACAGCCCCAGTCCAAGAGAGCAGAGAGTAGACCTGGAGTTAAAAGTACTGACAGACCATTTTAGGCCTAAGATGATGCACACAGCGGCCTCAGCACCATGAACACAAAACATCGCGACCTCAGTGTCAGCGTGTTGGCAACAAGCTCATCGATCAATCTCCTCATCGTTCCGCCCTTTACTATTCCCTGCTTCACCCCCTTTGGGATTCACTGATTACACGGAAGCACTGGTTAACGCTGGCATTATATTCACCCACGACGTCTGCCTCCACGCCAACCAAGAACCTTCTATAACACCAGCCTACAGACAAACCAACAGAAGGAGAAAACAGCTCAGTTCCTGACGGGGCTGACGGGACTGATAAGGCCAGCAAGGTCAGCAAAGGTTTGCCCAATCAGTCTCCAGCGCCTCCTCCACTGAGAGCTATCTCTAACAAACTAAGATCAGAGATTAAGGAACTAGATATGATGTTAATGGATGTCACGGAGCTGCACTACACTGCATCCGGATTCACCTCAAGTCAAGTCAACACCAAGCAAATCTGTGCAGAATGACCACAGACAGGAGAGGAGATGCCAGGGACATTTTTTTTGTTTGACTGGATCCTTGCCCTATTTCTGTTACTCTCAATGTGCCTCTTCTTTCTCCTATTAAGCATTAATGTTTCGTGCAAAGGCCCCCACCAGCTCTCTATCACACACCTTTAACACATAAATTGTAGCTGTATTAAACATCAGGTATTTATTTTGTGAATCATTTTTAATTCATGATTTCATTCTCAAGAGCAATCATGATGTTGGTGTTTTTAATCGAAACTCATAAAAGAAAGATAAACGTTCATATTGAGTCAACCGCTACCAAAAAATGTGGCGTTGCCATGTTGTTTAATAATTCTGTCCGGTTCAAATCGATGTCTTATCGTCTTCATTGACTATGTTGCTGTTCAGTTGAATTCCCCATGCAAAGGCTAAAGTAAATCAGAACATGGTATATCAGTGAAAACACAAGTGAATTATTCATTGAGGCCCTCTCTTCCCCACCTTGCTCGGGTCTCTGTCAGTGATTTTGTAGATAATTTCAGTCATAAAATTAAGCATCTTATCGATGCCATATCGGCTCGAAAACCTTGGATGAAATAGTGCAATATCTGAAATCCTCCTGCTGCTGCCTTGGTATTCTACCACACGGCCTTTCCCAAAAATGTTTTTAACTGCACGACATCAGATCTTCTGCAAATAGTCAACACTTCTCAGTGCACTCAGGCTATTTCCCACAGGCCTTGAAAACTGCACTTATTAATCCACTCTTAAAAAAGAATACCTAGACAGCACACTAACGAACACTTTCAGGTTGATACCAAACCTCACATTTTAAAATAAAAATGCTGGCTTTCAACACTTTAACACCTTCTTGGCTCTAAACAATTGTTTTGTTGTTTTCAAGTAAAGATTTAAATAATTCCACAACACCATGATTGCTCTTGTTAAAGTCTAAAATGGCATGTACTTTATCACAGACAGTGGTAAAGTTTCAGTCTTGGTATTATCAGATAGTGGCTTGGACATGGCAGTGTGCTGAGCTGGTTTGAATCCTATTTGAAAGACAGGGAATACTTAATCTTGGTCAGTAATTAAACATCTGAGCATACGGAAATGACATTTAAGGGTTTCCCAAGACTCCATCCTCACCAGGTGACTTTTGTTCCATAAAAGCACAGAGTAAGTGCATTCATCAAATAATTGGATGTGTCCAGATCTCCTATAGTTTAAAAGATAAAACAGAAATATTTGTCTTTAGACAAAAAAAAAGTTACACTTCAGATTTTGGTCCAGTAGTCTATGCAAACTTGAGGCCACAGGTGCACACACACTAAGAGTGGATGTAACAATTCCTCCTGTCATTTTGTCCAAACTTAGACATGGTTACCATAGAGAAAATCAGGCAGGGCTGCCACACAAATACAGCAAACAATCAGTCAAGCAACATGCTTACTACCTAATCTAAATTCAAGGACTAGTGCGTGTGTGGGTGTGCGTGCTTATGCACATGTGTGCGCGTGTGCGTGTGACTTTGGGGTATAGTCAAATAATCCTCTGTCACAGAAAATGTATGGATTCGACCAGAAACTCCATCAGAAAGCTCAAGAGTAAGTTCCTCCAGAGAAAAGTGTTCATCACCACAATCCTAAGACAGAGTGTAGCATGATGACAGGATCATGCTGTGAGTGCGGCATCGGGAGGGATTGGCTGAGTTGGAGGGAACAATGCACAGTTGTTGAAGAAAACCTTGTCCATGGCACCTTGCACAACCTCACGCTTGGAAAAAAAAAATCTTTTCTTCAGAATAACAACCTCAAGAACACAGGCAAGACAACACAGAACAGCTTCATCACAAGTCTCTGAATTTAATATCTGTAGGTATCTGTAGATCAATCTCTGTCCAACCTTACAGGGCGTGATAGGTGTGCAACACTGGTTCAAGTTTATTTTGCCTTGGTGTGGTT
>JAOXYL010000001.1:9065140-9075550 GCA_028564955.1 Terapon puta | reverse complement strand
ATTCTGGGACAGGCAACAAAAGCCCAAACACAAAAAAATGAATCAGGGAGTAATAAAGATAAGTGTGGATGAATGACAGATGTACAATATTTAATTTCACCAGTACAGAAACATAACAGATCAGTGACATTTCCAATAAATTTGATACTCATTTTTGCAACATATTTGACTTCTCCACTTATTACTACAGTTTATTTCACTTTTTAAAACTTATAGAACTTAGCATGTTGTCCATCCCAACTATACTATGTGTGTGTATATGAATTACAAGAAGAATTAAAAACTTCACAGAACAAGAAATGCAGTAAAGACACATCCCAAGGAACTAATTGAAAGAATCAGTGACGTTTACCTGTTTCGCTACTGACACAATAAACAAATAAAATAAAAAACTTCTAGCTTGAAGCTTGGGAAACAAGCTGTCAGGCAGCACCGATTTCTCTCTTCAAAGCATTAGAGAAGGCTTCATGACAAGAGAGGACTAATTGAATATAGTTTTGAAATTCAGAGCAACATTTATCCCTTATTGCCACATTTTGTTATTCAAACAACAACGAATAAATAAGAAATTAAAATAATTCTGTCTCTGATCCAGACAGTTCACAGTATTAACACATATTCTTGCCTGCCGAAGCACCCAAGATATTTCACTAAACGTGTGTCGTTACTGAGGTGTGTTATTCAATTTTGTCTCGTCTTTGGGATTTTGGATTTCGATCATTCGATTTTCTCTAAGCGCGTCTTTTTGCCGTGCAAAGCATGCATCTTTTTCGTTTAAACCCCAGTTTTGTAACTGCAGTGTTTGAGGTATTTGTTGTATTGACGTAGGCTGATTCACGCTTTCCATTATTGTTGTGGACTACAGAGCGAGTTCTTCAAGTGGGTCTATATCAAGGTTCAGGGCACTACTTAATAGAGCTTTGCATTTAATAGACTCCTGGTCTGCTTGGTTGAGATGTTGCCAGTGCTTTATAGATTTTTTTTTCCTCTGCACAAAGGAGGACAGTTACAATTCAGCTCGTTTGAAGTATTTTCATGTACACCCAATAAATATTTACACTAGAGAATGCTCAGTGAAGGATTTCTTCTTTTTTATTTTGCCTGCTAGTTTAGTCAAATATTTCTCCCTCTGAATCACAGAAACTATGACAAGCGAATGTTTTTAAGATTCAGATCTCGCCCAGGTACTTAGTCAACATTGCCTTCTAAGCCACATGTTCCTCCCCCATGCTGTTCTTTGGAGCTTGAGCAGAATGACCAGCACCCCTCAGGAAATATGGATTAGGTCATGTTTACATTAGCCCTGATTGAAATGGGGTCTGACATGGAGGAAATGGATGTGTTGCTGAAAATGAAGTTATTTTCGGGACACGGACACAATAACACTATTTCAGCCCCTCAATTATGTCTCATGCAGCTTCGGACTTCATCGCAAAGACCTAAAATGCTGCCCCTAATGTAATTCTAAAGCAATTACAACGTGCTCTGAGGACTAATGAATATGACTTGTCTTTTTGGTTCAGGTTTCTCCCCCTCATTAGATCAAACTTGCTATTAGTCATAATGCTTGCAGAATTTGAAAAGATTGATCTTGCACCGTGACATGCACAGGGGTATTAAATTGTTTTCAAAGGATGAATATTAAAACAGTAACAAGCGCCCAAGGTCGTGGGGTTTTGTAAATACAGTACAAGCCAGTGCATTTAAAGTAGAGAATTTGGTTTTCAGAGCAAAACTATCAGACATTTACACCAACGGAATTCAAAATAAAAGCCAGTTCGTCAACTTCACCTCTCTGTTCAGCGAGAAGTGAGCTCATGAGGCAACGCTGCGATTCAAAGAAAATGGAGTTTGGTTATCGACTTGTATTCATAAATAGTCGCACTTTGGTGTCAGAATAGATTCTTTCGGTTTGCCACTTTTCCAACTCACCTTATTCATTCTTACTATGATTTAAATTTGGTCTTGTGTCGTGTTTTGTTAAGCATACCGCATTTGGAGAACGCGCCACATTTGATAGCTCATCATGAGTTTTATTTTCAGCGCATGGGAGGGAAGTTAATTTTTGTCACGCCATGGGAGGGAACAACAGAGGCGACCCCTCGACTCCCATGTTTGAAACTTGCATAAATTGTCCTCTCTCTTCAAAGCTCCAGCAGCTTCAGCTACTGATGTGTGAATAGAGGACGTCCACTCTTCATAAGCGTTTGCTTCTGGGATAGCTGGGATGCAGAATCAATCATTTTTCCCCCACATCGGGTGCGCCATCACTTGATTCAAAAACTTGATTCAGCTGCATTTCCTAGTCCAGTAACGATGAAGCAGACTCTCAGTAGTGGGGCCAAGTTTTTTGAGTGGACTGATTTTTTTTTTTTGTTTTTTTTTTAATTATACAGTGACTTGATTGAATAATCACTCGAGGCGATCTGATTTTCGGAGTAAACAAATGGGTTTACGGCTGAATTTACACAGTCCACGTTGGCACGCTCCGTTGCTCAGAGCGCCAGATTATGAGGCCCTGAGTCACAAGCGATAATTAAAAACTTTCTCTTACGCTGCTGTAACAGTAATGTATTATCTTGTGTGTTTTTATTTGGCACTGATTGATGACTGCATTTGAACGCATCCTGACATTAAACGCGGCGTTCACTCCAGGACACGTGACACAGAGAGGAATTAAGACGCATCGGTGATTTGTAATCTCCAGGTATTGAATGAAGCACTTACCCAAAGACTCTGCGCTGCAATCTGGGAACGGTTGTTAATGGCCAAAATATTCTAGTTTTCCCGGTGATTGTTTTAATGAAGAGAGATGTGTCGTGACTGCAGTTTCTGGGTCTCTCTCTGGTGTGGTTTCAGCAGAGAGACAAGCGGAGATGTGGGGCGGGGTGTGGTGGTGGGGGGGGGGAAGACAGCAAGAGGAAGGAAGAGAAATTGTCAGAGAAACTTCAGAGACAGAGAGAGAGAGAGAGACCCAGTCAGACAGAGACTGATGGAAGAAAGGTGAATTTACGATAAGTGCCTCTCTGAACTCGGGATGTAAATTGTGATCTGCGCTGATACTTCCTTAGCATTCCATTGTTTTAAAGTACAATGTCAAACAAAGTCAAAAGAATGAATATCACCGAGAGGCAGATGAGGCCAGCTTTGTTTCAATAACGCATGAAGAAAGAGAAAAAGACTTGTGAATGCCTGTCATGTCATATAAAGAAGCGGTGGTAACTGTAAATTTCCCTCAGACACAAACAAATAACTCTCAACTTGAGTTAGGTCACTCATCATCTAAGTAATGGCTGGACAATTTGTATTTTAAAGAAAAAACTACTGGTATTTCACTGCGCCAATTTGTGATGGTCCATTCAATCTTTGGGGTTTTTTTTTTCCTCTCTTTTTTGGCATGCACACCGTGGTAACCTCCATAATAATAATTCTCCACATTTGAGCCTCCTAACAATTTAAACAAAGGCATTTTTTTTGTAGAGTTTGTATGTGTGTTGCTAAGCAAGGCACCATTAATCAAAAATAATTAGACTTTATCTCTCCAGACAGGGCTGCTCTCTCAGAGAGATGCTTGACCTTCACATGGAACAGTATATGGTACAGCATACACACTGCTTGACTCTCATTAATTTGCTAGCTCCCTACATAAAAACACGACTTTTGTCCTCACACATTTGGCGTTGGTGTTCCTCTCAGTTTCTGTCATGTTTGCTGAGTCACAACTGTAAATATGGTCCAAACTTTCATCCAATCACGAGTCTGTCCTTTATAATGGCACAGATACAAAACTATAAAACATCAACTTAGCATAATGTCTGAAATAATTTCCTTCCACACATTATGGCATAAAATCTGTTACATATTCCTGTGCTACACAACACTGCTTATTTCACAATGAGGCAGGTCTATGTCTATGCAGGTCTTTATCCAACAGTTACTAGTTTGCTGTAGATAAACTGCTGTATCTTCACGCTAAATGAGGGTGAAAGATTGAATAACTGACATGGCTGTCCATCTTTTAAAACTGGAACAAATACAGCTGTAACCGGTCTGAATTCATATCTTATCTCAAACTTTTTCTCATGGCTCCTTGCCATTACGCAGCGACCTGTGGCCACTAAACTTTCTCAAAATCTGATACGGACCCTGGCACACTAAATCCCTTTAGCCGTTGCAAATGGAAGGGAGAATTTCAACAAATGCTCCATTTTATCTTTGGGTGAGAAAGTAGACCACCAGTGTTTTGTTTTTGTGGCTTCTTTTTTTAGTGTAAAATAGATCAATTTGGCACGCTGACAAACCCAGTTATTCAGGATAGTTAAGTTCATAGTGTGTGTGCTGCAGGGTTCAACGTCGCAACCATATGGGGAATGGACGGCTATCAGGCGCGACACGCGAGCGAAGTGAGAGGGAGATGGACAGGTGATATTACCTGCTGTGCGCTTAAGTGGATGTTTGGTTGTGTTATGGTTGTGTTAATTTGTCGGATCAGAAATTACTCAGCTGCAGGCTTGATAGAGAGATGTAGTAAGGGAAGTATCTAGCAGAGGAAAAAGTTGCTCAGTATTGTTACTGTGACACCAAATGTTGCACATTGGACTTTTTTTTTTGTAAATTGTGTTTGCTTGGCCATAAATTCCTCCATTCTCTGCCCATATCTTTGACTTGACATACTAATATTAGAAGAGCTACAAAAAAAATATTTGCTTTACCAATTAATATGTCTGCTGTTTTGTCGAGACAGTGTCAAAAAATGTCAATTAAAGCTTTGCAGAGCTGAAACATGATGCCCTGCTTTCAGTGATCAAATGTTCACATACCCAAAAATGTTTACTTTGCAATGATAAGCGACCAAGGGAGGTAGGAACAGCTTTCATTTGAGACAACTTCTTTGACTGTTTGCTCGAAAATAAATGAAATGTTTTATCAGTGATACAAAAAGTCTGTATTTTAGGCTTTGGCCAAAACAGAGATACTACCAGCAACACCAAATCAATCAAATGTTCTCAGTCTATGTTTTTCAAATTCTCCAGTTGGGCACAGCATCACTCCAAAAGTATCATCGTCTTACCAGGCACTAAATAAAATGAGGTAAGACTACATCTCTAGTCCTCAGTTTTTTTGACCTGCATGCTGTAGATGCTGGACAGAAATCTGAAATAATACTAACATGTGACGTTGAGTGCATTTTTAAAACTGTTCCCTTTGGCTATGTTACCGTTGCCATTATTATTCACTACCAGGCAGAATATCCCCCACACTTCCTGAACCATGCCATTATTTGACATAACACATTTAAAAGTAAAGCTAAGGAAATGAAAGAAAATGACATTCACTACTTTATGTTTACTGAGGGACTCATTCAAGTGCTCCTGCAGGTAATATCTCGGCTCAATAGGTGCTTTGGCCGTATAAGTAAGCCCTATTTTTGACAACCTGGAAATGTTTATTTTATGTGTTACATTACAGTATATGTTTATTGAGTTTATTTATATGTGATATTATTGCATCTACACGCCAAGCTCTGAGGTTCTGGTCCTGCTGTGGCCAAATTCGCTTTTATGGCCGTTCCTACAGACCTCTGCTGCTTTACTGCTTTGTGAGCAGTGGCAGTGCAGACTCCTGCCTTTGAACACAGATGCATCTGTGAGTCTGCGAGCGACTGCATTTCCCTTTTTCTGATTCCTGTGTAATTTGCTGGGTGGTTTTAAATGTTGCGAGAATACTTAATGCTGGGAGTGTGAAAAGTCATTCACACATGTGTGCCGTCATCTGTTCCTCATATGTCATTTTAGGCCCATCTTCTTCAGAGAGCCGCCACCGTAGTTGTAAATCTCTGTGAAAATCAACTACAATAACTGTTTATGAGAAAGTGCAGTAGCCTCAAGGTTTAGTATAGATTCAGCTGGAATAATTGATGGTTTAACATCTGTGCATTAACTGAGATGAGATGAAAATGGGATAAATTTCATCTGATGTGTCGCAATAAAGCTTTACTGTGAGGACTATTAGGTTTTATAGTCCCCAGACCAAAGGGGGGAAAAAAAGAAGTGAGTTTTATTCTCTGTAAGAAATAGAAGAATAAAGCATTGACATATTTGTGTCGAACTGCACATTCTCAGTGTCTTGTACATTTTAAATGGAAATTTAAATAACCAGAAGAGTCAGACTCTTTCCACCAGTGTGGAACAGTTCATCAGTCTATCACCAAGCCTTTGGTCTAAAGCGCACAAAAGCTTTTAACCTTGCAGAAATGGTAATATAAGATGTAAGCGGTGGATTGCAGAGCAACCAGGCAGGCAAAGTTAGGGCCAACATCCTTGTCCCCGAGTTGAAAGTAAACTGCCTAAAATCCTTTTCCCAGTGATGTGTTGACTTTGAGCATGAAAAAGTGATTTCTAAACAGAAAAACATCTCAGATTCAAAGGGTAGAACTATCTAGGAAGTGTAGGAAGAACATCTGCTTTGACCTTGTGTGGCATCAAAAAGCCCATAAATATTAAAAAAGTCTGTGTCGGATCCTTTGCCCTCAACGGTGCTGGGAAAGGTCACAGCCCAATCGAGTCTAAATCTGTTTTCTAACACTGAAAATGACACCTTGTGTGTGGTGCGTAAGGTCTCTGCTTGAGCAATGTTATCATCATCATTCTGTGTAAAATAACTCCGTATCGCAGCGACCCAGGATGTCCAACTACGTTACAAAACCAGCAAAAGTATTATTTGTAAAATAATGTCAGATGAATACTGGGTTATGTTTATTTAAAACTTTTCATATAAATTCTATTCATGTTTGGGATTGTGCATAATGTATTATTATGTATACGAGGAAGACGGAGGAAACGCAGGAGGGGAGTCCCACACAGAACATCGACTATATGGCTATGGAAATATTTATTGCAAGGCTGACCCATAAATCACGAATGAATGTCATCCGTTGTCATGAGACGTATACATAAATCCTCCTCTTTTATATTGCATTAAAGTGCATTTTTTTTCCATTTAGAAATGTGTGTATCCTAATCTAACACTAGCATAAGGCACTTGGGCACATGCAGGGAGAGGGAAGAGAGGAAACAAATATTACGAAATGCAGAAGCATCTAAGTACATTGTCAAAACCAGTAAGAGCTAATCAGAATTGATCCTCATGTAGCAGCAACACTCAGGAAATCCATCCATTGATAAACACTTTCTTGAGAAAGTCACGCTGAGGCTCCAGCAGTGGTGTTTCGTTTCCATTTGTGAAAATGAGCCAGCAATTTATTTCTAATCCAAAAATGGTAGCAATGGGCTAAACACAATGGTGTCTGCATTGCTCTCTCACTATGATTTATGGGACAGAATCTCTGTATATTTCTTTGGCGATAATAAGAAAATACAGCAATAAATCTGGAAATGTCAGGCAATTTTGTTATCACCTTGTTGGAATATCTGAATACATTATCTGCGGAGAAGAGAGGAGAGGAAAGGAGAGGAGGTAACATGTTAAACATAGGACTGTTGGTGTTCAGTGAAAAATTACACCACTGCCATAAGGTAGCTCCGCACTGGAAAAGTCTCGCTGATATACATTTTTTATATGTTTTACATCAGTGTATGTTGTACCTGTTTGTTGTCGATTTGTCAGATTTCTGGCCCAAGGTGTGCCACAATAATGGAATCTGTTCCATTGTGCAGAATACCATCATATAATTATGTGTAATTATTGTGTAATTATATAATTATGGTTCCTGCTGCAGTATCACAGGATGGCTGCAGAATTTCTTGAAGAGGCTCAAGTATTTATGAGCTCGCCTTTTCTTTACAGCGGTGATCAGTAATCACTTGGGATAAATAAAGCCCACATGCACAGTCTTGTTCCTGGACATGCTTGTCATCATTGCAAAGGTCATTGAAGCCCCCACCCTGCCATCCCCACACCGCCCCTCTGTCACTCGCTCGCTCACACACACACACACACACACGCGCACACACACACACATAGGCACATAAGGAGAACAGAGCACACAAGGAAAGAGGCTGGTATGGAGATCACTAGCTCATTTGTCTCTTTATCAGACTGTGTCTCCCTCTCTCCAGAGGAGGTGTCTGTTTGAAGAATGTGCCACGGTTGGGAGGATGAATTTGCATGATGAACTTGGAATTTATTTATTTATTTTCCATCAGGCAGCACACCACCACCATCCTCCTCATTCCTAAAACTGATTTCCATTATAAGCGGGGCAGCTACAGATTCTTTGTCAGTTAAAGGCAATGTCTTAGATAATGATTGTGCCCCTTAAGCTGTCGCACTTGGAAAAGCAGAGATTTGTTACACTTCCACATAACATTCAAACATAAATTCTCAGCGCTGCATTGTAAAGCATCATAGCTTTAGAGGCAGTGCACATTAGGTCGGCTATCCACTGGCAATATCCATAAAATGCCAAAGAACGTCTGAAGAATATGATATGATGTAGGTGCACTAAGTGACTGAGACACAATCTGATTACAGCAATCACACTTTGTTTCACTTTGTCGTATGATAAATGTGTCGAACACGGACTTCTAAGCATCTCTGGTGTCACTGAAAGTGGATACCGTAGATGGAGAAGCACTACTCCCAGAGAATTCATTTTCACAGATGTTCCACCCGTTTCAACAAGCGCCCTTCAAACCCAGGATGATAGCTGCGGAGCTGTGAGATAATCTTAAGACAAGGAATTACTTTGTCATCACAACCACAGCTATAAATTCAGTCTGGATAACTGAAGCTGCATCTAGGGGCGGTCTCAGACTGATGTTTCCAGCAGTAAATATTACAACCACTCAAACTGTGTTTAGTTGACAGCATGTCCATGTGCGTGGTCTACAGAGGGATGAAAGAGGGAGCGGCAGTAAGACTTTTATAAGATTGTGGCGCCCATTTGATGAGAACATTGATCTGCAGCTCGTTACACAGACATGCTTGAAGAAGTGACAAGTGCCTGCCTATTTTTACTGTTGTCGTTTTATGGCAGTGGTAGAGGTGATGGCAACAGAAAAAGAACGAGGTGAGAGGAGGTGAAATTCACCTTATTTTGTTTCTGTGAAGGATGAATTACCACCAAATCCCTGCTTGTGCGTGATAAATCAGAAGGCCAGAATCAACAGTTATGTGATCACACTACTTGTTGTCTCTACAGCCTAACCTTGTCTCTGTCTGCTGTGCATGCGCGCTGCTTAAGAGTGACTTGGTCTGAACCGCTGGGGCACACGAGCTTGCAGATTATGAGCTAAAGTCATTTGGTTTCCTTGACAACAATGTGGAAGTTCAGCAAAAGTGGTGACAGGGCTGGAACCAGAATATCTTCTCCTTCTTTTTCTTTTGTTTTGCCTTTGTTTCAAGTGCATACAATTTTATGTTGTGTTCCAGAGCACTGGTTAATTCAGCTCAATGACTTGTTTTCTTCTGCAAACCTTTAATCCTCCGGCTAAGGGTGCGGCTGCATGCGCGGCACGCGGGGAAACGTGATTGACACGTCGCATCACGCTCGAGCAGAAAGTTTCAGCGTTGGCTTTCATCTGTTCATCAAAGCTCTGAGTTTGTTTTTCCTTTAAGAGGTGATGATCAATTATATATCCAGTGATGAAGATTATGGGTTTGTCCAAACACGGATCCATACGGACGTGAAGGAAAACACACGTTTAAATTGTATCATTAAAGATTAATCACCACACATGTGCAATCTATCTGCATGTGTATATTTGCATGAGCATGTGCATGTCTTTCCCCATCTGAGCAACGTTGGCATCTCATGGGACCTAATTTATAAGGCTCATGTTTGCAGTAATTTTTTTTTTCTTTCCAGATGGCTATTTCCATGCATAAGTAAGGATTTGCAGAATTTACCGGACTTGATGCTGCAATGTACCAGTACAGACAAGTGGACATGGGAACATTTTTTATGTATGAAGCATATGAGTGCATGCACATGTGTCAAGTCAGTGTCTGTTTAGGTATGTGCTAAAGTTAGTAATGGCTGACACAGAGGGAGAAGACAGTGCTCAAACCCATTAGAAAGTGCAATAAACTTAATTGAACATGAAATTAATTGAGTCCATCTCTCTTGCCTTAATCGCAGGATAGTCGCATGCATTTTTTATGGGATATGACGTACAGTATCTATGTATAATGTTTCTGGTCATTTGCAGCTCAAGAAATGGGGAACGTTATGCATTGTCATTGTTTAGGTCTCCACTCGACACAAGTTGTGTAGGTTCATTTTACAGGGAAAAAAAAACTCTTAAATGAAAGCTGTGGTTTGTTATAACTAGGTTTTGTTTTCATTTATCTGGTGATCAGTTATATTGATTATCATAAAGGGTTTTTTTTATTTTCCTTTAATACTTAAGATCTCCCTCATAATATTTTCTCCACTCATATTAGGCT
>JAOXYL010000001.1:9044968-9055769 GCA_028564955.1 Terapon puta | reverse complement strand
TATAAAAAAGATAGCATTTTGAATGGAAAGTTTAGCTATAAAGCCTTGCCAGATGGCTCCCTCGACAGAACAAAAGTCATTTGTACTTATTGTCAATGTGAATTTGCGTACCATCGGAGTACATCTACTCTAAAATAATGCATCACCCTGTTTGTTTTGAATTTGATGTGAATTTGCAAAGCACAAGGAGCATTCTTTTGTGTTGAATGCCTGCTTAAACAAAAAACACACATTGCAGATATTAGTTACTTGAACTGAAAGTATTTTCTCATTGTGGCAATAAATAAACATTTACATACAATGTTGTGACAAACATGCATTTTTTTTTACATAAAGCAAGCATTTGTCTATTCTCATGTTGATAAGAGTATTACAATTAGAAAAAAATCTGTGTAAGGTAGATTTAGAACAGATTAAAAATATGCAATTGATTTGCTGTTAATCGTGATTAATTAATACACATGATGTCAACATATAAGCCAAGCTTTTACCAACCACCAAAGCAGTTTTAATGCATCTTGTTGCAAAGTCTACAAATGTCTGGAAAGTTGCCACATGCTATTATTATATTTTGTGTTTTCTACGTGGTGGTGGAAAACAAAAAAATCACACAAAATCCACAGCAGAGTGTATGCTGCAAGTGTTCATTTGGGCTGAGTTGCCTACTGAAACAGCCGTCACATATGGGCTGTCAGTCTTGTGTTCCTCAAACAATCCAGTGACAGCTAATTCTCTCGGGCAGTTGTCATCTTTGAAGTGGCCCCTCATCAAGGGAGAATTTGTCCTCGTGGAATGGCGGTTGTCATTTACAATGGCTTTACGGCTTATTACTGAGCGGGAAGTCAGTGACACCTGTCAAAATACAGGGTGAGGAGGTGGACACAGTGCCATTCTACAAGTACCTGGGGGTGCATATCAACAACAGGCTGGACAGGACTAATAAAACATATTGTACATGTGGTGGCAGGATACTGTTTTCAAAACTATCACTTCTATCAGTGGTGGTCAGTACACCGCACTTTGTAGTAGTGGGCAAGCAAGAAAACAGCACAGTGAATGATGCAGGCAAACTTCAGCCAACTTCGGGGGAAAAAATGTTGCTATTGCCTGAACCTGAATGACCCTGGGGCTGCAGGAGAGACTGAGACAAACACTAAACCAAATTCCATCCTCAATAACATTTCCCACCCCCTCTATGGCGATATTCGGCATCTGCCTCAACACCCGAAGGTGCAGCATGAAGGTCTCTTGGTGCTCATTCGTTCCACCCACTAGCAGACTCCTTCATTTCTAAATGGCCCTTTAGTCTCTGCAAACTGGGACAGTGTTGAAGCAGGCCGTCTGCACTGACCTGAGATTACCAAATATCCTGGATTGTTCTCTGCATCAAGCGGCTCTGAACTAATCAATATATTTATAATCATGAATGGTTGCATTTTGTCCTCTGGATGTAATACAGCAAGTGGGATCAGCATATGTATAATTGTGTTAATAATGTTACTAAGAGCAGATAACAATGCAGATTTCACCAGCATCATTTTCTACATACATGATATACTCTACTATTCTTGTGAAGGCAACCACAAACCACATTCCAAACAACTTTTTCCCCTGTTTTCTCTATTTGTGTTTTGTTTCTCTTGCTTCCTGTTTATTATGCTGATTTGAATCTGTACAGGAGTAGTACATATTTGTATGTGTGAATCATATGCCATAACTTTGTAGATTAACTTTTATATCCTGCAGCACATACAAAAACAAGAACTGTGAAATAAGCCAGTATTTTTTTGGTGGGTTCAGGTTTTCCTCAACATAATGCATTCTGTAAATGTTTTACTGCTGCAGAAGTGGATACAAAGCACTAATACAGAAAAAGAGAGTGATGGCACATATTATTATCCTTGCATTTTTATGCCCCCCCTAAGTAAGCCATTATGACTCTCTCAGTCGTGTTTAAAAATCAAAAAAGTGTCAAAAACAATATATATTTATAGAGGCCTGCACACCAGTTTGTATTGTATTTGTTTGCTCAAAGCCGTTCTGTTTCCAAGCAAATCCTATTACTTTTGCCACTGCCAGATTCTGAATTCCCTATGGGGATCAGTTAAGTTGCATCTAAACCATGATGATGATAGACCCTTTCAACCATTTTCAGTGTAATTGAAAAACCCTCTATTGTATTTTTCTCTCATATTTTAATAGTCTTTTAAATCATACTTGCCTTTATTACCAAGATATGAGGTATTTAAGAAAATCTGGGAGAACTGAATTTGTCTGTCTCAATTAAAACTGTTCTAATCAGCAGTACATGCCTGAAAGGTGATATATGACGCCTTTCAACTCCAGTTTAATATTGCCATATTCATTTTGGGATAGCATTGTGGAGATGAGTGGCAGCCTCTGCCAGCTACTCACATTGCGTTTGACATTGCTCGCCCCCAGGTCAGATTTTAGTTTCTAGGAACTGCCGATTGGCAAATGAACTAACTGGCAGTTGAGGGATTTCTTTAAACACAAATCATTCAGTTGAGAAGCAGCAACTGTTCTGCTCCTGTGAGGACCCTGAGGTCCACAAGCCTGTTTGTGAGCGCTGTGCTATTAAGTCCATGTCATTAAATCTAAAGACGGGATCCAGACCTGAATCAAGAGTCATACTCTAAATTTGTCTTGTAGTTTATTTTTCTGCAGGCTCTAAACTTTAATTCCTGTCTCAGATAGATAAAGTTTGTGTTATTAATGCTAAAAATATAAACACCAAAGTCTGGCTGTTTCAGCTGAGCTGAATATAGCCCCCAACTTGAATCCCACATGGCCTACCAGGCGCACAGCTCTAAATGTGGCTCACAGCCGTGAACTGAGGTTCATTGCAAATCCATAAATTTTACAGGAGAGTGAGTTTAGATTGGAGACAATAATGAAGTTGAACTCTAATAGACCTGGTATATGTGTATTTAAAGTAGTGAGTAAAAAATCCTCACTGTAAATACAATAGATTAACATTTGTCACAAATGGTTAGAAAAATGATTATCAGATATTTCTCAGAAACTCTCCTTTGTAACGGGAGAGTTCGATTAACAACACAACCTATGTTGTTTAAACTCAGTAGTAGTGTCATTTACCTATATATATAGTATGTAATGGCATAAACATTTCCATTAAAATATTGTAAAAGATCACTTAAATTAGGGCATAAAATTAAATCAACTGTTTATTCCCTTGGGAAAGAAATAATTTCCAAAAAACTGGAGTCAAATTGATCAGCAAGATGGGTTGGAAATGACTGAAATGGTGCTGCAGACTGGTATGAGATCACAACAGGGCCAGTTTTAAAGACGCAGTAAGTAATTTTAGCTGGAATTTTTAATTGCATTTTGAAGACAGTGACTACATCCTTGATAGAATTAGCCATCAAACCCTCAAAAGATTCATCCATCTTTCTGTCAGACATCCTCTAGGACATCAGGTCCATGATTGGATAAAAGGGGAAAAAATGTTACCCGCCCTGTTGTCATTACCAATCCAACACTGGCAGGTCTATTTTTACTTCAAGTAATGAGGGAGGAAGTTGGTTAATTCTGCCTTGATCCTTCTTGAAAGCCTAGTGGGGGTTCGGCCTGTGTAAAGAGGAAGAGGGAAGTCTAATGGTTTCTTTAATGTGTAGTTTAAATATATCTTCAGTGAGACCTTTAAGAAAAAATGTACAGATGAGCGAGAATGAATATCATCCTGTCATTTTTTTCAAAGCCTAAACTCCAGTACGACTTTTATGTGTTTAAGAGTGACTGTGCCCTTGCTTAGATGATATTTTCTGAAGAGAAAAGATTATTGTAGCCCCCTGAAAAGAAATTGTTGATATACATTGTATATTTTGATATATTAGATATATCATCTCTCAGTACATCGAATAATGCAATCCTAAATGCGTAGTCTAGTGTGTTTTTATCAGTTTCTTGTTTTTTTCCCATTATGGTAGCATTGTAGTAGCCAATGAATTGTGTGTGTTCTTTTGTTTGTTTGTTTTTGTTTGTTTGTTTGTGGATGTCTTGATATTATCTTAATTGGACAAACTAAGTATGAGACCAGCAGTACTATGCTAGCTACTTGGGCACAGCAGCACTTTGATCTAAATGCCAATGTCAGCATGCTAACACGCTAATACTGCTAACTTATTTTATCTTTATTTTTATTTCTCTTTTTATATTCTATATTTTATTTATTTATTCTGTCTTGCATTTCTTTCTGTCTATTTCATACTGTGTGTTTTTGCTGCTGTTGTGCTGTAAATTTCCCCGCTGTGGGTCAAATAAAAGTGATCTGAATCTGTATCTAACATGCTAATACTCAAAAGGTTACGTTTACCATGTTCATGATCTTAGCTTAGTATGTTTGCATTCAAATTTTTGCGCATAGCACTAAACACAACGTGCAGCTGAGGATGATGGCAATGCAAGTAGTTTTGCACACAATTTGGTTATGAACCAAAGTGTTAGACAAGCTAAAGTTTTGACTTGATAATGACACCAGATGAAAAGTTGGGGGCGACATTGCAATTGATCGAATGGGGACCACGAGTGCAAATTAAAGCGTAATTCTTTTGAGTATTGAGTAGCTGTTGAGACATTTACTAGCAATGTTAACTTCTGGTGGCACTAGAGGTAAAGTCAGGGGATCGGCAAAGTCATTCGGATTCATCCCAACGACCATAAGTGTCCACACATAATTTAATGGAAATCAATCCAGTAATTGCACAAATATTTCAGTCGAGGCCAAAGTGGCGGACCGACTGACCAACACCGCCGTAGCCTCAAGCTGAGTGCCTTCAAAAAAACATATGCGTGATATTTCCCCATGACTACTATTTACTTGGCTCTCTGCACGCTGCTAATTACATACCTCCATTTTAATGTATTTTTATGACGTGTGGAGAGAGAAAGAGTAAACCCTGCAGAGAGGGAGAGAGAGCGAGAGAGACAAACAGAGGGAGATTGTGCGTGGTGTCTCCACCCTGCAGGGCAGTAAAGCATATCGAAGGCTGGCTAGACTGCGCTGGGCAGCTGCTGTGGCGTAAAGATGTGCCACCCTGCCAGACACACAGATGTAGAGTAATGATTCACTGTGTACTGGAATTTTGTCAAAAGCCTGCATCTCTGTTACGCTCCCATGTTCTCCTACCCTCTACATTTTCCCATATCTCGCTCTCGCTCTGCCTCTTTGTATTGTGTCTCGCTCTGTGTTTATACATTAATTAGACCAGAACTCTCCTTTAATGAGCGTCTTCCAATGCCGTGCTCGTTTCCATCTGAGTAATGGCACTGACACGGTGTTCAGATGAGGACTTGACTCTCACTTGTGACCACATGGTATAAAATAAAGTTTAATAAGGTCAGATTACACAAAGCAGCAGTAAAGGGCAAAATTTGTAAAGGTCACAGGCAGGGGTAGAAAGGTCTCAGCGTGCAGCTCTGTAGGGAAAAAAGGCCAAATCATATGACAGTGGGTAACAATGAAGGACAAGAAACAAAGTCACTGAGAATGCTGCATTCATTTTAAATTCTTCTCCCCTCATGTCCTCGAGAATAGTTCGAGCCTCAGAGAGAAGTCTGTCTTTTCTCACGTTAAGTAAAGCCTTATTCATCCACCTTCATTCCTCATCCTCTTATAATATATCCACATTTCAGGGAAACAATGAGGAACATTCTGACTACACAGACCAACAACAGAAAAACACTATGCACATTTTTTTATGGGTATTAGTTTGATTGGCAGCTAAAAACATGTAAGACCGAGTTAAAGTGCTGTCCAAACATGACACCAGGAGATACGCTCAGGCTGACAAATTCAATAGCAGCAAGCTGCCATTTATATCTTCCGCCTGTCAGTAATGATTTGGAAAATGCCACTTGAATGGATCCTAGACCATATGATAGAATAATCATTTACATACAAAACAACACCAACACGATAGATAACACGATATAATACAAAGAACTGATATTTATATATAGACAAAATCTATGAATAGACCCACAGTAATGTGATATAATTATCAAAATCTGTGTCATCTCTCACCCTAACCTCCCCATGCTATTTATGATTCGCTTCTATGAGAGCCTGCAGATCTCCTTTGACCCAACTCTCTTCTACATGCACAAAATGAAGAGGTGAGTCTGTGCAAACATTTGCTCCTCTAATGCTATACTTTGGCTCCCTGCTGGTGAAAATGCAACAGAGGATTAGATTTAAGCCCAGCACACAGCACCTAAAGTCTCTTTGACGTGTGAACGCTACTCATAAAGGTTGCTTTTTATACAGGTGGGAAGGCCGGTCCTTGTCTTCTGCCCCAGTCACTATCTGCAGTCTCTCAAACAGTAAAACACGAGTGGATAAAATGGTCAATCACTGCTCAGTAAAGAACTGAAACTCAATTCATTTTGGCAATTATTTATTTGTTGAACTGCAGAGTCTGTCCTCCATGACAGAGGGCGTTTGATTTTCTTTTTTGTCTGCAGTGAAAAGCGTCCAGCATTTACTGAATCTGACTGATTCAAGTGATCATCAGCACTGCAGACCAGACAGAGTGAGTGTAAGCCAGGCTGTTTATGTGCATAAAAAAGTGTGTGTTTTAATTATCAAGTCCTCAGAGTTAGGAGTCAGGTTGACATTGTGCTCAGGATTTATGAGTTTGAGAGGGAGGAATGATGCAGAAAGAGATTTGAGGTAGTTCTACCACAGACTGCAGTTTTTAATGTTCTGTGAGCACAAATTAATGTGATTTTGTCAGAGCTGAAAAACACTGAATAAACTGATCAGCAAAATATTTGTCTGAAAAGTCCTCTACTAGACATAAAAGGCTAAAAATTCACTTGTTCTATGTTTTTGGCTGTTTCTTTGGTATTGGGGGTGTTGACTTGGCATGTCTCAATATTATGACAACAAAATGACTGATGGATGAAAAGACAATGAAAATAATCATAGTTGCAGCCCTACATTTCATACAATATATTGAAAGAAAAAATAAGCCGCAAACTGCAACAAATGACGGGCGGTTTTAGCTCCACACTTGTACCTGGGTACTTTTTCCAGAACTCCACACACCTCTTCCCACCCAGCAGCGGCTTTAGTTGGAGTTGCAGCGTAAGACTGGGGCCAGACATGTTCCAAACTCAGAGACAATGCGCCGTGTTATCACCAGCTACAGTGCCATCCGCTGGCTGGCTGGGCTGATGTGTGGACCCAGCATGGCTGGATGTAGAGGAGAGATAGGGTGCTCTGATACAGCCCAGGGCAAAAGAAGAGCATTGTGTGTTGCAAAAACCACAGACCCACTGTGTTGTCTTAGTTATGCATCAGAGAACTGGATGAGTCTTCTTCAATCGCCCAATTTCAGCTCCCCAATTCCCTCACTGTCTCTCGCATCCTGCCAGTTCCCTTATTTAGTCAAACGTGCGAAGCTATGTGCACAGGCTTAAACAGTGGAGACTTATGGTCGCTGCCCTACATCCTAATGAGAGCCCCCGCTTTCTTTCAGGTGTCCTGATGTGAAGGGGTGGATCTAATGGACTGACGGCTGGCGGAATGTGGAAAATGGTTGATTGCCGGTAATGTTCAAGAGAAAAAAAAATCTGAGTGACATTAAAGATTTTTAAGGGTTGCAATAAGTCAGGGATGAAATAGGGAAAGACGAAAGGGTTGCATTGATTGGATTAGTCAGCAAACCATAGAAAGAGAGACTGAGAGGAAATGGCTCAGAGATCTGAGTTTAATAGTATTCTTTCAGATGGACACAGGCTAATCATCGGAGAGTGTGACCGACTTTGAGTTATCACCCCTTTTATTGTATCAAAATTGATCACATTATCTCCCATCCATCTCCGTACATTCCTCTCTGGTGAAAGTGGTTGTCCAAAGCACATAATGGACAGATTAGAAGAAAACCTCTGTTCTGGCAACACTCAATATTTCCCCATTAGTGCTGTGGCCTCTGGGATTAGACCTTTGCCACACATTAAAGATGTCAATACTGCTAATATTGTTTTTGGAGGTCCTCCACCTTCTTAGAGCTACAGCTTGTGTAACCAGATCTGTTTGATAAGATCTATTGAACAGCTCAGAGACTGACAGTAGGAGACCTTTAGGTCTTACCTTCTATTTGAGAATGGAAAACTGTGGGATGAAATGGACAGTGAGTATTTTTCTGCAAAGTAGCTTTGCTCAGACCATTGGAGACCACAGAATATCGATTGGCAAAGCTTGTCTAATTGAACACACAAAAATGAATTCCATACACAGAAATGAGACATTGAATTCCACATGTGTGACACAATTGGATTTCTTTTGTAAAATTATTTAACATGTTGGTCATTTTCACAATTTAAATGCACACTAGCTTTGTTACAAATCCATGTTACAGATGAAATCTAATCAGGTGCTGAGTGTGTACTTAGTGAGTTCACACAGGAAAACAGAAAACACACAAAACAGCAGGTATGCAGACACACACACACACACACACACATACAAAAAAAATAAAATGGTGCTGTCAGTAGAGGTACTCACAGCTGCAAAAAGTTGAAACAAATTGTTGGTTGTTGATAATAGCTTTGTGAACACCCCAGGAAATCAGAAATAACTATTTTTTGACAGAAACCTTCCAAAGCTGAATTTTAATTGACATGCATGAGCACATCATCATTTCAGTTAGTTTAAAACATTCAAGTATATTTATTTTTTCAGGTCCGGTATTAACTGAAAAAAACATATAATGTAATAAACACCACACAGTATATGCTGTAAACAATTAGTATGCCATATGTAATTGGATACGCTTGCTGTGTTTCAATTAGATATCTCATGTTCTTAACAGGGCTTGATGATGAAGAGTGCTCACAGCAGAAAAGTGAAGTAAAATATTCTCAGAGGTGAGAGTGTTTGATTTTTGAGTGTGCATTCATAAGGTTTCAGTGGCAGTAGTATATACTTGTATAGAGTGTAGTATCAATATGTGACACAATGCTACAGCTACTGCAGAAATTACAAAAAACTGCAATGATGTGTTTTCATCACAAGAGAGCAGCATTGTGCTACCTTACGACATAAGACCTAAGTCCTGCTAAATCCAGCAGTTCTGTACCAACATTATACTTGTATTGTGGACAATATGATATCATACAACCTTACACACACACACACACATATATAACATTAACTAAAGCTGATGAGAACTATACAGTGTATATTAATGTGTGTGTGTTCATGAAATAAGCACGAAAACATTTTAAATCACTTATCCAACATGGGTTTACAGACCACATTTTCAGTATTTCAACATTCTTGGATTTTGTATTGCAGCCATACATGTTTTTATCATGAATCTCCAACATTATGGCCCATTTAATGGCCATTTTCTTGCTGGGCTGGCTCACAAATTGCTGTAGACAAAAGCATGGCCCTCAGTCCGATCTTGTATATGATTTCAGTGGTAAATGAAAACATACACTCCTGCGTTTGTGAGAGCATCCTCTTGGCACAGCAGTGCTGAGGTCATATCCATTGGGATAGCCTGGTGGTGTGTGGACAGGATGAGGAATAGAGCCCTACTTTCTGAGTTAGATAAATACCTCCATCCGCCTCACCAGAGCATTCACCGGGGACAACACAAAGACCAAAATCAGCAATACATAAGCATCAATAATTAAGCAGCCACACACAGAGTGAGAGGGTGAAGGGAGGGTGGGGTCCTGGACGGTGCACAAGGTTGGCTCTGAAGTGATCCTAAATGCTGCTAATGTCTCTGGAGCTTGTCACAGAGGACAAAACAGAGCAGGATGCTTTTTCCTTTAACTAAATGGTACAGCTGCACCATGGTGTCTTTTCCTTTGTCTTAGTTTCATCTTCTGTCTTTCTGTTCCCCAATCGCTTTCTTCCACTCACTTTTCTTTCTCTCGTTTGTTTGCTTGCTGCTAGTCTGCATAGATTTCTCCCACACAACCAGACGTATTGGGTCAAACCTATCCTATGAACAAGTACACCCTGTGACCCAACCTGGCTCAGCCTGCGCCTTATCATTTATTTATGAGAGCCACTATCAGTGCAACGCCGAACTAAACAACAGTGATGTCACTCCTTTCATTTCTTTCAGTGTGTTGACTGAGTGATACGGCTGCTGCTTTGGCCAGCTGCAACGGCAGCTTGGAAAGCTGGAGCTGAACTGATCATTAAAACCTTAAAAAGTTTTAAAGCACGCCTCATAAACACAATGACAAAAACAAATCCAGCTTTGTGTTGTGGCTCTTCACACAATCAACAGAACCTCGCTGGGAAGGGTTGAAAAGTTTATTTGTTTAATCTTCCTCATCAACACACACACGTGAGTCCTCTAAGAGGATTCAGTCTGCAGGCAGTTTTATTTTGGAAGGAAAAGGGGCTTTGGTGTTATGTTCCTGTAGGGGCTCTGGGACAAGTGGAGGTCTAGGATTTCTTCCAGTGTCACTTTGTCCTTGTGGAGTTTCTATCCCTAGCTCTTTTTTTTTTCTTCTCTCCCCTATCTTGTCTTCTCTCGGTCGCCCACCAACAGGAATGGCAATTACGTCTGTGGCCTGCATGGAAGATGAGCTTGTGCTGCGCCGGTGTCCCGAGCCGCCGCTGTGTCGTCTAGGAATGGGCCACTAGGGGGAGAGGAAGAGCTGACGGAGGGGGACATGAAACAAAAGTGGTGGGTGAAAAAGGGAGATGTGAGCAATGAGGAGAATGGGAGCCCCTGAAAGACAGAGAGAGAGGATAGAGAGAGAGAGAGAGAGAGAG
>JAOXYL010000001.1:9034817-9044868 GCA_028564955.1 Terapon puta | reverse complement strand
GGGAGATGTGAGCAATGAGGAGAATGGGAGCCCCTGAAAGACAGAGAGAGAGGATAGAGAGAGAGAGAGAGAGAGAGAGAGAGAGGAGGCGAGACAGCTTAACTGAGAACATGTCTGAGAAAGAGAGGAACACCTGATCTACCAGACAAGGGCTGAAGAAGAGAACTGTAGTGGAAAGATGTAGACAGACGAAAACGGCGGCGACGTGAGGCACCGAGCAAGAGAGATTGTTTGTCTGTGCTTTTGCCGTGCGGCGGGTGTGAGAGTAACCTGTGCTCCCTCCCAGTCATCTTTGGCATCTCGCCGCACAGCGTATTTCCATGCGTGGGGCATGGAGAGAGCTGTGACCTAAGGGAGACCCTGTAATTATCCTCTGTGTCTGTGACAGGCCCAGATAATCAGTCTCACTGGGAATACTGGATCTGTGGACGAGTGATTCTGAAAGGCCTAATCCTCAATGAAGCACGCTCGTAGCGCTCGCACTGGTAACTGCAGTGCTCTCACAAGACGCCTTTTATTTATTTTTTTATTTTGTTGACACACTCGCAGGTCACAGTGTGTGTAATCCCTCGCATACTGTTTCTCTGTCCCCGTTTGTATATTGTGTGTCCAAGCAGACGTCAAAATGACAGGCCAACGGGAAATGCAGTTGAGCAACAGGGTAACAAGCTGTCCCGTCTAAAAACATTATTTTCAGCGTCAGAGCTCCCCTAAATTAAGAAAATAAGAATGAAATGGATTTAAATATCCTGTCATCTCAGATAGTAATAGACATTTTAAGACAATTTGTATCAAAACTTCCCCAAACTAACTTCTCTTTCCAGCTGTGGCTTGCAGCTGTGTGTGAGACAGCCCTGACATGCATTCATTCAAGACAGTTAGCCTGAACAAAAGTTAGCTGGTATCAGTCCTTATAACATGCTTGAGATAACCTAGATTATTGATCACGGCACATCATAATGCTACATCTGAATTTCTTTTATTTTCTGTTGTCGCTTCATAGGAGAAAATTTGATGGTTCGGGACTACAAAAATAAGCAGTTTTTCCATTTGAGCGGATATCACGAGTAAATAATAAGCTACAAATCACATCACAGTGAGCATTGAGGCTTCAGGTGGAAAGCAAAAAAGTAAAGGTTAACATGCGCACTTACGCTTTGAAGTACATAAGCACACACACACACACATCAGGATGTGCACACACACAAACACAATGGTTCAACATCTCATAAATTTTTCAAAGAGGCTTCAGAAATAAGCCCATGATTTGGCACACAAGCCACAAATACACACATGCATGCACACACACATACATGCATGATGTGAAAACACATTTTAGTGTTAATCAATGTTCCAACAAGTACAGATGCACACAAACGTGTCGACATTTATATATTACATACTTTGCCCATATCTCACTCTCACTGTGCAACAGGAGACAAAATCCTCCCATTTCAAGCTCCCAAAGCGCTGCGGGTCAAAGTTCATCGAGAAATAACGATGCAGACATGTACACTCGTTGAAAATTCTCGTGTCAGGGATGCAACCGTGCCATGCAAGATGAGGGGAGCAGCTTTCCCACAGGGGGGCCCGGAAATCAATTACCACTCTCCCGAGGCAGTGGATTGGCTACCAGGGAATGACAACATGCCAGACAGCCACGCGGTCAGGCTGTCATCATTTGATTTACACATAATCAACTCCTAATTGTATCACATTGGGCTGCAGGTACAGGTAATTTAGAAAAGAGTGTGAATTCACAGGGGTTTTGGCAGGCAGAGCTATTGTGTCCCTCTGGTAATGAAGGAGAAGCGAGAAGCTTTAATGCGGTTTGGCCCCTGGTAGTCCTGCGCTGCCAACAGCCACGGAGGCTTTGGAGCCAGACGTTCGTGCTCTGACAGTTTGATGGACAGCTGACATGACTGGCTCCAGAGTTGCCAGTCAATCCACAGCTGAGAGTAGCCCCAATGCAGGCGTCTCCCCGATCAAGAACAACTTGAAAGGATTCTTTTTTTTTGTTTTTTTTCCTCTTCCCATGTAGTTTTGTTGTCTTCTCTCAGAGTGATCAGCTCCACGTTGCAACATCCTCCGGACGCTGTGTAGTTCGCAGCGTGGAACTATTCTTTGCAAAGTTTGCGGGCGAGAGAAATGACGTCTGCCTCGCTGCGGTGCTGCGAGGTCATCAGACAACTTAAATAATTAATTTAATAACGTGACACTCGGAGTGCTCTTACATCAAGCGAGGCGCAATAAATCATCCTATGAGGTAACAGATGGTATAATACGTCCTTTTTTTTTTTCCAGCATTGTCGAAACTTACTCCTGTACTGCGTCTGTGACATCAGAGAAAATGTAGCAGACTCCCCTGAGCATCCGAATGCAGACAGGCTGAAAAAACATTCACATGGCCGCTCTATTAATCTGCTGTATTATGGCCCATGATCAATATGTATTTTGCTCTTGCGCAACAAAAGCCATTAATCAAGTGAGTCTTCTTCTGCAAATGATAACCTTTTAAGATGTCAAGAGGAGTTGTGTTTAATATGCAGTTTTAAAACATTTGTATCAGTAAATTAAACCATACAGCATTACTTATACAGTAACACTAAATTACAGTTGTCCCTATTAAGTGCAGTTATGGATAATTTTGATCTTAAAGATTGTTGTTGATGGTTTCCTTGAATTCATATATAGGAAAGAAACATTTTTGAAAAGTAGATGCCAAAGTTTTTTATTCTGTTGCAAGCATGTTAGGGGCAAGCATTTGCCCAGACTCACGCATGACTTTTGACAAGTCGGAGTTTGAATTCACCAGGGCGTGTCCATTAAGTGAATAACCTGTTCACCTGTTACGTAGCACGTTGCAATGCCATTAGAGAAGGACAGAGACTAAATAAAACCCAGTCCTTTTTGAGATATCCTAATAACTAATCAATCAATTTTGTGGTCATACAGAATAAAGCTTTGTTTCCATACTAAATTTGATGTGCAAGAAGTAAAGATTTTTCAGAACACTGGATAACATTACATGGATCTTCTTATATTTGGGATTTACTTATTTAATTCCTCATGCAGAAAGGTAGAGGGGTCATTGTTGTCTTACAGCCTCTTATATGTGTGCATTTTGTGTAACACCTGCAGTGTGACACCGCTTTCTTTCTGCCATTATACATTAGAGTTATTTTCTAAAGCCGCCTTTTATTCATTGCATGGTTTATAACTTTTTTCCTCAGGACTGAAAATGCGCACATATCTTTGGATAACAAATATTACCAGCACCAATAGCTTAGGTAATTCAGAGCTTTAAATTGCCAATCATTTCATAGGAAAATAAAAGCTACACGGTCTCAGGTTGGAGGAGACACCTTGGCATTTAGGCTAAAGCTCACAGTATATAAAGTCCATACACTTGTTTCAGGCCTTTACAGCACCCTGTAGGTGTAAATGTCACAAGTCTTTTTTTCCCCACAAATGTGGCAGCATTTCACACATTTTCAGACCGAGCAGACTCTCAGAAATGTTGTTCGAAATAGCCTGCAATAGTTATAAAGCTGCAATTTCCTGACATTTCAATTATTTTTTCTTTGTCATAAAACCATGCCAGGATTTTAAGTGTTTTTGACGGTAATACAGGCTTTGTGAAGTGGGGCTGTTTTGCTCTTTGTATTTCATTTCTTTTACATTTCAGTTTCTGTAAACACTGAACAAAAGACAACCAAACATTAATGCACATTTATTTTTGTATGACGGCAATTACGTATGAAACGTATTCCAAAAACGAACAGAAATGCATCCTGCTAAAGGTCTCCCTGTGTTCCCTGTGTGGCCTGCAGCCTTCACCAAACCACTGAAAGCTTTATAACTCACAACGGGGCCACAACAGAGAGCAGGACTCAGGCAGGCAACTTGGCAAAAGGATTTATGAGAGTGAACGAACGAATAAATAAATATGTTTAGTATCAAATTCTGAAACAGGACTGAACATTTAAGCCCCTTCTAGGCACATTGCAGCCCACTGAAACACTAATTGAAATGAAGACACAAATTAAGAAGAATGATAGCCAATACTTTAGATTTTAGTTAAAAGTATGTGATCTCCCCATAGCCAAAAGTACAGATAATGAGAGAAGTGTATGGTTTCTTTGTTTTATTTCTTTATTTTTTAAAGATAAAAGACTCCCCTTGTTTTATCTGGCTGATAGAGGTAAAATAAAAAAAATAGTATTAGTTTGAGTTAGATTTAAGCAGTTCACACATTTGTATATTTTATTTCATGAGCGACCTGATTTAATAACACAATGTTGATTCCAGTGAAGCAAATAAGCAGCAACACAGACGCACATGAACAAACAGCACCCACACACACACACACAAAACAGGAAGTCATGGCAGCCAATGGCAGCTCTGGAGCCAAAGGCCACAGCAGCTACAGGTGCACCTCATTCTTTACTGCCTGACTGAGATGGATCTCAGCAATTTCTGGTGCTACCATTGCACTAAGTTGAATCTAAATAATTCAAGACCTGGAACGATTTTCAAATTGCTTTTATTTTGAACAGAATACAAAACAGACAATGAAAAAAAAAAAAAAGAAGGCCCCCATTTCCCCCCCTTTTTTTCTGTGAGCGCATACAGATTTCCCTGTCAGAGAAAAAGCATGAAAAAACATTGCGTGGTAAATTATTTCATACATCTCTTCTTATTTCTATAATATACTACACACTGTAGATTCAGACATCCACAGAATGCACTGCTTTTTTTTTTTAAGCTGAGCCTTTATTGCATCTGTTGTGGTTCTTTTTTATTTCTTTTCTTTTTTTTTTCCATTTCAAAGAACGGTGCAGCAGCATCGACATTAGTCAGCATTTGTACCGTCCATAGCTGCAGCTTCTGAGGAACAAATTTACAAAGCAAGCCGTTTTCGCGCGCGCACAACTCCTCCACTTAACAACTCTCCCCCTCTCTGCGCTCCTTTCTCCTGTGTTTTTGCAAAGTAAACAAACATCATTTCGAGTGATTCCTCACAATCCATCCCTCTGCCTCTGTAGTGTGCTTGAGCCTGCCTCGCTGCGCTTGTCAGAAGAGCTCCTTTTAATCGCTCAGCGCCGGCATGTGATGTTCAAGGCCCGCTCCTCCTCCCAGCCATCTCCTCTCTTTATCTGTCAATCACGGGGGCTTGAAAAAATAAAGCCCCCCGATGCCTTTATTTCAAGAGGTGCCTGATCAATATCATCAATCCATCCACCTCCCCTGTTCGCACGCCCCACATGTTCTTTCACTTCATCTCTCCCCCCTCGTTCTCTTTCTTTACTTCCCTCGCTCCCTCTCTCCCTCTCTTTCTCCCTCCCTCTCTCTTTCTCTCTCTCTCTCTCTGTCTCTCTCTCTTCCTCTCTCCCTCCCTCTCTCTCTCTCTCTCTCGGTTGCTGCAGCTGTATCCATTTCCTCCTGGCAAAAAGGGACTTTATGAATAAATGATACTGAATTGCTGAAGGTTCAGATACTAAATAATGAATTTCACCACCAAAAACACAACAACTTCTCCAATCATAAAATAGCTCTCCCCTTCCATATTGATTGTGCTTGTGCAACCAGATGCAGAGAGCACAGTCTGCATCCGTGCAAGGTGGAAGACCATACAAGGGAAAATGTATAAAATGATAGGGAGCCACCTGCTTTTTTAGCTATAGATATCTGATAAGAGGGGCTAACAGCTTGGTGCCTATAGCAGGCACACTTTCTCCGAGCTGAGAGCGGAGTAGGTCTGAGGGAGGCGGAGGAGAGAAGAAAAAAATCTGAAAACTTTCCTTCACGGGACATTTAAAGTAAGTGCGGTCATCTATTCTGTGCTACGGCAACGGGCGATGGTGTGTTGATGTGTGTGTGTGTGTGTGTGTGTGTGTGCGTGTGCGTGTATTTGTGAGCGAGTCGGTGTATATGTGTGTGTGGTTATGTGAGTGTGTGTCTGTGTCAGAGCTGGCTTGAAGCAGAACGAGTATTGGCTGGTGAGGCCATGATTTTTTTTTTTTTTTTTTCCTCAGGTCATACTTGGTTGAGGTGCAGCTGTAGTAGTGAGTGTAGTTGCTCTGCACTGCTGAAATTATAGTTTGATTAGTAATCTCATTGTTCCCCTACAATAATAATAATAATAATACGATCATGGTAAAACAGCTCACAGGGGCGAAAGCATGTAAATGGGAATGTGCCTCGGGGGTAATGGGGTTATTGTATGGGAGGTTTTCAAATATTGTGTCCTATTCTTACCTTTGCATGCACCCTAACGCCTTCTTATATGAATGAACATATATTACATGCTGGGGCAGAGCAGTTCAGTTGTAAAGATGTCCGTGTGTGTGTGTGAGAGTGTGTGCATGGTGACGCGTTCGTGCTCCCGCACAGATGAGCAAGCACACATGAATTTTACAATCTGTGATGGGGAAAAGATTACCTGTGCGATGTAATGTTGATCCTTATATTCCACTCTCTATTTCTATTAAACTTATTCCAAACTAATTTCTTAAATATCCTTCATGTTAAATGTTTAAATTGCAATTCAAGTAAACATATTTGGGTTTAATTATAGTCATAGAAAAAAAAAACTACACTATAAAATTACAGAAATTTGTGAATTGTTTTGTTTCACATATCAAGTGAATCACAATAAACATAAATAACTAAACCTATAAAATAAACACAAATCAGTGCAACTGTCTTTATACTTTTTTATATTTATATGTCTGTATTTTTACAATATCCCAGTGTTGTTATTTGGTATTATTACATCCTGATTTATTCCACATATTCAATGTATTATTCAGTAAAATGCATATACTGGTATGTTATACTGTATAGAGGCACATAGCAATGCAGCTAGTCGTTGTAGCAAGGAATAAATAATTGATATCTCAATGAATATGCAAATGAGAAAGAGAGAGCGAGTGCGAGTCGGGGAGGAAGGAGCGGGGCACGTTGCTGGTGCATGGAGCTAAACAAAAGGCCCGTGTGATTTCCACCACCCAATTAAGAAATATTACAGCCACCATGTTGGGACTGCGACCGTTTAGAGTTGTTTGGGGTCCTGCATTCATGTAGCTTTGTGTTGAGCTTTTGGGGAAGCCTTTGAAGTAATTGTGTTCTATATTTCCCCAGATGGGGTTTTTATTTTTACATTGTGAGAGACAGTTTAACTCAACAGACAATAAATCAGGGAAGGATGGGAATTTATTTTAATGAAGTTGGGTCTATTAGTATGTAACAGATGGATATTGTATTCACAAATGTGCAATTCATTTAAATAGCACATGTAGTCATCAAGGATATATAAGTGTAGTATAAAGTTTGAATGTTGAAATATTTGTCTCTATCTGTGCCTGTTTTATACAAGCAAAGACACACACGCACAAGGCACACACGCATGCACACACACACACACACACACACCACACGTCATATCGTATTGCTTTCCCTGGTTTGCATTATCCCTGTAACCTACAAACTCGGAGAGACGAGGGCTTGTGCAGCAGGAGCATAACACGCTTTCAGCACACAACTCTGAGAGAAAAATTAAAATTTGATGTTAATCAAGCATGCTGAGAGCTGGAGATGACAGGTGCTTTCTACTCTACTTACCCCAGTCTCTTTCCATTTGGCATCACCGCTGAGCTTCAGCTCAAAGTTGCCCTTTTTAGCCCCGTCAAATGGAACTTGCCAATCAAGTCATTTCATGTTTTAGCAGCATTTATGGTTTTGACCAAAGTGCATGACTGTGACTGATTTTGGCCCCTTGAATAATTTAGCTGATTAACGAGAAAAGCAGTGAAGAGAAAATGCAAGCTGTGGATTTTGCGAGCTACCAACATGGAAAAAGTGCCAAATTTATTTCAGCTGAATGTACAGAGTGGACAGATCATTTGAACTGTGTGTGGCCACATGTTCCCTGATCATTATTTTTGCAGACATGACAATGATATGCATAAATATTGATGCATCCATGTGAGATCCATGTGAAGAATGTCAAACCCATAAATCCATCTTTTCTAACTCTATTCCTCTTATCCACTGGACCTTTTACCTTATCTTCAGATTATGGGGTCAACCCCCCCCTTGTCCACACACACAGACACACACACACGAACACACATGCACTAACACATACTCATATCACCCCCAGGGACCTGGCTCTCAGACAGGAGTCACAAGGTTGAGTTGGTCATTATGGGGGTCCTTGACTATGGCTCAACACAAACGTACAATCCCTAACATTGGCTTCCTACATTCCCCAGTGAATGATCCATGGAAACAAAACATTTTTGCGCGTGTGTGCATGCGCGTGTGAGTGAGTGTGAGCCTGAGTGCGTGCGTGCACATGGCACCTGCCCTGTCAAATTAAATATGACCAGCATGTTTTTCTTATAGGTGACTATGGTACGCTGTAACCTCAATAAAATGAGGAGCAATTTCCTCCAAACTCCATCATGCTGTAATCTATACCGTCTGAACTTCCTTGTGCGTCTGTCAGTGATTCATAATGACTGAATACTAGACCAGAAAAAGCTTTAAAAGATGGAGCTTCACCGCATTTTAGAGCCATTTTAAATCTTATTTCCCTGCTTCCTGGGCAAGATCTGAAAGAGAAAAAAAAGATTTCTCCTCCACTCTGTCGAGCCCCTGAATTATTAGGGGCATCAATATCTTTAGCATATTGCCAAGGGCTTCCAGACAGTATCTGCTTTCATTATTAGTGTCAGCTCAATTATAGCTCACACCCAACTGTTTCTCAACATCTAATAGCATCAATCGACAGGGATGCTTGACGAGTCGGCACACACACACACACACACCCACATGAGCAACCAATACTTTAACCCAAGCGAGCGCACGTGCATTCACACCTCCCATCCATCCGCGCATTCTGTTGCGTTCTGTCATCCCGCTAATGTACACGGCTGAGAGGAAGCACAGGGCTCATAATGGAGGCCATGTTCTTAGTGGCGATGAGCAGCTGATGCAGCCTGGCCCATTTTCATCAAATATTAATGGCATGGAAAAATACACCCGGACTGAGGCCTCGTCCACAGCCAAACTGGAGAGGCTGGGGGAAAGAGCAATGGGGAGAAAGTGCAGTGAGTGTGTTTAGAAGTACTGTCTGATGGCCATAATTAGGGCCGCTCCAATTAAAAATTCAAAAGCCCCAGTTTATTTGAGCGCATGAATCTTCCACTCACTGCAGCATTTATTTCTCCTATACAAAGTATTTTATTTTACAACGTCAATTGAAATGGGCTTTTTCTCCCTCCGCACTCCTTCCTCTGTCTCATGCTTTCGATTTCTCGCTCACTGCATCTCAAGTCAGAGAGCCGTTAAAAGACCAAAAAAAAAACCACAAAAAAGCAGTATTTTAAATGTGCTCAGCTCTTTTTGTTTTTTTTTTTTTCTTCAGGAAACTCTTGTCAGGTTATGCAACGGATTGGCAGCCATTAAAATGAAAAGAGATAAAATATCACCTGATGAAGGCACAAACATTGAAGGATAACTGGTGATGATAAACGCAGGGGAAGAATGCACTTGATTTCCTGATGTTTTAATTCTCAAAAATAACACAAAACTGTAATGGATATGATTTGACTGGCCCAAACTCAGATCATCCACGATGACAACAGTTTCTCTTTCATTCCTTCTCTTCATTCGCGCTCCGTTTCAAGCATAAAAACCTTCACAGACAGCGCTCAGAACAACCTTTGGCACGGAACAAAGCAGATAAAGTGCGAGATTGCTGGCCTGTGCTTTGTTTGATTATACAAACAATCGCTTCACCTTTTGTGTCAGCATCACAAGGAGAAATGAGCGATGAAGAGCCATGCAAAGAAAAAAAAAGAGCTAAGCTTTGGGGAAACACTCACTTCCTTCCTTTTCTTCCTGCTTCGCTCCCTTATTTGCTCCCAGTGCCCTCTCTTTTTTTTTCCCCTTTCTATCACCCTCGCTCTCGCATACCTTTCCCTATTATCTCTCTGTCTTCTTTCGCCCATTTTCCTCTCTTTCTTCCTCCCATCCCTCC
>JAOXYL010000001.1:9023391-9034717 GCA_028564955.1 Terapon puta | reverse complement strand
CAAATATGACACACATTTGAGCAGTCTACTCCCCTTTTGAATAACACCTCTTTTTTATTAGTTCGGGTCTTTTCTCTCTTGCCCGCTTTAAACAGAGAGGGGAGATGGGATTCTAAAGAGCTGCCAGGGGCTCAGTTTGCACAGTGCTTTGATGTCATCGAGATGCTGTGAGAGCAAACACACACACAGACACACACACACACTAGACACCTCTGCATAACCAGACAGCATGCCCCCCCCCCTTTCATACACACACATATAAACATGCATACAGTACAGATGCGCTTGTGGCTGCAGCAGCACCACACATGGATGAGACTCCTTCTTGGTTTCCTCTGTTTCAGTTTTCTTTTTTTTCTGACCAACAACAACATTTCTCCCTTTATCTGCGCTTTCTCTTAAGGAGGTCTAGCATTTTGAAGTAAGCTAAGGTCCCCGCTGATAGCGTAGTTATCGTGATAAAACACCTCGGCACAATTGTGGATTGTCTGGAGGAGAGTAAATTGGCATAACGTAGCTGGAGACACACGCTGATTCTCATCTGTTATCCTGATGGGTTAAGGAGATTCTATTTATCTTTTCACAGAGAGGTCAAGAGCCCTGGGAAATGGGGGGAATAATCAGAAGTGGGGCCATGTCTTCATTATGTCCAAATGAGGTTGGGAGAGATTGGACAAATACGACACGTGCGCATTCAGCACTTCATATTCATGACCCTATTAAAGTGGTCCGGAGTCATTTTCAGAGCAAATTTGATCAGGCCTACCCAAGGCCTCGGCGCTGATAAGTGTTATTTGAGCTCAGACAAAATGAAAGAGATTGCGGAAATTAACACGTATGGTAATGTGCTCAAAGTGACAGAGACGCAGGGATTTTCATGTGAAATCCGGCCTGTATGTCCGCGTCTCTGTTATATAACTCTGTGAGTGTCTGCCTCATTCTTCTCTAAGTACCAGTGTGAGAAGCAGATCTTCATTTTGTGTGTGTGTGTGTGTGTGTATGTGTGTGGGTCGGAGAGCCTCCAACCAACCTTGACTAACAAGCGTATGTTAATTATGGAGGAGATCACAGGCGGGTCATCCAGCACTCTGCCACTAAAAAAAGGAGTAAGATGCATTACTGGAGGGTATATCCGGGGCTGGGGATGGGTATAACACCACCCTACACCACACCACCACCACCACCACCTCTCTCTCTCTCTCTCTCTTCTCAGCCTCCTCCTCTACTCAGCAACACACACACGCACAACCCCATCATACTCCTTTTCGTTTGTTGTTCCTTTAGAAAAAAAATGGTTCCCTTAAAAACATCTTCCCCTGCTTCAAAGTTTTTATTTCATTAGTGATGTCCTCTGTCCCCCTTTAACATGAAGCATACGTCAAATGAAAACTCAGGACTCTCTATGTCAGGAAATCTAACGCTATTTTATTTTCAGTGATTATTTAATTGAAAGTTATCTGTTTTATTTCTATAGTTTTGTCCATCTGTCTGCCAGTTACAAAAGACTCTATTCACCAAAGTAATCGCTGACATTTTAAAACATAGCATGTAAAGTTAATTGGAGCAAAAATTAAAAAAGAAGATTTTTAAAGCTCTTCATTTGGAGGTAAAACTGAGTGCCCCACAAAGTTTAAGAATAATACCTCACAGCAATGGAAAACCTTGTGTTTGCATTATTATGATATGATATTGGTGCGGCTTTACCAAAGACGTCAAGAGTTGAGCTGTGCTTGAACAAGTCTTTTGCTGGGTGACATACCCTCAAAAAACATATATGGGATAGTAGAACAGTAATACACAAATTAGAACGTCGTTAATATTGTAGAGATCCTTCATGTGGTGTGTGTGAAACCTGGAAGTTATGTGCGAGTTATGTGACTTTTCTTGCCGGATATCATTTCATATATATCGGAGGACGGTTTGCCATAAGTCTTGCTTATTTTCACACAGTTTTCTCACACTGTCGAATGAAAAATAGTCAAATCTAAAAAGATGTGACGTGATCGAGAAATATGATCATATGTCCGCCCCACCAGACTTCTTTTTAGCCTTCACACTATATACCAAGATCTTGAAGGTTAACCTGGTGAGCCACTTGGAATGATACTTCGAAAATATGTTTTAATAAAGCAGAATTATCTTCCAACACGCCCCTGAGTAACCCTGAGTCACGCCAGCCCCGAGATTCGGCCCTTTTGGTTTTTAAACCCCACCCCACCTTTCCCCGCACACAGACACCCCCATGGCTTCTTCCTGACTCCCCTGCTGCTCCCTCCCTTCTCCCTCCTTCCCATACACACACACCCCTCTACCCTATACCCCCTACCTCTTTCCCCACCCCCAGGCCTTGCCCCAGAGCACATTGATTCTGCTGTATACCTAATTACTGCTCATAATCTATTCATTTCACCACCGCCAAAGAGGGCAGCAGCTGTCACACAACACACCACCAGGGGACTGGAGGAGGGACACTGGGGCTGGAAACCATGATGAGGGTGAGGATTAAAACTCGGAGGGAAGACTGACGGCTCGATGGCAGCAGTGATAACAATCACTCCTCAGAGGGCTCCGTGCTGAACATGTTTTTCTCAAATTCTGAAAAAAAAAAATGTTTTTATATATATATATATATATAAGTTTTGATGTGTGATGGAGATGTTTTTTTGGTTTTTGCAACTCTAGGTTGCACTTCAAGTCTTCACTGCTCTCAGGCTGCCACTGAGCAGAATTATGCCAGTGGAAGTAAAGTGTGTTGTTTTGGCAGTTACAGGCAAAAGGGCAAACACACCCAGAGTTTTCCCTCGCTGAATGTGTTCATCAGAGTGAGATTGTTGAGAATTAATAACGCGGCGAATCGGAGTCAGACCCCACGATGTGATCTCCCCGACGTTTAACCTTCCAGTTTCAGGTCTAGCCCCAGAGCAGGTGTACTGTTTTTGACTTTGTGCATGTACAGTATATTATAGAAAACACAGCATACACAGTGTCAGGAAGGCCAAAAGATTTCCTGATCTACACTGAGGAGGTGAAATATATATCCATCCCCTTTATATCTTGATACATATTTCTATTTATTTATCGTTGTATATAAGTGATTCACTTTCACTACTTTTGACGATCCTTCATGTTTATTTGAATCCATTTAATATAGCATGTTATGGCTGAAAAATAAATAACAGTTTACAGTCCTAGACATTCTGCATTAGTACAGATACTTTTGATATGTTGCTGTCTGGTTACTGATAAAATAATGACAACATCAGGAGCAAGGTGAAAACAACAGAATTATGGCTTATTCAATAGTTCCTTGTATGTTTTTGTATGTGTTACCAAAAAACACATTAATCTTAAAATTGATACTGAAACATGTTTGTATTCCTGTAAATGAAAGGTTGAATGTTAATATAAGGAGTAATTATATTTACATACATTTTCAGCACAGATACAGTTTGATAGCAGATCATGTAGTTCAGGTAATTCCACTGATAGACATCACACAAGCAGACAAGCTGTATACTTCAGCAGTGTTAGAGATCATTTCTCCTCCAACTCTGTAGTGTTAGCATCCTCTCCACCTGTAAACCTGGATGCAACAAGTTTACACCCTTTCTCTGGAGGGTGATAAGAGCCATTCTGAGAAACATAGGCCTCACTAGAAGACAAGAAAAGAGAAATCAGGTTAGGAAAAATGAAGAAATAAAATTCAGCATTCATCGCAAAGAAAATGCAATAAATATCACAAATTAAAGTCGGTGCTTGCAGAAAGAAACTGATGAAGTTTGAAAGAGAACAGAGGGAAGAAGGGTCTGCCTGATGGATATTTTCCAGTCGTTGCTTCTTCTTCATGTTCAGCAGAGGACCTGCAGTTTAGTTTTCTGTCCAATAACACTCAGTTGATAAGAAAGCGTAGATTACCGCACCACTGTTGCATTCAAAATTTCTTTCTTCCTGCACTCATGCTCCCTCTCCACCGAGTGCTCTTGCCTTTCATGTCAAATATTTATATTTGAAATAATCTCCCTACAGGAGGAATCAGATTGAGTTATTCTGTATAAATTCCTGCTGCATGCAGCTGTGAACATAAGTTCTACCACTGCGAGTCAGGCGGTTTCGACAGGTGTGCGGTACCTGACACTTCACACAAAATGTTTGGTCTGAACCGATTTCCTAAATGGCACCTAAAAGGCGCCGCTATATCATACACGTCACAGCGTAAAAGACCTGTAATACCGCAGGAGTCACATGGCGAACATAGCCAGAGAAATGCACCTCTCAGCCCGCCCAGGGGTAATCAGCATCTGTTTGTTTAATCTGCTTAATCTGCTGGTGAGCTCCACTGGGCGTGCCTAATTAACAAAATTAATTTGTTAAGACATTAGCGTCGTTAGAGACGGCCAAATGAAGCTGCACCGTTTTATGCAAATGGGGCTGTGGATTTGGCTGGCTGTGTTACCTCAATTAGACCCTTCTTTGATATCTGCCTCTTTTCCTCTCATTCCGTGTCCCTTCTCCTTCCTCCCCTTTTATCTTTCCTTTCTCCTCATTATCACTGTCAGATTTCGCTAATCATGAAATACTGCTATTGTATGACAGCAAAGAAGGGGCTGCAGAGGGGAGGGGGAGGCTCTGAAACTGCTAATCATAACAATGAAAAAAAAGGGGGGGTGGAGGAGGGGGGGGATCTGGGTTTTCAATTAAGGCGTACACTCTGGAGCTCCCACCATCACTATCGCTGTTCTCATCGCCACCACCGGCACCGTGTGCGGTGTGTGTGTTTGTGTTTGTGTGTCGGGGCAGGAGCGTTTCTAGCAGTGTGTCGGTGGGATAATTAGTCTCCCGTACACCGCGCCCCTCACAAGCCTGTTTAAGGGTTAATGAGGCCCCAGCAGCTTCCCAGCATGGGCTGGGGGGTTATGTATGTGGGTTGGGGTTGGTACAGGCCCAGCTTCAATAAGAACCACCCATAGGACTTCCCTTTGAAGTGTCAGAGGGTCCCCCCTTGTTCCGGGTGGCTCCGGTTTCATTTGTCTGAGTGGCAGCATAAAATATAGATGAGCTGCCAGACGACACAATCTATGCACCCCTCTGCCAAAAAAAAAAACCCTCCCTCACACATTACTCCACCCTCACCCCTGACATTATTCACAGATTAACCAACGCCTCCCTGTCACCCGATAATGACCTCCCTTTCTCCTCCTAATCTAGCTTTGGAGGGTGACAGTAAAATTAGACACGCTAAGCTTTATTTGTGATTTTTTTTTTTTTTTTAGCCGCCCAATAGCAATAAATGGAGCTATTACCACCAGAGGACAAGTAAATACGAGATAATGCAGCCACAGACAAAGTTTACGGAGTGTGTTTGCTAGTTTTGCCCCAAGGTGGGGTTTTGTAATGAGTGGTAATGCCATAGAGGTGCGAGTGATACTGCAGCCTTGGGGATTTGTAGTTGTAGGACTCCATTGTGGGCCCCACTGTATTTCATCTTTCTCGGTCCCAGTGGGATGTCCAGTGGTCCATTTGAACACCATCTCGAGTGAGGAGAGAGTCTCCATCAGCTGCGTCCACAGAAGATAAGGGCCATATTGCTCCATGGTGAAATACAGCCGTGAGGACTGACAAAGGAACCGTTAAATTTACTAGCGAGTATATTGTTGATACTGTCTCGATTCGACGTATATTCAGTGTTTGCTTTGTGTTGTGTTGAGTAAGTCATAAAGAAAAAGGCTCCTACACGTTTTATCAAATAGAAAGAAATCTGAACCATCTTCTTTCTTGTTTTTTTTTTGTTTGTTTGTTGTTTTTTTTATTCACATTTTCTATATTATATGTTCATTGTTTATTTGGGTCCCCATTAGTTGTTACCATGGCAACAACTACTCTCCGTGTGAGCAAAATCACTGTAAAATCTACAGTATGATCAACAAATGTTTACATGACAGCAGGAACATCATGATCACACCTGATTGCATAAGATTACATGAAGATTAAACTCACGACACTTTAACATTAAATAGAACAGCAGACAGTAAAACATATAAATAGCAATAAATGTAAATTCATTTATACATCCAAGATACCATCTATGGTACATATACGAAATACTTCTCTTTGTCTTAATTGCCTTAATTCTACCTTTTTAGTCCAACTGATTATAACTATGATTATGAAATTTAATTTAAACCTCCAAATTGTACAGCTCACTTCCTGACAACCTGATGACAAGTGAAAGTCCTGAATCCCTCAGTTATTGTATCAAAAAAGTCGACTAGTATACATAAAGTTCAAAATAATGTAATTCAATATGTGATATTGAATTCAAAGTACATTTTAGCTGTGCACCATATCTAATAAGAAAACATAACATTTCTATATGAGTCTTACAAATTTCATTTAGGCTGTTGATGTCATATTTCATGTCTTAAAAATCTTCAGCTGAAATGTATCCAGCTGCAGTCCCCTGACTTTAATGTTTGTGCTTGTCTTTATTTCCAGAGCCCGCATCAATCAAGAGAAAGTTAGAGAAGAGCATTAATATGTCCTCATGATGACAAAATGCATTAGAGTCGGGAGGCACCACATTTCATTACAGACTACAGGGACCTCTAATTTCATTCTGGTCCACTTTGTGGAAACGACAAAATGTTATTACGTTCAGCGGGTGTATCCAACATTACATAGCCACTATTTATTTTCACTTTATTTGCTTAAGTAACACGGGGGCTCCTGCAGGTAATTGGTTTAAGCTTGAGAGAGTCTCTGTACATGAAAAATCATCTTTTTCTCCTCTGATCTCCTGGGAACCTTGACACTGACCAACTTTTAAATGGTTTCCTTGGAACAACTCCACTTCTCTCCAGTCACTTTGTAAAAACTTTCTCATCCCAATTATTTTTTTTTTGTTGGAGGAGGCTATTAGAGAGGCAAGGAGATTGCTTTGACCTCTGTATTACTTCACATGTTTGCTTCAAAAGTGGAAATAGATAACGGAGTGGCCCGCCCGTCGACAGGGTCTATTCTAATTACTGGATGCATTCTTCATGTGAAACAAGAAAATGGCTCTATACAAGATTAAAGACGGCGTATAGATATTAGAAATTTAAATAGTCATCCTGCGAGAAACAGCGTTTGCTTTGTTCTATTTAATTTATGACAAGCAGGTAAATCCTATGTACTCTGGGTATGAAATCATATAATAGGTATGGTGTAATTGAATAAGAATAATTGGAAAATTCAGTCTTTTGAGTTGCGTCTTTTCAGCGGAATGAAGAATAGAAATTAGTCCTGATAAGGTTAGGTTATCTTCCTTTGACAAATGCTCAGGAAATAGAGATAGACGGTGGCTGAGCACAAGGCAATTGAGCATCAATTACAAACAAGATAACAATTTTACTTCCGTGCTTGAACTTTGAAGAGGGTATAAGAGCTGACAGGTGAGCCAGGGAGGAGAATGATAAGCAGAGGGGAAGGGGAGGGGGCATTTTTAATCTTGAAATTATTATATCTGGACTAGTGACTCTTCAAGGTTTATCAGATTGCTTTTCCTAATCATTGCACCCTGAGTATGTTTGATCTCCATGATGAACAGATGATTAGTTTTTCATGAAACCGCTCAAGCAAAACGCTCCAACATGAGCTGTGGCGAGACGCTGTTGATTTAGCTGTTTGAGAGGCGGCAGGCCCCCGCCGTCTACCGCACGCTAGCCTGAGCAGGAGCCCACATGGGAGCAGGGAGGGGTCAGGCAGGGTCAAGTCTATGGGTAATGATATATCACCTGCCATATATTTAAGGTTTTGCTAATTCTCCTCTCAATTATGACCGTGCCTTTGACCTGTTGGCCTCGGAAGCAATGAGGCGACACAATCAATTTGAGCAGGGGCATACATTTTTTGGCAGGGAAATGACACCGTCCGGATGCTGCAAATCACAGGCGGGCAGCCCAGATGATCCCCCCTCCCCGGTGTTGACTCGCATGCATGATAATGTCATTGTGTGACAGAGGAAGCGCATGATATGAAAACTCACCAAAAGTGACAGAGACGCAGGGGGAAAAAATATATTATTAAAATGAAACGTTTTTATGGAGACAGTGTTTATCTTTTGTGAAACAGATCCAAAATGACACTATCATAGTGCCATGCAATAAAAAATGACTTACTTGAAATGCTCAGTACTGATGAGACTGCTACTTTATTTGTGTTTGCGTTGTTTGACGTACAATGATTACTCTTTATTTAATGTTCCTTTTTATGGGGACAAGTATCGTATAGACCCACGTATAGCCAAAACTAGACTCAACAATAACATACACAAGAAACTTGCAATTATTAAATGAATCACTTAGCTAATAAGCAGAAAATTAATCAGAAATGTTCTGTTTAATCAACAAATTATTATAATTTTGCAGCTTTGGACAGTTTTGGACAAAACATCCTATTTGAAGCAGCTTGGGAATTTTTAACAAGCATTTTTCACTGTTTTCTGACATTTTATCAACGACTGACCCAGAAAATAATCAGCAGATTGAAGTATGATGAAGCTCTATAGTGTTGACTCAGTACGAAGTATTAGTAATTATGTGTGGGGTATATAATGGTAAAAACTGAGCATTTTAAAAGGCTGCAGTTTAGGTAGTCTCATACAGCATGTCTTCAAATTATTATCTCAAAAAAGGTCAGTCAACACAGTGTTTAGATACATTTTAAGTTTCATACAGACAGTTTTTACCTTTTATTGGATTGCATTAAAATGTACAGGGTTTCCTATTTTTCTGGAAACCCTGTACAACTCACCTTTGGAATGGTGGCAGAGTTTATAACTCCTGAATTTGCTATGGAAATAATGCACGCAAAAGACTTCTTGGAGCATGGGAAATTTCCATTAGATGGCCCAGAACAAGCTCCAGGTTTTTTTTTAATATCTGTTGTGCAATACTTGAACGGCATAAAACACAAGAGTTCTCCTCAGATAAACCCCTGTAACCTCTGAACGCAAGAGCTCGAGCACTCAGCATCTCTGCATAATAGTATGACAGCTCGTGTGAGCAGAGCAAGGGGGATGAAAAGACGTTGAAATGGATTATTTAACCAACAGAGAGAAGGGAACTGCAGGGGGGTTCAGTTCTCCATCAGTAACTTTGTTCTGCTTGGATAAAGTAGAGAGGAAACAGGAAGTCGTGTGCTCACCTTTTGCGCTCCCAACAGAGCAGTGTCGTACGGGGCACACAGCAGGCAGGCCACAGAGGAAGGACACATCCCTTTTAGTTTTTGCACTGATTATGTTTCTAGACACACAAACTGCAGGTGCAGTGTGTCATTTAGTCCAGTTCACACTTGGTTAAAATCCCATGCAAGTGTTTCAAGACTTGTTAATCTTTTAAAATGTCGGCTCTTCTCATCGTTTTCATTCATACTTTTCATTGTTTAATTCCTAAATATAATTTTAAATACTGTAATAATTCTGCACTGTATAAACACTAATCAATACTGGTTTACGGACAGCATTATGCAAAGATAGAAATGGTTTCTTAGCAAAGCCTTATAGTGTTACAGCAGTACCGTGAACTCTGTATTCAGTGGAACCAACTTACCAGCATAAGAGGCTTCAGAAAAGGTTTAGGGACTGTGTGAAAATTATTATGTGGGGAGAGGGAGTCAGTAAAGGGTGAGGATTATGTAGGCGGAAATCTTTTAATGAGCAGGTAAAGGTCTTTTAAATGTATTTCACCCCTGATTTATATTCTATTTCAGTCTTTCCTTAATCTGCTCGAATGACTTTTCATTTAGTCATTTAATGGGAGATAACTGTTGAAGTAAAGGACTCTTTGTTCTAAAATAAAGTGGCGAGAATGTTTGGTAAAGAGACAAATTATTTTATGCTTTCCATGAATTTTGCTGTTCAGTTTGGTGGGTATCGTTATGAGCATCCCAGATATTACGTTTAAAATAAACTAAATTAATTCATTCAAATTCTATCCCTAACCCAACTCTCATTACATGCTGCTCTTTATGATACAGTTAATAAAAAACATCCGCATTGCATAATGATAAGTGTCTGGTTAAGTCATAGAAGTACCTTCCATGTTCTTCAGAGATGATTTTTTTACAAAATTGTACAGTTTCTCAGAAGCATTCCCTCTGTGGACAATATGGTGCTGCTCATGTGGTCAGTATGTGCTTTTCATAATGTAGCTATATTAATAAATGTGGTTTATCTTTTAGTGTGCCTTGATTTTCTGGGGGGAATACATTACTTTCTGGAATTATGGATCACTGTATTGCTGTCAGATTCCGTTTCCTCCCTTTTTCACTTTGCTTTTGTAAATTTGTATTTGATCCACAGTTATGTCTGTAAAGTCACAGACAGAACTGCATATTTGGGTATTGTATTTCAGCGAGGGTGTGCTGGATTGTGTGGAAGTCAGCAATGAGAACATGAAATCAAAACACTGCTGGTGTTTGCTTTAGGTTCACATCTGTTGCGTCTCCTTGCTTTCTTGTTTCTTAAGCATCTGTGTTGCAACATCTTGTTTTGTAAAGTTCTGTTTATACAACTTGTGAATTTTGACTTTTCTCTGGCAGCTTTTGACTGAGAATCATGTGGTCTGTCAAATGAATTTAGCGTACATTTTACCAACAAAGTCACATAGTTCTGCGTGGCTTTGAAATTATGTCAGCAGAGGTGTTTTGAAGGATTTTTGCCAAGAAGTGAGATACAGAGTGTTTGTCTCTCTCTACAGGTGAGTACCTGTGGAGTTGCCATCGATTGCATCATTGCAAAAGGTCTTAGGAATACACAGATTTTTGTCAGTACCTGAATAGCAAATACACAAGAACCAGCCTGAAATACATATACAACGCACAAATACGGATTTATTTTCATTACGTTCTCTTATTATTTGGTTTATGTGGTTTACTATGTGGTTTATGTGCTGCATTTCATCTGTATATTGCTGCCAAAGAGACTACAAAAATGAAATCAGATATTACTTTCCCCAGGTGCAACTCATCTTGTTCCATTAGAGCCCTTTATTTAATTTACTGTGATACACTGTCTAGACTTTTGTGTTTTCAAGCAGCCGTACATAAAATATGTGCAGTATTGTTTGTGTTGTTTTGTTTTGGGATGATGGCCTCAAATCCACCTGCTTTTTTCAATACATATAGTTTTTACTTGTGATATTCTATCTTTCTGTGAGTCTAGAGGCTCTCCAGCTTGTTGTTTTCATAGGAACTCTACCAGGATGAGAAAAAACAAGCACTTGTCAGTTCTCAGCCATCACTCTCCTGACAAGCCACTCTTGTGGACTTCTCCTCTTATCTTCCCTCT